>BOPM01000237.1:168687-188948 GCA_022179025.1 Porites australiensis
CAAGGTTATGTTAATATGAAAGAACCTAACCTCAAATTCACTTTTAATTTTAAACTACATTTTCCCTGCTATCAGCATCCTCATATCATAAGGTCCATATTAAAGATTGTATACAGTCCTCTAAAAGGTGTGAAATGCTTCAAACAAATTTCATGCAAATTCTTTTCATTAGAACCACATGAAAATAAAAGAGAACTGTATGAAGGGCTGAAAAAGGTAGAACTCACCATTCTTTGTTTGTGGGATGGACTGAGTAAACACATTTTTCCTCCACCACCATGAGTCTGGTAAATGTCACATTCTTTGTGTATGTTGTTAAAGTTTTAGCTTCCGGATCCACTACTGATTCTTCCACGATACAAGCAACTCTTGCACTTGTAAACTACAAAAAAAAAGAAAAATACTGCCATGATGAAAGATGCAGTGATAAAAAAGATTGTTAATGCGCAATTTATATACTCCTATACATTAGGGTATTTCTTTAAAGTACTCAAGACCCAAATTGTTTTTGGTCATGTTTTATTCTTAGATTTGTGTAAAATATGTCTCTCAAATTAAAACTTGTCAAAAATCTTGCAAAACCTATTTTATTCTCATACTTGTCAATTTGTCCACCTCATCGCGTCACTCACATTGACAAGTACGTGACGTAGAATGGATTGCAAGAATATCACGAATGTAGAATAATTTACAACATGGCGGCAAATACCAAGGATTGTCATTGTCCATAATTTGCCAATCATCTTCAGAATCTCATTTAATTTACTTCCCTATACTTTCTAGTTACAGTCAGAAAATTAAAAAATGGTAAATTCCACAAAACATAAAGAAATGACCACAATCCAGAATGAAGATAGAGAAAATCAACTGACTCCATGTGACATCCTTAGCCTAGCATTCATGATCCTGTATGCATTCCTAGAGTCTCTGGAACATTTCTGAAGGGGAAAAAGCAGTTTTTGGATGGCCAAACTTCAAGAAACTCTTTAGAAGACACATTTTCAAAGTTCAGAATTGTCAATTAAGAAAATTTTGCATCACATACAGTGGAACCTCAATGAAACAAAGGGCCAAGGGACTGGCAAAAAATGTTTGCTATAATGAGGTTTCCATCATTATTTGGAGGTTCTTTTCCATACATTTTTTCAACACAGAGCAGGTGAAGAAAATCATTACGGAACGGCGCCTGTACATTGTAGATCTGCGTCATCCATCAAAATGCGGGTCCCATAATTCTGTAATGTCATTCGTCATACCAATAGCTTTGTTATATAGAAGTTCATTAAACATATAGAGGTCCCACTGCACACTTAAAAAAAACACTGGTATAAATAATAACAGAAACACTGAATCTGAGTGACCATACACTCTTGATTACAACCAACCACCACCTTGTTTACATTCATAATCATTTCAAACACTTATAGATAAATTATCGATATGTGGTACTTAGAAAAAGTGTGTGAAAAAATGAAAAGAGTAAATTGCATTATTTTGTACAGTGTATAAATAATCACCATTGATTCTCAAAATTGAGAACTGAGTCTCAAGACTAAAGTATCAAGAGGTGATGCCAGTGACTGTCAACCTACATTTACGCAGTACTGTTCTGCACATCTTGCAATACTATTTTACATGTATGTAGCATCGAAAATCAAAGGAAGAATCATAAATCAGTTGCTTACCCTTTCGGCCCATCTTGGTGGACTGTTTGTTTTTGTGACAAGTTTTTTGGTGACAAGTTTATTGCCTACTAAAAACCTGAAACAAATGACAATAATGTTATTTACAGCATAGTTTAATACTGGTGCATTTTATCTCCTCAATAAATGATTAAGAAACTATATTCATGTATGCCACTAATGTTGCTCTTCTAGGTAAAATAAATGCATTCTTAGGTTGAAAAGATCAATAAGTTCCTTAACTTAAGAGATTTTACAGAAAAGTAATTTGATTTTGGGGGTGTGTGATTTTTTTCACTGCAGTTAATAAGGAAACAAAGGGTTTAAGCCAGTGACGTGAACTTTAATCAATAATCATGTACAGTACACTTATTGTATGGAAAAAGAACGTGTACTTGCACACACATCTCTTGTATGGACATGTCTCCTGCCAGTTCCCATACTACAGCCTCACATAATGTTACAAATATAAATTCTCAAAACCAAAGTACAAATATCAAAAGAACACTTGACAAGCATAACCAATTGAAAACACTATTTCTAGCAGTATTAAGGGAGAAGTATGTGGCTACTAAAGGAAAAATGTAGCTAACACAGTTTTTGTATATCTTCATTGTACAAAATCGTACATCTTCAACTGTAACGTAAATATGGAGCAATCAATGTCAATATCAAACAGAATAAATGAGAAAATAGACGTTATCATTTCCAGTTTGACTACGACTACAAGGAATTAGGGTGGATATGTACTATTGCAAGACCACATACACATTATTAGACATTAAAAAGTGTTCGGAAAGAAATGTACAGTAAGACTTATGTAAATTAGAATTTACAACGTAATCAATGGACAAAAATATTTACGAGCTGCTTGTCACGAAAGCGTACAACTTGCCACAGAAATTGAAAAGCACCAAAAAACTCTGCATACTTCAACAGAAATATAAGACATATTTGCATAGCTACAATATTTTAAACTGACACATCCAGAGATTAACTACATGAGCAAAATCACCTTTCTATGACATCTTCGGATAGCACGTGTCGACTAAACGGATTCGGATATCGCCGCCAAAAAGCACTCGTAACTTGATCCCAGTTAAATCTGCGAACGGGAAAACCAATTTATTAGATGTCAAATCTATTGTAGCAAGTTTCGAAAAACATTCAAGACTCATGTACTTACTTAAGCATGCAAATCGTGCAGTAAAACTTCATGGCGATGTGCTTGACTACGATGGCCACTCATGAAATCAACACATTGCATTACGAAAGAAATGCCAGGTTACCAAGTAACAAGATCCAGTTTCGCGCGGTCAAGCAAACTGGTTCCAGTGGGCGCCGTTAGGGGCGTAGTTGAGGCGGTGGAATTTGTAACAGCATGATTTGTAGTGGTATTTGGCATAAATAGCACGAGTACTACTAGAGAAATTTCTGCAATTTTAATGGCTTAGAGCAGTGGTATTTCAACTTAATCTGAAATACCTACATGTGACCCGGGTGTGAAAATTACAAGCCTTTTGTGGGTAGTCAGTATAAACAAATAATAGCATGACTTGTATGTGATATTTGGCATAAATACCACTCGTGATACTTCAAAATTGTCTCAAATTACGTATAACAATGTATCCTTTGTTCATATGCCGTGATCCACAGAAACCTACACACCTGAAAATTTTTTATTGTTTACTGTTTTGCTATAATTTATACAAGTTGAATATTAAAAAGCTGATGGTGAGGAAGCCTAATGGCATTTTCAGACTTTTAATGACATTTTGTTCTCTTAAATCGGTCTGTGAAAACGCCTTGACATAGGCCTAGTTTGGGAGTCGCTCGCTCCCAGATTATAGGCTCTTCATTTCTGTTCACATTTTACAGTTCACATAGTCCTCGTCAGCGTGGTCTAAGGCCTAGATCAACAAACAATTCTGGTCTGCCCGTTAACAAAGACGTCATTTCGCGGGGAAACCAGTGGTGGCGTAGCCTGTGAACAGGCTTTCTGTTTAGCGAAGGGTGAAACTGAATCGCGAGAAGAGGGATTTGTTTACCCTTTCCCCAAACAGAGAGCCTGTTCACAGGCTAGTGGTGGCGTTGCGAAATGTCGGCCGTTTTCTCAGGCTACAAAAATCCAGGTTGAAAAGCACGGCGGGTGGACTCTCACAGACTCGTAAAGGGGAGGCTCTTCGTCTTCCTTAGGGGTGGAAATTGCAACCAAGCCACGCCTAGATTTGTCCTCTTTCACCCAGGTTTGTCCTCTTTCACGGGGGGGGGGGGGGGGTAACTCTGAATTTTCGCCTCTCGTCCCCGTCTCTTTAACACTAGAGAAAACCTAGGGAAAAGGATTCATTGATCAAATATAATGGATAGTTTTTACTAGTAATTAGATTTTATCCGTTCACAGCTTCCCTTGTTGAGTCAATTGTTCCTTTACTAAACTCAACAAGGAAAAAGAAAAGTTGCTTTTGGCAGTGCTATTTTTTATCCATTCGTTTACTTCTACCTAATAAAACACTTTTTTGACTTACGCAAAAAAGTGCCACAATGTTCAAAATCGCAAACAAATAATGGTTATGTCGACTATGTCTTTAAACGGGATTCGGAAGGCTGAAAACTATTAAGATACATACGTTCGGCATTGTCGTAATGGTTGAAAAAATCGATCTTTTTATTATGATAAATGTACGTGATAAATTTCGTTTATAGCGTTCCCTGCTAGATTTTGTTAATGATTACGATCGTCGTTAAATCGCTGGTGGAAACCAAGCCTAAACGTCTTAATTAATCTAAAATAGAAGCACCATGATTCAAAAATAAGAAAAGGTTTATTAAAACTATTTAATAAATATACAATTTGAAATGACACAAAATATAATTACAACTTATAATGAATCGAATCTCATTTGAGTGCAGACAGTGTACACATCAAACAGATTCCTTGCAGTAGTCGCAATAGGCCCAGAAGGGCTCCTGGCCCCGACGAATCAGCCGCAGTACCACCTGGTAAACACAAGAAAAAGAAAAGTAGAAAATTTTAAAAAATGGACCGAGTAGTATTAAAAGATTATTGTATTTCAGAAGCCTATAATCCAGAGCATGCGCGCAACTGGCTTCCTTAGCTCATGCAACGGCGTTTGCACAAATCGTTTACCGCAAAAATGGAAGCTGTAGCATGATGTATATAAAAATGAATAGTAATTATCATCAGAACATCAAAGATTATTTTCTGGTCTCCATTTATTACTTGCCTGTTTTTAAAAACTTTCTTTGATAGTCAAATATAAGAAAAAATAAAATACCAGTTCATACGTAATGTGAAAGTGAGTAAATCACGGCGCTCCGGGTTATTGGCTTCTGGTATTTGTAAAAAGCATACGCTGTTAATGGAGTGGAGTGAAGGAGTATGGGATAGCGAAAAAAGGAAAAACAAATTGCTTACGAAAAAATGGCGATAAAACAGGAAACTGTTAAACTAAGTATCAGTGACGATTGTAATGGGCATGACGATGACGTTGATGGTTATGATTATGAAAATGACCAAAATGTTGAGAATTACGATGATGATGATGATTAAGAAGATAACTATTATTACGATAATGATGATGATGATGATGATAAGGTGATAATGATTTCAAAACTGTCTACAAGTAAACCAGCCTGTCAGTTGTTGAGCAGCTTGATGTCAAGATATAGGAAGGTTTAGGTTGATAAGCATAATGAATGGGAGGAGTCGCTGTGTAGAAAGATACTTTTTGTTAAAAAGTACTTTTACACTCACTCAAGGCTTAATATCTCGCATGCTGCACGCAAAAAACAAGGAGGCGTGCTAAGTGAGGAGTGAAAACGAATGTTTTAAGCCATTGAGAACGGTTATAATAAAACCAAAGAAAAACAGAACAAGACGCACTACAACATTTAAGATCAAATAATATCAAACTAAACGGCGAATCGCGTTTCTATTTTATCCTGGTAATTGGTTCCCCAAAGTTTCAATGGTCACAGAGACGTGTAAAAAGAGCAAAGGGCATAAACTTAAGCCCTGTGGGACTCCTCTCTGGGCATGCGAAGCTGGAAAGCACACCAAAGATTGAAAGTGATACTTAAGCCAATACTTTGTTGCAGTTGAGGTAGTCAGATTCGCAGAAAGCTAGTTGCTATAGGAAAACCTACATCAATCTACGAGTTGGCTCGAATCCTAGCGGCTGTTTACTTTGAGGCAGAAAGATCCCGCGTTTATTTTGGTTTACATGCAAACATTCCAGTGAGAGACACGTCACAAGACCACCTCACTGATTATGGCGTCATAACGTTCTATGATATTCAGACGAGAATTCCTTCTCAACTCAAAGAACCAGAGCATCCATAACATACAATACCTCAGTTATTTACTCAGAATAAAATATAATGCGTACCTGTTGGAACCATTTGTTTTAAATCTTTCGGATGTTCCAAACGACGGGCGGAATTCCTGCGCGTCAGGGTTTAAAGTATGTTGGCTTTTAGCTTGATCGGCAATGCTGAAATGTAAAAAACACAACGAGCGAGGGTAACCAACGCGTTTTAGTCTACTAAAGAGCTCTGCCATACAAAAGAGAAACAAAGTCCAGACACTCAACAAAATTGTAGATCAACCAGCATCAAATTAAACGGATCGGGTTTCTTTTCTTATTATTGTACTAGTTTTTCATAATTTAAATGTTGACAAGCCGTGCAAAAACAAAAGAGGGCCTAAAATTGAGCCCTGTGGGATTCCTCTGTCGGGGCTTGCGAGACTGGAAAGCTCATCAAAGACTGAATGTGATACGTAAGCCAATACTTCGTTGCAGTTGAGCTAGTGGGGTTGGCAGCAAGCTAAACGCTATCAGGAAAACCTACAATGATCCACGAGTTGGCTCGATTCCTAGCGGATGCTTACTTGGAGGAAGAAAGATTCCAGGAGAAGAAACAGCGTTTATTTTGGTTTACATGCAAACATTTCGGGGAGGAGACGACGTCACTAATTACGGTGTCATAACGTTCAATGAATTTCTGACAAGAATTCCTTCTCGACTCAGAGAATCAGAACACTCATAACACACAAAACCTCAGTTTTTTCTTATAACTAATTAACGTTCATAGTGCGCAATAGAATAAAATATAATGCGTACCTGTTGGAACCACTTCTTTGAAATCTTTCAGATGTTCCAAACGACGGGCGGAATTCCTGCGCGTCAGGGTTTAAAGTATGTTGGCTTTGAGCTTGAAAGGCAATGCTGACATGTAGAAAACACAACAAGAAAGGGTAATCAACTAGTTTAAGTCTACCAAGAGCTCTGTTACAAAAGCAAAGCAAGGCCCAGACACACAACAAAATTTTAGATCAAAGGAAATCAAATTTAACGGATCGGGATTCTGATTATATTCTTGATCTAGTTCTTCGTAGTTAAAGTCCTATCAGCTGTTTACATGGAGGAAGAGAGATCCTAAGAGAAGGAACAGCGTTTATTTTGGTTTACTTGCAAACATTCCAGAGAGAGAAGCCACGTCAAGAGACCACGTCACTGATTATGGCGTCACAACGTTCTATGAATTTCTGACAAGAATTCCTTCTCAACTCAAAGAACCAGAGCACCCATTTACATACAATACCTCAGTTTTTTTAAAAAATATTTAACGTTCATAGTGCGCAATAGAATAAAATATAATGCGTACCTGTTTGAACCATTTCTTTGAAAGCTTTCAGATGCTTCAAGCGAAGGGCGGAATTCCCTTGCATCAGGGTTTAAAATATGTTGGCTTTTAGCCTGATCGGCAAGGCTGAAATGAAACAAACACAACATGCGAGAGTATTACAACGGCAAAACAAGGACCAGACACACAACAAAATTTTAGATCAAAGGGCATCAAATTAAAGGATCGGGATTCTAATATATTCTTGTACTACTTCTTCGTGATTAAAATGGCACAGGCGCATGCAAAAAGAGAAGAGGGCATAAAATTGAGCCCTGTGGGACTCCTCTTCCTGAGCATGCGAGGCTTCCAAGCACACCAAAGACTGAATGTGATATTTGAGCCAATACTTTGTTGCTGTTGAGGTAGTAAGATTCGCAGGAAGGTAATTGCTATCCGGAAAACCTACAATGATCTTCGAGTTGGCTCGAATCCTAGCGGCTGTTTACATGGGGGCAGAAAGATCCTAAGAGAAGGAACGGCGTTTATTTTGGTTTACATGCAAACATTATAGTGAGAGGCCACGTCAAAAGACTACGTCACTGATTATGGCGTCACAACGTTCTATGAATTTCTGACAAGAATTCCTTCTCAACTCAAAGAACCAGAACACCCACTACATACAATACCTCACTTTTTTCTTACAAATAATTAAAGTCCATAGTGCGCAATAGGGTAAAAAATAATACGTACCTGTTGGAACCATTTGTTTGAAGTCGTTTAGATGTTCGAAACGACGGGCAGAATTCCTTTGCATTAGGGTTTAAAGTATGTTGACTTTGAGCTTGATGGGCAATGCTTAAATGTAACAATATACAACAAGCGAGGGTAACCAACGCGTTTTAGTCTACCAAGAGCTGTTTTACAAAGGCAAAACAAGGGCCAGACACACAGCAAAATTTTAGATCAAAGGGCAATAAAATAAACGGATCGGGTAAATTCTATTATATTCTTATACCACTTCTTCAAAAATTAAATGGTCGCAGTCGCGTGCTAAAAGAGAAGAGGGCCTAAAAATTGAGCCATGTGGGCTCCTCTGTCTGGACTTGTGAGGCTTCAAAGCACGCCAAAGACTGAATGTGATACTTAAGCCTATGCTTTGTTGCAGTTGAGCTAGTGAGATTCGCGCAAAGGTAATTGCTATCAGGAAAACCTACAATGATCTACGAGTTGCCTCGAATCCTAGCGGCTGTTTACTTGGGGTCAAAAAGAGAAGGAGCAGCGTTTATTTTGGTTTACATGCAAATATTCCAGTGAGAGATCACGTCGCTGATTATTGCGTCATAACGATGTATGAATTTCTGACAAGAATTCCTTCTCAACAAAAAGATACAGAACACCTATAACATATCATACCTCATTTTTATTAAAGTCCATGGTGCGCAATACAGTAAAATTTAATGTGTACCTGTTGGAACCATTTGTTTGAAGTCTTTCAGATGCGTCGAACGACGGGTGGAATTCCTTTGCTTTAGGATTTAAAGTATGTTGGCTTTGAGCTTGATCGGTAATGCTGAAATGTAAAAAAATACAACAACTAACAAGAGTTCTGTTACAAAAACAAAACAAGGCCCAGACACACAATTTAGATCAAACAGCATCGAATAAAACGGATCGGACTTCTATTATATTCCTGCACTAGTTTTTCATAATTTAAATGGTCACAGGCGCGTGAAAAAGAGAAGAGGGCCTAAAATAAAGCCATGCGGGACTTCTCTATCAAGGCTTGCGAAGCTGGAAAGTACACCAGAGACTGAAAAGATTTGTCTTCGTTCAGATAAGTAGGACCTAAGCCAGTTGTTTACGGTTCAGCTAGTGTAATATTTGGCAACTTTACTATCACCATTACTTTAAGAATTGTGTAATCCTACAGCGTTTTTCAGTGACTTACGAGTTATCTCGAATCGTATTTGGAGGCTGTCTACTTGGATAGAGGAAGTTCCTAAAGATGGAGCAATCTTTGTTTCGGCTTACATGCAAAGTAGAGGCAAGGTAATTTCAAGCGCATATATTTTTCCTGTTTGTCTTCCTCCATTTAAATACAAACGAGCTGTAATTTGCAAAACACAGTCAATTGTCTATGACGCCGTAACGTTTAATGTATTTCAAGACATCCATACCATGCAATGCCTCGTTTAGTTTGGGCTCGATTTCCGCTGCTCTCTGGGTCTTCCTCGAGGAGAGACGGCTGGACGCGTGAGTGGCTTAAGTGTCTGTGACGTAGGCTCAAAATTTAATTTATGCGCCGTTACGAAGCATTGCAAATGAGAAATGTCATTAAATACCGAACACATGACGTGCTTTGCCTCGTTGCCGCTTTGCATGGTACTGGCCATAATAAAAGTCAGCAGAAACACGCACTGACTGTAGTTACATTGATCTCGCATTACCGATGGACCTGACAGTCGTCTCTTTAAATTCACATTAGCTGTCAACAACCATAGTTCCGGTTGGTTGAATTTCAAAAACATTCCTGGCATTTGCCAGCTTCTCCAAGCTAATGCTTTTCTTTGTAAATAGGTTTTTAAGCTTAAAACGCTCTAAAACACAATCGCACCACATCAAACAACACTTTTGCACCCGCTGTTTGAAATCTGCTCCAGGAAAAATAAAATACGCTGCCTGCTCCATTAGAGCAGGTAACGATCTGATTGGTGGGAATTGACAATAGCAAATTCATGCGTCCTGCCGTCTGTTCAATTGAGGAGCGCACGCTCATTTCCCGAAGAGCGGCTGGTAATCGAGCCTATACCTCGTTTAATTCTCAAGAATGATAATAGTCCTTTATGTGTGCACCTACCTTAATGCATACCCAAGCTCAAGTCTGCTAGAATCATTTGTTTTAAACCCATCCAATGCTCGTAAAGAGGGTATAAACTCTTCGGCTTGAGCGTTTAAAAAATGTTGGCATCCAGCTTGTTCGGCAGTACTGAAATATAAAAAGGATCAACAGGGACGATAATCAACACGTTTTACTTTGTCTAGAATCCTGTAACGGGCAAGAAAAGGCAAGACACACAAGAACAATTTAACTTAAACGGATCGGTTGTCCCTTTCATTCTTCTTGATTTAAATGGTCACAGGCACGTGTGAAAAGAGAAGAGGGCCTTAAAATTAAGCCATGTGGGACTCTTTTGTCTATGCTTGCAAGCCTGGAAAGTACACCAGAGACTGAACAGACTTATCTACGCTGGGATGATTAGGATCAGTTAATCATAATCATTTTGTTGGAGTTGAGCTAGTGTAACACTTGGCAAGCTTTGCTATCAAGATAACTTTTAGAATTGAGTTAAGGTACAGTGTTTTTCAGTGAGATAAGAGTTGGGGCTGATTACATGGAAGTAGAACGCACGATCCTTGAAGACGGAACTGTTTTTTGTTGGGTTACATGCAAACATATTAGTGCAAAGCTGGCGAACGCGTTTCATTCGCCAGGGGCATATTAGTTTTAGGAGCACGTCGGTAGGCTAATATAATATCATAATGTTGATTGTATTCCCTGACAAAATTCGTCCTCAACGCAAAGAGCTTCGGTAATTTCTCAAATATTATTAACGTTCAAATTCAATGCCCGCAATACAAGTGAACTATAACGTCTAGCCGCTGGAGCCATTTGTTTCATATCCTTCAGATGCTCGAAAGGAAGGAATAAATTCCTCGGCTTCAGCGTTTAAAAAATGTGGGCAGTCAGCTTGTGCAGAAATGCTGAAATCTAAAAAGAAAACATGGACGGTAATCAACACGTTTTAGTTCGCCAAGAGGCCTTTTTTGTCTAAAGGCATTTCGCTTCAATGTCCAAATTAAACGGATCGGGTTTTATTAGTTGTGCAACTACAGGTATATACCCAAGCTGCAGTTTGCAGTTTGCTGAAATCTCAGGAAACTGAGGGATTTAAAACCGTGAGAAGGTAACGTGTTTGAAATCCACCAGTGGCCCGAGATAACACCGCGGAGATAAATTTCTCAGTTTCTTGGCATTTAAAACATATTTGTATTCAGTGTTTGCTGTGATGCTGAAAACAATATCAAACTGTTAAAAAAGCCAATGTGCAACGATTCAAAACGATAACTAACACGCTCCAGTTTGTCACAACAAGATTTTAGTACACTTAATACTAAAAATTATCAACCACAGTATAGTAGTATATATGCCCAAGCTCCTGTCTACTGAAATCTCAAGCAACTGACAGATTTCAAACAAAAGGTCTGTTTTAAATCCACCAGTTGCTTGAAATGACACCGTGGGGATAAATTCCTTGGCTTTAGCGTTTTTTAAAACATGTTTGTATTCATTGTTTGCTGAAATTTAAGAAAAAGACACGATGCAACGATAACAAACACGTTTCAGGTTGTCCCAACAAGATTCTAGTACAAAAAATTCTAAAGAGTATCAACTACAGTAATATATACCCAAGCTCAAGTCTGCTGAAATCTGAAGCAACTGGCGAATTAATCGAGACAGAATCTCCAAAGAAGTTCTGTTTCAAATCCACCAGTTGCTTGAGATGACCCCGCGGGAATAAATTCCTTGGCTTTAGCGTTTTTTAAAACATGTTTCTATTAAACGTTTGCTGTGATGCTGAAATTAAAAAGAAAGACTACATGTAACGATAACCAACACGTTCCAGTTAGTCACAACACGATTTTAGTATACACTAAATACTCTTACTCGAGTCGTTGGGTGTTCTTTGATTTCGTGGGCAGTCTGTGCATGTTCCTTAGTGCGAGAAATCGAGAAAAGAGGTTGTCGGTTGATAACCAATTGTGCACGTCAGGTAATTACCCAATACCATCGTGCCCTGCGTGTTTCGGTGGTTTTGGGTTGTGACTTTCGCTTCGAAAACTACAAGGCGAGCTAAACTTTTCTTTCTTACATATTTCGTATCACTTTTTTCGTTTTAAAACCTCTTTCTTTTCTAAATATTCCGGACATCAAAGCCTGGTCAAGAAACTATTGACTATTTTTAGTTTATTCTTATCCGGGGGAAGCGGGAATTGACGGTAATTTTTGGTAGTTCTCCAAATCCTGTCTCTAATTCAGCCTTAAAAATGTTATTTTCCACACTCGTTTTCAGACCCGGTCTCTTAAATCCATACCCGTTTTCAGACTTGGTAAATATAAAACTTAAGTTATCAATTTCAGACTAGAGCTCAAACAAAAAGATTTCTTAAAATCCATTTCGAATTCGTATATTACCCTTTGTTTCGGATTCATTCGGAATTGAAACGAAAAATACGTTCATACACTTCCGTAGTTTCCTTGAAACCATATCCGATTCCAGACAAAATGAGCAAAATCTATTCTCGTTTTGAGACCGAAACGGGGCAAAAACCCTACCTTTTGGGGCGGCACACACCTACATGGCTTATATAAGGGAGTTCCCCCGGGTTTCTCAAGGCCGATTTAGACGGCAAGATTTTTGCTTACAACTATCGTGCGCAGCCAGCATGCGACTTCTCGACAGGTCGAGTCGTATAAATTAGACCCACGACGCTCGTACGGTACATTGTGGATGTCGTAGGTATAAATTGTACGCGTTGTGGATGGTTGAAAGTCATGACGTATGCTAGTCGCGCACGATAGTCGTAAGCAAAAATTGTAGCGTCTAAATCGGCCTTTACGCAACCCAGCTAAGTGAAGGGTAATTCCCTAAGGCGACGCACCATAATCTTTGATTACTACTAGTATCAAATTTAACAGATTCGGTTTTCGATTTTATTCTTGTATTGTGTCTTGGTAAATGCCGTCAAGGATCAAGAGATCGTTCACGTTCCCTTCTCATTCTGTTGAAGTAAAGTCTTACCCAGTTTGTTCGAAATCTCCGTTGCACAAAGTCTTGTTTCCAATAAAATGATCTTTAAAATCAGAGCATTCAGCTGCATAATCAACCTGACGAAAAAAAAAAACGCATACATATTGAAACAAAGTATTCGTTCCAATGATTTTCAAACATGACCTGACATGAACTGGAGCATGTTTAGTTGTATTTATTTTTTCGGACTTCAAGCCACAATGAGGGACATTCGTTGAGACACTTCTATAAAATGGCCCCTTTTTGCATAGTGGACATACCTATCCTCTCCCCCTTGTGTACCCCCTCCTCCAAAATAAATGTTGCATTTTAGACCCTCAAGTCTTTCTTTAACTTCAAACAACATGGATTCGGGGGTAGGAGGATTTACGGCGTTTAAAAAGAATGAAATAATAAATGAATGAAATTGCTGATAAAAGCACTAGTTTTAGACAGGTGTGTCAACTACGTTTGCCACAAGTGATCTCCTTACCATCAAATGATCTCTTAATCATGAACTGACAAGTTGCAATTCAGGAGTGAGGTAATGAGTTACAGTTTTTATTCTTAAAGGAAATTCAACGATCCCACTTACACTTTTTAATTCCAACGAACTTTCGTTTGTACTGATGTTGCCTGTTTTTAGTTCTGCAGCTTGAACCTCATCATCATAGATTGTAGAGTCATCCTTACCATTGTCCATCTGATTTGAACCATCGCTGAAAAACGCACTATCCTTTTTTGCTGGAACTGACTCGTGAGTGATTTTTGCGAAATGACTCAACTCGAGAGGAATGTCGGCGGTTGACAATTCACTTTGTGAATCAAAAGCAAGTTCGGGTGCGTGCAATCCACAAACAGTTCTGGATTTCACTTCTGCTGGGCTGAATTCATGTTCAACATCAGAAAAAATTTCTTCTTTTTCGAAAATTTCAGTTACTTCGGTCACACTTTGAAACTTCTCTGCTCTCTCGGGTTCAAGCGCACTTACGTCTTCCCATTCTAAAGTGAACTCATGAACTACACTGCTTGGCTTGTCAACTTCAGCGGGGATATCATTCAAGGTTTCACTGGCGCTTTCAAACACCACTGTATCGTCAGACTCGAGTTCGATCACATCAATTAATTCAGAAAGGACGGCCTGGATTGTTTCTGCTGCCGAATCAATGTCCTCCCCCTTAGTGACGCTTTCCAGTTCACTAACACTGCTGTTTCTTACATCTGCCGTCAAATCTTGAGCTGTAACGTTCACAATTTCTTCTTCTAAGGGTATCGCAGTGACCCCACCTACACTTTCCAACTCGATGGCAAAGTCAGGAAACGACTTACAAACAGCGATGTTTTTCTCTTCTGCTGCACTGAATTCATGTGCAACACAAGAAACAACTTCTTCTTGATAACTGCTTTCAGTGACTGCATTAACACTTTCAGCCTCGGATGCAGTTGGTGGTTCAAAAACACCGACGGTTTCCCATTCTAATGTGCACTCGTGAGCTGTGCCGTTGAGCTTGTCGTCTTCAACAGAGAGGTCATTCAAGTTTTCATTAAAGCTTTTGAGCACGACTGGAACCCCCTGAGTCTCGAGCTTAACCACATCATCAACTAAACTATTGATCACTCCCTGTGCTATCTGTGCATCGGATGCATTTTCTGGTTGATTCTCACCCTCATCATCCCACTCTAACATGAACTCTAGTGTTGTGGCGTTAAACTTGTCACCTTCAAGATGGAGGACATTCAAAGTTTCTCTGACGACTAGAGCCTTTACCTCAACGGTCGCAGTCACATTATCAATTAACTCATTGACAATCTCCTGGATGATCTCTGCCTCGGATGCAGCTTCTGGATTCATTGCACTATCATTATCGCACTCTAACATGAACTCCAGTGTTGCGCCGTTAAACTTGTCACCTTCAAGATGGAGGGCATTTGAAGTTTCTCTGACGACTGGAGCCTTTGACTCAACGGTCGCAGTCATATCAACTAACTCATTGACAACATCCTGGATGATCTCTGCCTCGGATGCAACTTTTGGATAATTAATTGCACTTTCATTATTCAGCTCTAACATGCACTCGTGCGCTGTGCCGTTTAATTTGTCACCTTCAAGATGGAGGGCACTCAAAGTTTCCCTGACGACTGGAGCCTTTGCCTCAACAGTCGCAGTCATATTATCAATTAACTCATTGACAACCTCCTGGATGATCTCTGCCTCGGATGCAGCTTCTGGATTAATTGAACTATCATTATTCCACTCTAACATGCACTCGTGCGCTTTGTCGTTAAGCTTGTCACCTTCCAGATGGATGCCATGCAAAATTTCTTTGACGACTGGAACCTTTCCCTCAACGGCCACAATCACATCATCAATTAACTCATTGACAATCTCCCGGACTATCTGAGCCTCGGATAAATTGTCTCCGATAGCCAAGACTCCTTCTGAGTTAGAAACATGAAGCGCAGTAGCTTGGATGGTTTCCACATCGGCGCACGCCTTAAAAACAGCGTCACACTCTGGCGCCAACCTGTCAGTGTTGACAGTAACACTGCTTGCAGATGCTTGGATAGGAAGCTGTGAATTTAAAAGTGAAGAGTCACGTAAGTTGCAACTGCGGAGAGTGCTGATTTTTCTTTGAAAAAAAGGATCATGTGACCCGTGAAAGAATGGTCCCGAGTGCAGTTCTCAGGTGTGACCTCTGATTCCTTTTTTCGACGTATTTCACTTCCATGTAGCATTTAGTAGTATTTAATACCCGTAAAACAGTGTACTGATATATGAAGGGAGGGGGGTGGAGGGGATGGGGGAGGCTATTGGCCTCAGGGTTGTCCGTCAGGCCCCAGTTGTTCAAACGTCAGATAGCGCTATCCATCGGATAAATAACTATCCAGTGGATAAGTATTAGGAAAACCGATTGCACTATCCACTGGATAGCGTTATCCACCTTCTGAACAACTAGGCCTAGATGATGACTAGTTTACTCTTGAAGAAATTCATTAGGCTAGAAATTTCAAATATCTATTCAAATGTTCTTAAAGCATAGCCCAAAAAAGTTGAGAAGGAAAGCGAAAACTTCAAGACAACTCTCGTAAAAAAAATAAGGGAAATAAAATATTGTTGTTCGTGAGATGGATCAACGAAAGCATACGTATTTAAAAGACGAAAACTCCTACCATGACTAGGGGTAAGGGAGCATACCAGCTCTTATATGGACGCAAATGATTTCCACCCCCAACCACGGGGAAGGGGTGACTCGACAGAGTGACTGTGCGCGTTTTGTCGAAATTACCACCTTCAGAAGCCTATTTTGGGCTACTGACACCTGTGACGTTTTTAGTTTTAATAAAGATTGCCAGTCATTGAAACCGTCAGCATAATTAGGATTTTTCATCTGGGCTATGCTTTAAGAACATTTGAACAGATGACTAGTTAAAGCTACTTATTTTTAAGTAGCAGCCCTTTACCCTTTGAAATTTTCAAGCAATTGATTGCATTGTACTTGATTTTTGTCGTAAGGAGCAAATTATTAGCCCTCAGTTACTTTCCTACTTACCTATTGTGCCGCTTTATTAAATAAGTTGCAACGTTACCTTCACTTAGTGGTAACAGGACCTTTATACCGCTAATAGCAACAAAGAAAGGACTGAGAGGACAATCCTTTTTTCGAGCCAATTATCCAGTCTCCTTGCACGTTATCTTCGTTCCTGAAGGCCCTGTTTGCCCGTCCACTTGACAAGTGTAACGCGGCCTTTAGGAAAGAGGTTTTTCGCATATGCACAGCAGAGACGGTAGTTATAAAAGGTAGGGGACTGTAAATCTAACAGTTATTTTTACATTAAAACATTTTTATTACCGTCTGTTGTGCTTGATCTGTCTTTCGACTTATATTAAGATTACTATTCTTGATCCTAAAAAAAAATAAAATAAAATAAATAAACGAGTATTTTTACACAGTAATAAACGTTCGTAATAACATTCTAACTTTCGATACTATTTTAGTGATTTAAGCTTTATCGAGAAAAGGAATCTTTAAATGTTAGGAGTCGTTAGGAAGAACTTTGTTGCTGAAATTTTACTATTTTTGTTCAGTTTTCCATTTTGTCGGGCAACCAACAAAAACACACTTAGAACTGTAATTACATTTTTTTCAAAGTGTTACATTTTTTAACGTGTGCTGTCCTTAACAAAACAAAAACGAAAAGCGCCAAAGAGAAAAACCATCCCATAAGCTTGATAGCAATTATAAACTCCTTAACTGTACTAACTATAACATAAAACAGTATAATAGATTTCTGAATATTGGTTCCCCTGTAAAATTCAAGTAAAAAACTTGCATTTTGGGAAGCTCGTTCGCGTTCCTTTCCCGTTATCATGCCAATCGACTGTCAAAAAGTTTTTCCCCAAGTACGTCTCAGAAAAGATCATAAAGCTAATCAACACGAAAAGGCCTTTTAGGTGTTTATCAACAAGCCTACTATAATTAAAAATTTATCTAAGTCCACTTTTAAACTAAATAGCAAAGAGGAGAAAGACTTCAATTTGACTAGACTTCACTTCACTGTGGTGTTTGAACTTAATCTCGTATGTTGCGCACGAACGTAATTTTCTTTCGCTGAAATATACAATAAAAATTCAAAACTACCTTTGTTGAGGTATCACTTTAAGTGCTATAGGCACCCTTGCACGAAAGCAAAAATTCCACAGCCTGTTGGCTGCGATATAGCCAACCCAAAAAGAAGCGAAAACCATCTTGCTAATTGGTAGGAAAGTTTAAAGTTTCCATTGTCTACGTCACAATTATTAGTACGTCAATTATGGAATTTAGAATGCTGCGCGCGCGAATCTTTTGTTTTCGTCATCACAAAACGACATCATTCGTAGACCCATTTGAAAATAACGATTTTGTCCGTTACTGAGATTTAGCAAACACAAGTTTTCAAAGGCCGGGACTTTAATAAGACATACCTTTCCTTGACGATGCTGAACTCATACCGTACAGTACTTTTAAAATGTTGTATAGAGCCTTCTCATGACGTCACTTCCGCCGCCATGTTGTTGTTCAAAACCATAAAACGGCGGCCATGTTGCGTTTCCAAACCAGACCGCTTTGCGATTTATTTTATTTACTTATATAAACGATTTCTTTTGTCGCAACAAAGTTCCATAGCTAGGCTGGCCACGTGAGTTAAAACGCTCTTTAGATTTTGTTAGATTGTTCTAGCACACTTTCTGGGGGAATTTCATTTTGAGAGTTTCATGATATTTAAAGCACTGAACACAGCTCGCATAATTTCCCTTTTTACTTCCTCAAAAATAAACAGTCTCAAAAGCACTTTCTACTTACTCAACTCCGCTGCGGGCGTCCATGTTGTGATGTGAACCTCAGGATTAGTCCAAAAAGACTTCCGACAACGCCAGGAGTCGAGGAAAATCTTCAAAACACTTTACTCGCCCAGGATCAACCGCAATTTTTCAAGCACTTGTACTCGCTGATCTTTTACCACAGGCGCGTACACATCTCGACGCGCTCGTGTCAACTACCTATTTGTATACGCACAGGTGGCCCAAGAGTAATATGAGAGTTTGTATGGGAAAAATAGAGTTTGAAACTTAGATGAAATGATTTGAGTACTTTTACATCATCTGACCCGACAGTGTAATAATAATTATTACACTGTCAGGTCAGATGATGTAAAGGTACTCAAATCGCACTGAAACTTCGTAAAAACAAAGACAACGACTCCAGGTAACAATATTTACACTTTATTGATAACTTTCGTCGCTTTTACTTCATTTATTTCATCTAAGTTTCAAACTCCATTTTTCCCATACAAACTCTCATATTACGCTTGGGCCACCTATGGTATACGCGGCAAATATCAACGAACTTTATTTTTGAACATGATCCCTGAAGAAAACAATATTACGAGATTGTTGGTAATCTAACAGGAAAATATAGTGTCGTAACTAAAAATCTTCTTTGCACCAGCTTTAGTGTGGTTTGTTCTACGGCTAAGGGTTGATTTCCACTGTCGCGTAATTTTTCCATGCGAACGCACGTAAGTTTTACGCGCGTAAATAAAATAGAGGCAATGAATGAAAGGCCAAAAGTAAACGCAAAAGTTGAACCTCGCTCAACTTTTACGTTTACGCGTGGCCTTTCATACATTGCCTCTATTTTATTTACACGCGTTAATTTTACGCGCCTTCGCACGGAAAAATTACGCCACATTGGAAATAAAACCCTAAAATAGCGGCTTACATGCACAGTTATCGCACTGAGATAAAACGCAACTGCACAACTATTATAACTTAGAAAGGCAACGGTAATTTATTTTTCGCTCTTACGTAACCTATGCGTTATGGCTACAAGCTCGAGCTGACGGAAAACCTAATACTCCAGCTATCGTATTTTCTTGATCGAACTTTCCCCCTCTCCCCCAGGGACTCTATTTTTTAGGGGAAGAGAACGGTGTGTTCGTATTGGGGGCTTATTGGAGTTTTAAATTTTGGAAATTGATAACTGTCTTTATTCATAGATCTTGTTTCACAGTTTTATCGTAAATGAGGTCTATCTTGGCATTTTGAAGGTAATATAAGGTAATATAGGAAGGTGAATGTTGGAACCATTTGTTTATTTTAATGTCAGGAAAGCTGGGGGGTCATGACATAGAGTACTTTCACAAAGCGACTAACAAAAATGAGCAAACTCTGTGTAGTTTAACGTATTCATCGACCATGGAGAACAAAACATGCACCAAGTGGTCGCTTATAAGAAGGTAAAAATAATGGAAAATTTCAAAACTGCAATGCAAAAAATTGGTCGCGTTCGCTTACGAGGAGTGCAACTGTAGTGATTTGACTGGAAAAGAATTTGTGTTTTAGAACGATGGGACTGCGAACAGCGCACTTTTCTAGGCGGGCGCATGCTACTCCAGGGAACTTTTTGAGATTGAAGTTCTCTGAGATGCAATCTAGTGCATTCTGGACGCTTAAATTTAGCAAATGCCTGGATTCCATATTGAAAATGTAATGCTGAAATATTTAATAAACCACAAAAGGGGGGGGGGGGGGGGGGGGGGA
>BOPM01000237.1:199521-215277 GCA_022179025.1 Porites australiensis
TGCACTATCATTATCGCATTCTAACATGAACTCGAGCGTTGTGCCGTTAAACTTGTCACCTTCAAGATGGAGGGCATTTGAAGTTTCTCTGACGACTGGAGCCTTTGACTCAACGGTCGCAGTCATATCAACTAACTCATTGACAACATCCTGGATGATCTCTGTCTCGGATGCAACTTTTGGATAATTAATTGCACTTTCATTATTCAGCTCTAACATACACTCGTGCGCTGTGCCGTTTAATTTGTCACCTTCAAGATGGAGGGCATTCAAAGTTTCCCTGACGACTGGAGCCTTTGCCTCAACAGTCGCAGTCACATTATCAATTAACTCATTGACAACCTCCTGGATGATCTCTGCCTCGGATGCAGCTTCTGGATTAATTGAACTATCATTATTCCACTCTAACATGCACTGGTGCGCTTTGTCGTTAAGCTTGTCACCTTCCAGATGGATGCCATGCAAAATTTCTTTAACGACTGGAACCTTTCCCTCAACGGCCACAATCACATTATCAATTAACTCATTGACAATCTCCCGGACTATCTGAGCCTCGGATAAATTGTCTCCAATAGCCAAGACTCCTTCTGAGTTAGAAACATGAAGCGCAGTAGCTTGGACGCTTTCCACATCGGCGCACGCCTTAAAAACAGCGTCACACTCTGGCGCCAACCTGTCAGTGTTGACAGTAACACTGCTTGCAGATGCTTGGATAGGAAGCTGTGAATTTAAAAGTGAAGAGTCACGTAAGTTTCAACGGCGGAGAGTGCTGATTTTTCTTTGAAAACAAGGATCATGTGACCCGTGAAAGAATGGTCCCGAGTGTAGTTCTCAGGTGTGACCTCTGATCCCTTTTTTCGACGTATTTCACTTCCATGTAGCATTTAGTAGTATTTAATACCCGTAAAACAGTGCACTGATATATGAAGGGAGGGCGGTTGGAGGGGATGGGGGAGGCTATTGGCCTCAGGGTTGTCCGTCAGGCCCCGGTTGTTCAAACGTCGGATAGCGCTATCCATCGGATAAATCACTATCCAGCGGATAATTATTAGGAAAACCGATTGCACTATCCACTGGATAGTGATTTATCTACTGGATAGCGTTATCCACCTTCTGAACAACTAGGCCCAGATGATGACTAATTTGCTCTTGAAGAAATTCATTAGGCTAGAAATTTCAAATATCTATTCAAATGTTCTGAAAGCATAGCCCAAAAAAGTTAAGCAGGAAAGCGAAAACTTCAAGACAACTCTCGTAAAAAAAATAAGGGAAGTAAAATATTGTTTTTCTTGAGATGGATCACCGAAAGCATACGTATTTAAAGGACGAAAACTCCTACCATGATTAGGGATAAGGGAGCATACCAGCTCCTATATAGACGCAAATGATTTCCACCCCCAACCATGGGGGAGGGGTGAACTCGACAGAGTGACTTTGCGCGATTTGTCGAAATAACACCTTCAGAAGCCTATTTAGGGCTACTGACACCTATGACGTTTTTAGTTTTGATAAAGATTTCTGTCAATCATCAAAACTGTCAGCATAATTAGGATTACTCTTTCGGGCTATGCTTTAGGAACATTTGAACAGATAACTAGTTACAGCTTTTTTTTTAAGCAGCGCCCCTTTACCCTTTGACATTTTAAAGCTATTGATTGCGTTGTACTTGATTTTTGTCGTAAGGAGCAAATTATTAGCCCCCAATTACTTTCCTACTTACCTGTGGTGCCGCTTTATTAAATTAGTTGCGACGTTACCTTCACTTAGTGGTAACAGGACCCTTATACTGCTAATAGCAACAAAGAAAGGACTGAGAGGACAATCCTTTTTTTGAGCCAATCATCCTGTCTTCTTGCACGTTATCTTTGTTCCTGAAGGCCCTGTTTGCCCTTCCACTGGACAAGTGTAACGCGGCCTTTAGGAAACATGTTTTTCGCATATACACAGCAGAGACGGTATTTATAAAAGGTAGGGGACTGTAAATCTATCAGTTATTTTTACATTAAAACATTTTTATTACCGTCTGTTGTGCTTGATCTGTCTTTCGACTTATATTAAGATTACTATTCTTGATCCTAAAAAAAAATAAAATAAATTAACCAGTATTTATACACAGTCATAAAAGTCCGTAATAACATTCTAACTTTCGATACTAATTTGGTGATTGAAGCTTTAGCGAGAAAAGGAATCTTTAAATGTTAGGAGTCGTTAGGAAGAACTTTGTTGCTGAAATTTTACTATTTTTGTTCAGGTTTTGTATTTTGTCGGACAACCAACAAAAACACACTTAGAACCGGAATTACATTTTTTTTCAAAGTGTTACATTTTTTTAACGTGTGCTGTCCTTATATTAACAAAACAAAAACGAAAAGGGCGAAAAAGAGAAAAACCATCCCATAAGCTTGATAGCAATTATAAACTCCTTAACTGTACTAACTATAAAAGAAAACAGTATAATAGATTTCTGAATATTGGTTCCCTGCAAAATTCAAGTAAAAAACTTGCATTTTGGGAAGCTCGTTCGCGTTCCTTTCTCGTTATCATGCCAATCGACTGTCAAAAAGTTTTTCCCCAAGTGCGTCTCAGAAAAGATCATAAAGCTAATCAACACGAAAAGGCCTTTTAGGTGTTTATCAACAAGCCTGGTATAATTAAAAATTTATCTAAGTCCACTTTTAAACTAAATAGCAAAGAGGAGAAAGACTTCAATTTGACTAGACTTCACTTCACTTTGGTGTTTGAACTTAATCTCGTATGTTGCGCACGAACGTACTTTTCTTTCGCTGAAATATACAATAAAAATTCAAAACTACCTTTGTTGAGGTATCACTTTAAGTGCTGTAGGCACCCTTGCACGAAAGCAAAAATTCCACAGCCTGTTGGCTGCGATATAGCCAACCCAAAAAGAAGCGAAAACCATCTTGCTAATTGGTAAGAAAGTTTAAAGTTTCCATTGTCTACGTCACAATTATTAGTACGTCAATTGTGGAATTTAGAATGCTGCGCGCGCGAATCCTTTGTTTTCGTCATCACAAAACGACATCATTCTCGTAAACCCATTTGAAAACAACGATTTTGTCCGTTATCAGGGAGCTTAAGCAACAACGTTTTTGAGCGACGCACGTCAACCGGAAGTGGCCTTTTTTCATTTTTTGACGGTGGTTTCGCGCAAATTTTCAGTCAAATCGCCTCTATAACAGTAAAGAAGCTAAGGAATACAAATTTTTTATCATCAAGGCATGTTAAGAGGGAAAATACCTCACTTCCGGTTGACGTGCGTCGCTCAAAAACGTCGCTGCTTAAGCTCCCTATCGAGATTTAGCAAACACAAGTTTCCAAAGGCCGGGACTTATGGCATACCTTTCCTTGACGATGCTGAACTCATACCGTACAGTATTTTTAAAGTTGTATAGAGCCTTCTCATGACGTCACTTCCGCCGCCATGTTGTTGTTCAAAACCATAAAACGGCGGCCATGTTGCGTTTCCAAACCAGACCGCTTTGCGATTTATTTTATTTACTTATATAAACGATTTCTTTTGTCGCCACAAATTTCCATAGCTAGGCTGGTCACGTGAGTTAAAACGCTCTTTAGTTTTTTGTTAAATTATTCTAGCACACTTTCTGGGGTAATTTTCATTTTGAGAGTTTCATGATATTTAATGCACTGAACACAGCTCGCCAGGAGCCCATCAAATGGAGCCTCCATCTCCATTAATTTCTTGAGTCAAGCCTTTCCCGAGTAGATTTATAAATAGAACGGCTTGTTTCCCGCGAAAAGTGTCATATTTCCGTGAGTCTCGTATGTCACCGTGAAAAAAATGAAGTTGGATGAAGTCGAACTCAGAAGCCCGTCCTTCGACCGTTTTCCTTTTTTACTATACGTCCATTTTACAGTTTTACAGCCGCTGGGATCTGGGATGAAATAAAAGTTAATGAATTACCCGACTGAGACTGAGCATGAAGCGATGGGACAAAGGCAGCGAACTGAGGATCACGGAAAGGTTCTTTGCGAGTGTTTGTTTTTCTTTGTTTTTTTTTTCGCCATCATACATCCCACATTTAAGCATGCACCTTGAAAAGAGTCGACGATTAAGCGTTCTGTGGACGATTTGAAACTTTTCGATGATCAGCGCCGAAAAAGTGCCAGGATCATTTATTTTTGTCATCGCCGTGGAGTGGATTTCGCCAGTTAAGCACCGTGTGCAAAAGCGATGACCTAAGTAGCAACTAAGGAGGAATGCTTCAGAAAAATTGCAGTCTTCCTTTACAACTGACTTGTATCACCATGAGAGTTGCCTGATAAAACTGGCACTTGAAAAGTTGGACAGAAGACAACAGTTGCTCGACCGTGAAGCTAACTCAAAAGTAATTTGCTAACGGTGGAATTTGTGACATCGCGCTCCAGTCCAAAGACCCTCTTATCTCAAGAAAAACAAAATGGATTGTATCTGCGCCCAAAGAATTATGACTGACCAATAGGAGAATTCTCAGCAATTAATGTAGAAGTTTAGGCCAATTCTTTCCTTCGAATTCGCATCTGTAGATCACTTTTTTGCGAGAAAACAATGGCTGGGCTCGGCGTTACAAAACATAGCAGGGAATCATCACACTAACTGACGGACAAAACAACCACAGTATTTATTCAGACAAACGCATTTCGGATAAAAACTTGAAAAACTAGAAACTTGATTAATATTGAGTCATTTAGCCGAAATAAGAACCTTAACGCTCAAAAAAATTGGCTAAAGAAAACGAATCCTGTCAGAACTACAGACTGCAGGTAGAAGTTAATCCTTGCGCATGTACCAGACCAGCTTAATGTGAGACAAGCAACCAAAATTAAGATTAACATAGTCAGAGTTTAAAACTCTCCACAGCATAATCTACCCGCTAGAAAGAAAAGAAAGAAAATCTCTGAGGGATGAAAATGCGTTTCACTAGCTTATGATTTTGTTTGGCCTGTCAGCACCGGATTTCCTGCTGTTTCATGAAGTACAATAGCAGTGTCATTTAGTCGTTGTGATTGGCTCTTCCCACCGTGGGCGCGCGAAGTCTCCCCTGGGAACCGTTCTAATTATAAATCTACTCGGGAAAGGGTTGACTCCAAGGGCTTGTATGGGAGATGGAGGCTCCATTTGATAGGCTCCTGAGCTCGCATAATTTCCGTTTTTACTTCCTCAAAAATAAACACTCTCAAAAGGACTTTCCACTTACTTACCTCCGCTGTGTGCGTCCATGTTGTGATGTGAACTTCAGGATCAGTCCAAAAAGACTTCCGACAACGCCAGGAGTCGAGGCACATCTTCAAAACACTTTACTAGCCTAGGCCTAGGATCAACCGCATTTTTTCAAGCACTTGTACACGGTGATCTCTAACCGCGCGCGCGTACGCATCTCGACGCGCTCGTGCTAAATAGCTATTTGTATACGCTGCAAATATCAACGAACTTTATTTTTGAACATGATCCCTGAAGAAAACAGTATTACGAGATTGTTGGTAATCTAACAGGAAAATATAGCGTCGTAACTAAAAATCTTCTTTTCCCCAGCTTTAGTGTGGTTTGTTCTACGGCTAAGGGTTTATTTCCACTGTCGCGTAATTTTTCCATGCGAACGCACGTAGATTTTACGCGCGCAAATAAAATAGAGGCAATGTATGAAAGGCCACAAGTAAACGTAAAAGTTGAACCTCGCTCAACTTTTACGTTAAATTTACGAGTGACCTTTCATACATAGCCTCTATTTTATTTACACCCGTAAAATTTTACGTGTTCGCACAGAAAAACTACGCGACAGTGAGATAAAACGCAACTCCACAACTATTATAACTTAGAAAGGCAACGGTAATTTATTTTTCACTCTTACCTAACCTGTACGTTATGGCTACAAGCTCGAGCTGACGGAAAAGCAAATGCCAACCCAATACTCCAGTTATCGTATTTTCTTGATCGAACTTTCCCCCTCTCCCCCAGGGACTCTCTATTTTTTAGGGGGAGCGAACGGTGCGTTCGTATTGGGGGCTTATTGGAGTTTCAAATTTTACAAATTGACAACTGTCTTTATTCATAGATCTTGTTTAACAGTTTTATCGTAAATAAGGCCTATCTTGGCATTTTGAAGTCAATATAAGGTAATATAGGAATGTGAACGTTGCAACCATCTGTATATTTTAATGTCAGGAAGGTTGGGGACTCATGACACTGAGAGTACTTTCACAAAGCGACGAACAAAAATGAGAACAAAGATTTAGTGGTTGCTTACAGGAGATGGTCTAAAATTGATCTACAGGGGGTTTCTTCCTAGAAGAGGTTTGAACATATCAACATTTTGAAAGAGTATTAATACCTGACCATGCTATTCTGCGTTACAATACGTGTAGTTTCATGTTGACACTGATAGTTCGCAAACTCAGTGTAGTTTAGGGTATCCACCGACCATGGAGAACAAAACATGCACCAAGTGCTCGCTTACAAGAAGGTAAAAATAATGGAAAATTTCAAAACTGCAATGCAAAAAATTGGTCGCGTGCGCTTACGAGGGTTCCAACTGTAGTGATTTGACTGGAAAAGAATTTGTGTTTTAGAGCGATGGGACTACGAACGCTAACGGCGCACTTTTCTAGGCGGGCGCATGCTTCTCCGGGAAAATTTTTGAGATTGAAGTTCTCTAAGATGCAATGTAGTGCATTCTGGAAGCTTAAATTTAGCAAATACCTGGATTCCATACTGAACATGTAATGCTGAAATATTTAATAAAACACAAAAAGGGGGTCCGGGCCCCCCTCGGCTTACCCCTAAATCTGCCCTTGAAAACGCTCTATTTTACACGAATGCCTCAGTGGTAAAAACACTTACAGCCAAAGATCTTTAGCTGCGCAAGATAAAGCTAACCTATGGTCAAATTATTCTAGGTATTTCATAGCTATTTTCATTTTTTCAAGGAACTGGAGTCGTTCTGTCGAATGCCTGGCTTTAAGATTTTCCACTGTCGATGTTATTTTAGTCGCAAAATCTTCTACAGCTTGATTCATTTCCTTTCTTGTGTTGTGCCTTATATCACCTAGGAAACCAAACAAAAACAAGAACCAGTAAATTCTTATTGTCGTCATACTTACCATTCAACGAAATATACGCATATTAATACATAACATTTCGAATGTTTCTGAGTATAAATAGAAACAAACTTACTATATGAAAAATTGATATTTTTCCGCTTTCGATAGGTATTAAGTACAATTGACGTCATTTGTACTATATCAGCTACAGGAAAAGGGACTGCAGAAGGAGGGGGTAGCTTAGCTTAACAGTGATATCAAACACCAATCATAAAACGTGGGACGAGTATATTGTGAGCTTGTCCTTCGGCTCCTACTTCCAATTCCGAAAATCTGGTTTTAATTAGATCGGAACAGACGAAGTCATGAGCAGAGTCGGAAGATTCCGTCGGCTTATAACCTTGCTTAAGACTCCAGATTTTTATTTTCATTAGGTCATAAGCGCTTTTACGACTCCGCGTATGACTCCTTCGCTATTAATCCAGCATTAAAATGCTCGAAACATCAGCATCTGCTTCGGCTGTTTCCGGCCACCAGTTCGCCAACAAAGTCATGATCTTAACATTACAGGGAGGATCTTGCAAATGCGATGTCGGGCCGAGTGTGTGAGTCAACATCCCTACCGAAAGGGTCAAGTCAGGATCAGTGATGATGTTGATGAAGGCGTCTCTAACCTGATTGGTACGTACGATTCAAACGGACGTTTCCTTCACTGACTTACCCTCTACAAGAACCACTCGTCGCGTTTTTAACTTTTTTGCTAATTCCCATATCGCGCCAGCCACAATAAACACTAGTAGCAACACAGAAGAGGTGACTATCAGAGTTTTGTATGAGGAGCTTTTACTGTCAACCAAGCCAGTTGATCTCTCAACAGCCAGAGGTATGGACGATTCCTAGAGATGAAGAGAATACCTGCGTTATTCTTTGTTATATATTCTAGTATAATCGTTCCAGCAACCCCTCTGTCTTACGCTTTTAAAAAACTATTTTATAGGGGTAACACAGTTTTTGGTTAACCTCAAAGTTGAAATCTTGGCCAACAAATAAGGACAGAAGCAACTAATCGGAATTAGGCGTTTGTAGAACTCAATAATCCCGTGCTTAGATATCAATTAGCAACTACTCGCTGGCAAGCCATCCAGCGTCCATTCAGATCACAAAGCTTTGAGAGCATTCGGGCATCCTGGGTTAATTCAAACGTCTTAAAGGTCTTCTTGTTCAGTCATTTTGGTTAGTTTTCAACAGAATAATTAAACTAGGAATCATTCGCTTAACCTCACTCAGCACTTTGTGAACCGAATGAACGTTTGGATGGCATGCCATCCAGTGAATCGTTGCTAAGTGGTATCCAAGCACGTGACCAAGTTTTGCCGAGGGCCTATACACATAACTAGTAAGAATCCCTCCTGGTCGGACATTTCGACGAGAAAGCAGCTCGGCTGAGCTGTTTGCCCAGCTCTGGAGCTAGAATCATCTGCAATCCGAAGGCCCTGAGCCCAATGCCCGCCCTGGCCACTAACTGGATTTGTTATCATCGGGTAGTCCCGAGTTCGTCTCCTCAGCCGCGCTTGTAAATAGCCAGCTGTTTTAAGTTTGGCCGGTTAAGGTTCTTAACCGTTTATGTTCATCTCAAATATTCATTTCTGTCGTATTTGTGGACAGCATACAATGAAAAATACTGGGTCAAAGGTAATTGTGCCACTTTTGCTTTTAAATCATTATTGGCTAATAGCTTGCCTATATAAATGCATCCCCGAGGAGTTTAACTTACGACAACCGAGAACATTTCGCAGTCGTCCCAGAACAGCACTTTATTTCCAAACCTAGTTCAGAATACCTCCCCCCCCCCGAAAAAAACACCATTATCCAAACATTTTCAAATTTTTTGAGAAATTTTTGGGCACTTATTAATATTATAACTTAGGCCTTTTCAACAACGGATAACACCCTCCTCGATTACGGCACTTTTTGGTATTGTTTTCAACGCTCTTTAAGTATTTTACCAGCGCAATCGGGAAAGGCGAATTGGCAATTAATAGTTAGTAGAGGAGACTGGTTAGGAAAGCCGCCAAACATCAAAGTTGAAAACAATGGTGAGGTAGTTTATATTGGAAGCTCCCTGACCGTGCACAGTCCTTTGTTTTTTGTGCCCAAATTGGCCTGGACAAATAATGACTGAAAAAAATAATGCGATGTTGCTGCGGTCAGGTCCAAAAGCTAGCAAAAACATGTTAATAACAAATTAAAGAGTCTAACGGGTTTCATAACCATCTAATTCCTCTTCTATGGGCAATACAAACAGGCATGTAGTCTTTTTTCTTACCTCCACGAAGTCAACGTGTTTTTCCACCGTCTGAAATATTTTCTTACGATGACTTTGCACATAACGTCCAAAACACCGCATAAGCTTTCTTGACTGCCCACCTAAAACGACTCCATATGCTGTGGAATAGTCGTAGATATCTATGATCCGAAGCGAAGGTTTTTCAAACAAGTCCTTTCTTCTCCCCAGCACATAAGTGTCTATTAAGGCTCCTGTGACGTCACCTTTCACCAGGGCTTCTGAGATTTCGGTGTAGGTGGTAAACTGTTTGTCTTAAAGAGGAAACATAAAATACAGTTGCAATGAGGAAACACCAAAAACGTAGTCCGGCAAATATCAGTCTAATATCCATCAAGGCGAAAGAAAATTACTAAAGGTGATGTTATCCGGGATGATTAGCAACATGTTTTCCGTTAGGAACAAACATGTTATACAGGCCTATAATAATAATAATAATAATAATAATAATAATAATAATAATAATAATAATAATAATAATAATAATAATAATAATAATAATAAATAATGATAATTGAACTAAGTGGAGTGCAATTTGGTTTGAAATCATACGCGTGATTTTAAAATCGAACAAGCGCGTAGCGCGAGTTCTATTTGAAATCACAAGCATGATTCCAGACCAAAATTGCACGACACGAAGTTCAATTACCACTTTAAGCAATTTGATTTCTTACTTTAAAAAAGATTTGAAATCTGTTTGGTTGTGCTGTTCCCGGGGTGCTGCTTTAGTGTTCCTTTTTCATTGGCTGGGAAAAAAGATGCGATCTACAGCAAAAAATGTGCGATTTGGGAATAAATCACACCGCTGAGAGCCAATCCGATTGCACGGATCGCCAGTGAAGAAACGCGCGGGTTAAGCGAAACACTAAGACAATATCAACTACATTGTCACCTTAGATTTTCCACTGGAGAGTTGATCTATCCTTAGATAGTAAACTATCATTTTCTGTCCTTACCGCATAATTTACACCATTCCATAAAGTGGTTTTTTCTTTTACACTCGGCAGACCGATTGATAAGGTGGCTATATCTGACATCGGCAGACATTTTCTCCTACTTTTTTGCCCTTTTTGCAGGGTAATGTTTGTACTTACCAGGATTAAATCTCGCATTTCGTCTAAGTCCAAAACGATATTCGAATGAATCTTGAATCGCAGCAGTCTTTGAGGAAAGAAAAAAATAACCATTTACCGTGTTGTTACCATAAAATCCGCACCCACAGTAAATCGTCGCGTACTAGTGTCATTACTGTAACTTCATATTCTGGCATTTAAGAGCAAATGAAAAACTGCGAAAATTTCTTTACGTCACAGCAAGGAGCCCAAAAAGGTGACCTCCTTAATTAACTCACATTCTTTCATGCAGACATAAACCAATCAGAAGACGAGGACAGCTTCCAGCTGGCTTCTGATTGGATTAAGTTTGTACGAAAAAATGTGAATAAATCAAAAGCGGTCACACTTTTGGGCACCTTGCTGTAATACTCTTAGGTTATGTTCATTTATCCAGTGTGAACACTAGACTTGCTGCAAGTCGACCTCACGAGTTTCTTAGCGAGCAGAGCGAGCTTTTTAGGCCGCGAAGCCGCCAAGCGAGCGACGAAGTCGCAAGAGGTCGACTTGTCTCGCTTGAGCGGTTGCCATTTGCGTTTCCCACCAAACATGGGGAGTTGCATGACTGGCCTTAGGGGATTCAAGCTCCATTTGCGAGTCCTAGACTTATTGATTCCACTCCGAATAAAATAAATCGAACGCGTGTGTGTTTCTCTGACACTGAAAAAGCAATTTATCTACTTCGTGTTAAGTTCTCACAAACAAAGGTTTTAATTCACAGAAACAGCAAGCGCGCTCTTCAGATTGTGATACCGGCGAACAAAAGAATCACATCAACAACTTCTGATTATCCGTAGCCTCGAGAGCGTCTGCTTTCCAATGGACAAGACACGTATTAATACGCTTAATTACTTGTGAGTGACAACTTTATCCCCAAGGGTCCTGAAGAGCTACTTTCATTGGTCTAAGAGCAGCGACCCTTTTTTGGGTAGCTATAACTGGCGCCAATCAAGTATGAAAAGTCCTTCGTCCCGCGCATATTAAATCGGACGAAGGAATTTTTTGAAAGTGTACGTGAACACCAACAACAGAGAACTGGCCGGTCACAATCGAAAATCGTGACAGAGCTGTTGGCCGAGAGGGTTTGGTGCACTAAATCCCAGTCCTCATTCCTACAATACAATAGAGTGTTTTCGCTCACGTGGCCAGCACCTATGCAAATTTATTGGAACAAAAGAAGCGTTTACAAAAGAAAAGAGTTCAATTCCCACAAGACTGGTTTAGGACACCAACAAGGCCGCCGTTTCATTGTTTGGGACACCAATATGGCCGCCGTGGCGTCATGTGAAAACACTCCATACGGTACAATACAAATAGCTACATGGATTAGTTAACAAACTTTACCAGCTAATCTACAGGTATGCTACTGTTAATAAAATAGTAGTACAGAGATAAAAATTATTAAAACAATATAAAGGCTATTACAATTAAAATTAAGTTATTACATAAAATATTATTAAAAATTACTTACAAAATTGATTAAAAAGACGACTCGTCGATACTAAAACAAGGACTGTTTTTCTAACAGTTTTCTGAACGTTTTAAAATCGAAAGACGCCTTTACGACATCAGGCAAGTTGTTCCTGATCGTGGGTGCCTGATGCCGCCATAAATTCAGTCCAAAGCATGTTGTGTTGACCTTTGGCACTCATAAAAGCACCAAAGTGTGAAATGGAACTTATGCGATATGCAACGTTCCACTTTAGAGATCGGCGTCGCGCAGCTTTGTTCCGTTACAGAAATCGGTTGTGTGAACAGAAGCTCTAATTGGTTTGGTTTTCGTGCCAGCGAAAGAGGTATCCGGTATTGCGTGAAGATAGCCTTTACTGATGGCGTTGCTAGGTTACGACGGCTATGTGACAAGATGCCCCTGTACATTACATCTGTGACCGTTTAAGTAGTATAGTGGGGACGGCTTACTTCGTTTTTTGCGGTGGAATAAATTAACATCGTGGAGGCAAAGAAAGGAGAAGGGGTTAAGTTGTTTGTTCCCTTTGCTTCTGAGGCTAACAATAGGCTGGAAGACTCGGTTTGATTTACCTTACTCCCATAGAGTTTGAAATCGGCATCCAGTGATTGTGATACCAGAGATAGCGTTACTATAGCGACGAAACTTCCTTGAATAATAAGACCTGTTATTGTCCAAATACCGGTTAAAACTCGAGCCACTGGAGTTACGGCGAATTTATCTCCATATCTGCAAATATAAAGACAGAAATAACTTATTGAATGAATGATTAACAAACATATTTAGCAAAAAATAAGCTCCAAAGACCGGAACACTATATAGATCAACTAATGAAGTCCAGCCAAAAATCAAAACAATGAATGTATGTCGATTATTTTTCTGGACTTGTTTATCAACTTCAGGCACGTTCGAAGGGAGTGAGAGGGATGGGTAGTCTGTTCCAGGCTCCAAGAAATTTATGAGCAGAGAACTTAGGGGAAAGACGCACGAGGGCCGGGGAGGGAGGTGACAGACGCAGTCAAGACGCAGTCTTTCCTTTGCCCGCCACCGCCTCTTCCCCAGACCCCGCGCGTCGTATTTTCGAGCATTCCCTGTCCAAGGCTAAAGGTAAGGATGACTGAGAAGGATGAATTTAATTTACTAAAGCACAATTCAGAGATTAGGCAAAGAGGGAGAAAGAAGAAAAAGCGGATTTAATTGACTTTCTGTTCATGGAAAGGAGCCATGCTTGCCTTGTATGAAGGTTTGATTGATGTTATTTAGTACTGTGGTTGATCACTGCATATGCAGTGTAACATTCATGATTAATAACACTGATAATATTTTTAATTTGTTTTAGGAGGAAAAATAGGTGGAGACAAAGTTTTATAATTTAGAGAAGGGATTGAATACTTTTCTTGCTCAATAAAGGATTATGATTTATGAATTCTCTTGGCTTTACCCACTCAAAACCGTTAAAATACTGAGTAAGATATGCCAGCGCGCCATATGTGAATATAATATAACTGAATTTCTACTGGAACAAACCTAGCTTGGCCACAAGTCGATCTCACTGGTTTTTAAGCGAGCGGAGGGAGCTTTTTAGGCCGCTAAGCGGCCGAGCAATCGACGAAGTCGCGAGAGGTCCCGTGCCACATCAAATCGGAGAAAGGACTTCTTTGAAAGTCTAGAACAAACGCTGTTGAGTTCATCACTTACCCAACCGTCGTCATGGTAACAAACGCCCACCAGAATCCCTCCATCGGGCCTCTTACTATAGAGCGTGGAAATTGACTTTGATTTGCTTTGCTGTCCTAAAACAATAAAATGTGAACAGAAGAGTTTATTTTGAGGAGTTTCTAGGGACATGGGCAGACGTCGAACACCACTGTGACAAATGAGCTAACGCCAAGGAGCAAAGTCTATTGTTCTCTCTCATTGGCAAGTCCTTTTGTATCCTAGTTTGTACGAAGCTTGGGTTCCGCTCTTAGAGAGGGTAATTTGCATCATTATTGTGGAGAGAAGAATCTGGGAAAGTTTGCATTGAATGGGACATTGAGGGAACCGAGCGAGTTTATAAGCAATACTAGCATAGACTAGTTTTACAATATGCCTTTTGATTTGTTCTTAAAGTGAGGGGTCTATCTATACTTATAAACGATTTTTCGCTAAGGAAAGATTACCCCTATCTAGGTTTCCTGAAAGTCAAACAAATAGCTTTGCGAAAATTTACCAGACACAGGTGTTACATAAGTTTTACCTAAGCTTTGTAAGTTGAGAGGTGTAAGAGAAACTTCTCAATGCTTGTGTCTACTGCTTCTTCTTTCGGAAGAAGAACTTGTTATCTCCAGAACATTACTTACCAAAATCCACATAAGAAATCCAGCTATCAAAGAGGTAACAAACACAATCAAAACAGCTGGCCAGCAGTTTATTAGTGTCTTATTCAGTGCTGCAGAGGGAGCAAATCCCCCTGTGTTGACGATATAAGCCACGCCTGGGGTCTGTATCAGCGGCCAATAACCAAAATCTACACCGAATCTAAGAAGTAAATTAGACTCATTACAAAGGCATCGCCACAAGAGAGAGGGGCATTAGACTATATATCGAGTGAAGAAGTTAAAAGAGTAATTTTACTTTTACCTGATACTTTATCGGTCTGGAGTTCAACAAGACAAAGGAGAAGGGTTATGACTAGCATGTTCACAGACCCCCTATTTTGTCTTAAGAGATCGTCGAGGTTACGTATGAGGACAAAAACCGCGGTTGGTTTATTGACTTTAAGCGCAATAGGGTGGGGCTGGGAAAAATACATGGATGTCTCTTTCTTTTTCTTTTTCGCGCTCAGCCCTTGTTCTTACGTTCTGTCCACTCTGTCGCGCTCTCGTTTTGCTCGTCTGCACGCCGATTTTCGAATAGAAAAAGAGAACAACGTCTGTTTGCAGGCTAGGTTAAGACGGAGTGATCCCAGACCGTCTGAAATCCCAATTTCAAAATTAACAAACTCTTAATGACTGCTCCCTGTGGAATATAGTCAACTTTGTTTGCCTTGAATCTCACAAACGTTTTCCCCTAGGGACCAGCCGTAAAGTAATTTGTCATCAAGCCCTTGGTTAAAAAACTTCTACGTGTTTGCATTTCTGAAAGCAAATCTCAAGAAGCTGTAAACATTTGCGCATAATCCTCTGACGTCATGGATTTGGAATGTTTCCCGCTCAGTAACCTTCGGTGGGAAACAGATCATTTCCCTTGCCTCAGCAACTGAGAATTCTCCAAAAGCATGTGAAGAAATTATTTAAATATTATTTGCATACTTGACTTGACCAGTGAAACCTGGAATAGGAAAACTGAAGTCCGTCTTATGCGAGATGCTCTCTCTAAGATCTGAATCACTGGACTTCTGGGACGGCTGATCATTTCCATCCATTTTAAAATTCACAAGAGACAGTCCATGGCTTTTGCATGTTTCACAACACGTGACAGCCATGTCATGTATGATTCCAGGAAGTATTCCACCTGGGTGGGCTGCGCCCTTATTGCTCATGTTGCTGTTGCTGTCGACGTAGGGCGGGAACATGCGCCAGTTTGTATAAAGGTGCTTTTCACAGCGGCACGTGTCTTGGAGAAAACGTTAACAAACAATAGAGTACCGAAGTGATGACGTCATAAAAATGAAATTTGTGAAATTATTGGATTTGTTAAGATATTCTGAAAGAACAACGTCCAAGACGCCTACTCGCCAAAAATTAGCAATTCGGGCCAAATTGTCTCTGAGATATTAGCCCAGTTATGCTGTG
>BOPM01000237.1:215287-225680 GCA_022179025.1 Porites australiensis
ACCTCAGCAACTGAGAATTCTCCAAAAGTATGTGAAGAAATTATTTAAATATAATTTGCATACTTGACTTGACCAGTGAAACCTGGAATAGGAAAACTGAAGTCCGTCTTATGCGAGATGCTCTCTCTAAGATCTGAATCACTGGACTTCTGGGACGGCTGATCATTTCCATCCATTTTAAAATTCACAAGAGACAGTCCATGGCTTTTGCATGTTTCACAACACGTGACAGCCATGTCATGTATGATTCCAGGAAGTATTCCACCTGGGTGGGCTGCGCCCTCATTGCTCATGTTGCTGTTGCTGTCGACGTAGGGCGGGAACATGCGCCAGTTTGTATAAAGGTGCTTTTCACAGCGGCACGTGTCTTGGAGAAAAAGTTTACAAACAATTAAATTAGTTGATAAATCAATGGCTCACATAAGTCTCTTCTGTTTTTTGTTTTCTTTGAGAAGAGAGCGGGGTCGAGTGGTTTAAGAAATCCATACGTACCGCCTTAAAGCCGAGTTTAATTTAAATGGCCAGGTGGGGATTCCTGATTTTGTTATGGTCTAAAAGTCAAAGCTGTAAGGATCATTTTCTTGCGTTAAAATGATTAATCGCATTGGCAATAAAGTTTGAAAAGGTTATAAATTCAAGAATGACTGCTTCTATTTCTGTTTCTGTCGAGATTAATCCTCACTTGTCGCTTGAACTTTGTAAGAGAGCGGTTTAAACTGTGTAAGAAATGAAAAATGTTGAAAATATATCGTCATTTATGTCTCCAAAGAGAAGTTTATTGCTTTCAGAATGTCTTGCAAAGAACGCTTAGCATCGCTTAACGCATAGCCCCTTTACTGTAGGGGACTTGCTTCAGTTTGCCTTAGGAAATTCTCTCTTCCCACAACGGTAGTGAAGATGAACAGTAGCAAGAACAACAGGAAGATCTATCGATAAACGGGAAAGCGTAATGAGGCAAATCGGTTCGTCACGCATGTACCCTCCCCCCTCCTCCCCTTAGTAAGGGAGATTAAGCAAAGACAAACCAAAGACAAATGAGATCACGAAAGCGCAGAAATGACTGAGAGCACTTTCGGTTCTCAATTTGCCCCTCTGACACTGACATTGGTAAAACCAGGATTGATTTCTACTCGAGCCGTCGTCGCTACAGTCGCAATGAGTTTGCTAAATCTGCCTATTCTAACATATGTCAAGAATATCGCTCTTGAACTGGGCTGGGGTCTGGGGTCTAATACAGTAGAGTCAGTGACAACTGCTCGTTAATTATGTCCGTTTTGCGCTGAGATAATTGTTTTTAATTCAAACCTACTGACCTACAAAGGACTAACCTCCATAAGTCATGCTTTCAGGACCATTTCCATTTAGGGTAAACGCTGAAACCCATATACTGTAGGTACCATACATTTCCAGTTTTTCCAGCAAAACCTTATTGGTATTAGAGTCAACACTGAACTCCTTTATTGGTTTACCCGTCTTAATTTCGTCCCCAGTCTTCGTCAGTCGATAGCGTACTCGGTATCCGGACAAGATGCCAAACTCATTTGAGGGAGGCAATGGCAGCCATTTCACAACAATTGAATGAGTTGTACCCCAGTCTTCAGCCGCCAGTCCTGGCGGAGCAATGGTGGGAACTAAAACACAATATCCAAAGGCAGAATGTTGATAAGGCGTTTTGTTAAGAAATTACTCTACGACTGCATAAAAAGAAAGACTCGAGAAAGTGTGAGATCTGGGTAGGAAATCAAGGGTTGCCCAATGACGTCTTTATCAAAGAGCTGACCGCACTACATGTTGGGGCTCCTTTCTCCCCATTTTAAAATAGCTGATTATGTCATGCACCCCAACTCGTCCACATAATGATGTCATCATTTCCGATGACGTCAACCCTTAGAGCATTGTGATGTCATCTCCACCCCTTTACCCTGGCGAAGTATTTTCAGAGTACGCTAGTGTGTTTCTTCTTCAATCGGAGCACAGATTCAAACATCCACACTGTTAACGTTTTATAGTAATCGGTAGATTTTTTGTTTTGTTTTGTTCATCATGGCGCTTAGTTGTTACTGCGCTTTTCACATAAAACGCCAACTCTAAAATTCAAAAGCCGCCTTCACAATTGCGTTTTTTGCTGCCTTCAGTCATAATTACGATCACAAAAAATGAACCTTGAAACACAGAAACACAAAAAACCGATCGAAATCGACCAATCACAGATCACAAACCTTGACCTTTTGAACCCACTTAAGCAAAGTTCTGTTTCCTAAGAGGTCCGTTAAGATGATTGACGGCAGCGAAAAACGCAAACGTCAGTTGGTTTTTGAACTTCAGAGTTCGCGTGTTTATGAAAGGCGTAGTAAGAGATTATTCCGGAATGAGAAAGTTATACTGATTAAATGATTGTCCTCCTACCTCCCATATCAGTAGCTGCGAGTAAATGATAAGCCGGACCATTTCCTTTTATAGTAAAAGCTTGAACGTACACGTCATAGAAAGTGAACTTTGAAAGTGACGTCAAAGTGGCATATGATGCATCGTGGGAAACAGTGACGCCACGGGTAGTGAAATTATTAGTGCTGTTGTAAGATATCCTATATCCCCTTATTACACCGCAGCGAAAATCGAGAGGAACTGGTGACCAGTGTACTTTTATCGCAGTCTTGCCCAGTGTTGTAGCGGTTATATCAGAAGGAGGGAGATCTGGAGCTAAAACATAAAGAAACGAACGTGCTAAATGAAGACTTCATTTAATAAACAAGGAAATTCCTGTTATTTTCGATTCATACAATGAAGAAATTTTTTATTATTTATTTGTTATCTTTGTTTATCGATAGAGAGAGTGCTGTCGATTAAAGGCCTTAGCTGTCGCAAGGAAACCCCTGCAAGAGTGTGAGTGAATGTTTCAACATCGCCCCAGACATGCACGTTAATTACAGACCTTCTTCTCCATGGTCCATTTATTTGGCCTTAATAAATAACTCAATATTACATCACCGTGGTTGTAAGTTATTTTTGTCCAGCCTACGAAGCATTGCATAACGCAGTTTACATTTCAAATGCAAATCACCAATCACACGTCTGCACGCTGTGTCCGAACACTTTAAAGAAACAAGTCATTCTATCGATTGGACCAATGTAAAGAGGCTATTAGTAATCACAAGCGACGACCCACAATGATACGACCTCCCTAGCCAAATTACAGAGCGAATTTGCAGCTTCATCATGGAAACGAGGCTGCAGATACCAGTGAAGATCAATAAAATAGAAATCCGGAAGGGTTTTGAAAGCTTTGGCCTAACTTTTTGAATTTTGTGGATGTATGATCAATTTTGTTCTGCATGAAAAATCAGTGCACGTTAGTTTTATGGTTCTTCTCCTTCGTGAACCAGCCAATGAAATTGTTTGCCAAAAGGAGTAGAGAAGCTGGAAGTATACGGTGTCTTTCGCACATTGAATTTGTTCACAAGTATAAAAACAAACGACCTACTTCCTTCATCTGTAAATACATGAATCATTGGACTCTTTACTCCTTCCCATCTAGTCACTACCACCACATATATGCTGTAATTTGTATACTTGTACAAATCATTCAGCTCAGCATGCGTAGTGTGGGCATCCACTGTAGCGTTCATTTGTACTGAAGGCCTGTTAGTGTTGATTGGAGTGTAATAAACCTTGTATCCTAGGTGAAGTCCTCGGATGTTTGTGTCATCGGGTGAAATTGGTTGCCAAGCAACATGAATAGAAGTGGAGCTTGTGTTGTACCCGCTGATGTTAGCAGGAGCGACGAGAGGAACTGTACAGGCAAAAAAAAAATCGGTAAAAACGAAGTAAGACAAATCTAGGCAGTGAATTCCCATTCAAAACCGAACAAAATACAGTTACAGCTAGCAGGGATTTAAAATAAAGGAAGATACGTTAGTTGGGCCCCCACGACCACGCCTCTTCTAAGAAGTTCCTGTGCATGGTCGAGAGTCTAATCACGACAAAGAATCTTTAAGCCTCCTCCTGCGGGTTCGACTCTCAGAGGTAAACCGCTCCTCATGAATAGGGAATGAAAATCATGCCATGCCGTCCAAACGACTAGACTTTTGCGTGGCTCAAATGACATCGTAGAAATGACGGTCCGATCTCCAGTAGGAGTCAATTAAAACTTTCGAGCTAAATATTTTGACACTTAAAAAAGCACTAGTTTAATTTTTTTTATCTTACCGCCTTCACCAGTCCTTGCTGGAAGTCTGGCACTATAAGGCCCATTCCCCTTTGAAGTGAAAGCACACATTTTGACCGAGTAATTCGTCCACACCTCTAAGTCCTGGAACTGGTATGATAATTGGTTGAAATTCATCACAGTCTCATTTCTTAGAGAACTGCCATCAGCGTCGAACAACGAAACACGGTAACCTAGAATAATTCCATTTTGGTCTCCGACGATCACAGGTTGCCAGAGCAGGTCAAGGGCTGTGCTTGAATTAGCTAGTGTTGTTATGTTTGGTGGTGCACTGCTAGGAACTAGAAACAAAAATGTTAGATATTATATGTTTTTTGTTACGATCTTGAAGATTCCTTTGGTTAGAAAACTCAAGTGATACTATTTGGTCGCTGAATTGAACAATGGGTCCCTCAGCACATTAAGAGCTACACTTTTCAGTTATGCTTTACTTTGGTATCAAACTTACAGATTCCCTTATCTCAACGCTTGGAACAGGCAAGGCTGCCCCCGATACTTTGGTCTGTAGTCTGACACTTACCTAGTCCCTAGGCCCCATTATTCTGCGCGGGGCAGCTGCTAATGCGTTTCGGATCACGTGGTCCGAGCGAATTGACCAAGAAGGCCTGGGAAAACCCCTAACGGGGGCTAGGCTAGTCTGACACGTAGCTTTCTTTTTAAAATGGGTAAGATTAGGCTTAGTAAACGACGGGACTGTATTAATATGGAGCTTCGAGTTTAATAAGTGATCGAACAATTTTTGCAAGGACCACATGGACAAACAGCAGCGAGCAAAAGCCTGATCTTGGTGTACATCAGAATCCGCAATATAGAATAACACTTAAAATTGAACCGATCAGCCTTGCCTTAATTTTAATTGTTTCAATAATTTACATAGTTGCACGTTTTTGTGGGATAGTTTTTGTTCATAACCTTCACTTAGTAATAAGAACGTCACAAAATGATGGAAGAATTAAGACTGGAAGCTTACCATCTTCGTCTGTCCAACATCTAACCTCTGACTGGATACCATCTCCTTTTCTTGTAAAAGCGCTGATCAAAATCCTATACTCGGAAAACTTCAAAAGATTTTCTATGACAACTGAATGCACAGTGCCATTCACCGTTACTATGGTAACACTTCTCTTTGATCTGAGCACTCTGTGATACTCCACGTGATATCCCAACAACACGCCGTGAGTTTGGTCAGCGGGAAAAGGCTGCCAAAGTAACCGTAGCTTGGTAGAGCTTATATTGTAAGCAGTGACGCCCACAGGGGAGGTACAGGGAACTAAAAAAAGTTGAAAGAGATAGGCTATTTAGCTCGATTTTCTTTTATCAAGATAACACAACTTATTTAGTACTTATTAGAAAACTGTCACGTTTCTAGGATTAAAAAAGTGTTTTCCAGAGTTAAAGCCTACTTGTGATCTGGCGGGCTTAATATCAAATTTGTCTTGATGAAGTCAAATAGAAATAATGGGCATCCCCTTCTTGTCACTGGCTTAGAAAAATGCAAGATTACAAGCCCAACCTCGTCTCTAGGATGCTTTTTCCTGGCCTGCGAAGACATACAGTCGTCGAATCTCTTTTGTCACCGGTAGGGATGTTTCGCGGGTGAGACGACGTGTCCTTTGCGAAACGTCCCTATAGCGGCGAGGAGAGATGACAGACGGCTATATTAGCAGGCTAGCTTAATTTTATCCATCAAATTGAAGAAAAAAAGCGCCGTGGGGACAAGGTTGGGTGCAGGCTCTAATGCGTAGAACGTATTAGGGGAACGAGTATTCAGCATATTGCTCAATTGAAGAAATGCGCAATAAGTTATGCATGGGAAAAACAATGATGTTCATACAAAATTGTCGCCTCTCAAGTCTTCTTAAATGCCGTTATTTTATAGCTCTTTTAAGCGACTTCGAGCTGATTTTAAGAGGCCGTGGTTCGTTTTTTCGCACTTTCTAAGCAAACCAAGGAAGTTTGAAAACATGTCCATGAAATGTTGAATAAGGAGTAACTTACCGTCCTCATCCGTGGAAACGATAACAGCGGCGGAATTAGGACCCGATACAACAGTCACTGCGGCCACCCAAACGGAGTACACCGTGAATTTCTTTAAAGATGAAATAATCACAGATAAAGAAGCATTTGCAACCATAATCGTCTTCGGACGAGAGCTCTGTGAGGCCTCGCGTAGCATAACGCGATACGACTGGAGAATACCATTCAGCAAGTCGTCTGGAACCCGAGACCACGTGACTACGATAGAGGTGGAACTAAGGTTGTATGCACTTACACTTTCTGGAGCAGCACTTGGAGCTAGGAATTCAAAGCATACTTTTATGAGAAGCCGTGAAGGTCTTTGTGACTTACAAAGCGGTTTTTTCCATCCCACTCAACTCGTGCTACCATAAAATTAATAAAGATAAAATGACGGACCATCATACGTTTCTGGGAAACTGCCCACCTACCCCTCCCCTAAGCCAACATTAACAATTACTTCTCACTTAGGGCAAAATGTTGGCATAGGGAAGGGGTAGGTGGGCAGTTTTCCAGAAACGTATGGGAGAGACTCCTATGACTGTAATCCTGTTTTTAAATTGTTGTCCCTTTGAGTTTTAGTTTGATAGCCTTGTGGAATTTTAACAGTGCATATAACTTTCTGTTTTTTTGTTTTTCAGGTCTTGATATGAGCACCCTGGCATCCTACCTACCTCTCGGTAAAGTAGAAGCGAGTACCTCTTCACTCCAAATAGTTTCACCACCATCTCTCATCAAGCCTACTTTTATCTGGTAAGTTGTCATTCCGGGAAGATTGGCAATATACGTTCCCGCGGCACTGATCTGGAATACAGCCTTGTGCAAGGGTTGGCCACTGTTGACCTTTGTGTACGTCACGTTGTAACCAGTAACCAAACCTCCCATTACCGGGCTCCAATGGACATGAATAGACGAAGAGTCTACTGCGACAGCAGTAACATCCTTTACAGCTAAAGCAATTGAAGAAAGCCGCTTGCAGTTAGATTATAGCCTGTGTGGCACGTGTCGGAAAGGGGATAAGGGAAAATTAAGGCAGAAATATGAAGGCCGCGTGCGCGTTTCGTTAATTCTCGAACCTTAAAGGGCTATTTCACGCTATTTGCTATCTTTCTAAGAAAGAATTTAAAAAATGAATGTCCAGTTTTGTTTTTAGGACTATATTTAGGCATTGAAACTGTTTTAGAAAAATGGTACGCTTAAAGCATAATTTGGATGAATCTCTCTGTGTTTTACGGATGGACAGGCATGAGCGCCAAAGAGATGTCATGATACAAAAGTCTGAAGACACTGCATGTAGTATAACCACCCTCTCCTGAACCAACAAAAGATTCGGCAGAATAATCACAGAAATTTGATTCCGACACGTTTTCGAGAGCGTCATATCGTTGCCGCAGTAACTGACAAGCTAGGTTCAACTAGAAGAGACTTTTCGTGGATACATAAAATCTTTCTACATTCTTCACGAATCCGGAAAAAATCTTCTCTTGGCTAAACCTAGAAACAGAAAAAACATATTCTACTTATAGCATTAGTTAACGTTAAAACTAACTATAATGAATTTAGTTTGTATTTTTTACCTCCACAGAACGTTTCCATTGTAACGGCTTCACTTAGCTTTCCATAACCCTCCAGAGAAAACGCTCGAACTTTGAAACTATAAAACTCGCATTCTTCTAAAGTCAAATGGACCAGGGCTTGTGTTAAGTTGCCATCTATTTCTGTGCTCAATATGTAATCCCCAGTCACAGAGCTTGCTTTGTACAACACTTGATATCCTTGGAAAGAACCATAATGCGGAATGTCTTCGGCAAATTCCCAGTTCAAGTAAATGCCGGTGTTGTTTATAGGGGTAATATTGGCGCTTAGAGACTTGCCATAAACTGAAAAAAAGATTTTGTTCCTTGTAAGGCGATCCGACAGTGGCTGTCATGTTATAAATACAAAGTATCGTGACCATCAAAGATGGATGGATGGATGGGTAGATTAATTGAGCACACAGTGCGCCTTGTCTTCCAAGATACGACCTGATTCATATTGAAAAAGGAAGTTTTCCTAATAGTCTGCCGAAGGCTTCGTTTTTATTCTTGCCTGGGCACTACTGTATTAGGATTTGGGCAAGCGGGGTTTAGATTCCCAAGGTGAAATTGTTCCTATTCGCCACTTTAAAAAAAAACCATAATAATCTTTTTGTCCACCCCAAAATTTTGCATAACCATTGTTTTCAGTTTTTCTTGAGACTTACAATCGTTCCAAGAGAAACTGAAAACAATGGTCATGCAAAATGTTTTTGGGGGGACAAAAAGATTATCATGGTATTTTCTAAAGTGGCGAGTAGGGTTTCCAAATTCAGAAAAAACACATATATGGGAGGGTGAAGACGAATCCGGTACGTTCCCGCCAACATTAAATTTTGCAGCTACTGCTCGTTATAGAGTACTAATTGTGACGCCATAAAAAATTAAATTTGTAAAATTATGGGATTTTTCAGCATATTCTAAAAGAACAACATCCAAGAGGCCTACTTGCCAAAAACTAGCACCGTGAGGCAAACGGTCTCTGAGATATTAGCCCAGTCATGCTATGATGACTCAATACAAATCCTTGTACATTTGACTTGGGTCTAAAACTTTAGACAATGCTAGTTTTTGGCAAGTAAGCCTCTTGGATGTTGTTCTTTCAGAATATCTTGACAAATCCCATAATTTCACAAATTTAATTTTTTTTGCGTCATCACTTTAGAACGCTATTGCTGCCTTTATTTGATAAGCAACGATTGGATGCTATGGAAACGGTTTGATTGACGTCGAAAAATAACCCAAAATCCTGAAACGTTTTTGACAACGCAGGCCGCGTGTTATCCGAAACAGCTGTAATACCAGTCATTTTCCAACAATTGACACCCTTTTTTTTCTTAACTGCATGTTCTTGAAAGAGAAGGAATTCGAAGATAAACCAGGAATCAAAGAAAAGTTTTTGACTCCGGCGAGGATTGAACTCGCGATCTCTGAATTTGATCTACCAGCGCTAACCAACGGAGCTACGAGGCCAATCAGAAGCAGATCGCGAGCATTTATAGGCGGATTCATCGTGACGTCATTGTTGACATTTTTGCTCATTAGCATACGAGTTAACCCATCAATAAAGGTTGCTTTGGGCATTGGGAAGCTATTGTTTAGTGGTCATTGCATTGTTCCATTTGTCAAAATGCCCAATGTCCAATTATCAATGAGCAATTACCAAAGCCACCTTTTTTGATTTAGCTATATACCAGTTAGGTTAAAAAATTAAAAGAGCTGGTTAATTTATGCAGTTTGTGCAAGTTTCAGCTCTTTGCAATCAGTAACAAAAAAAATAGCAGAAATAAAAAACTGCAAAATTACTGTGTGGCAAAAAGTTAATAAGCTCATACATTCTTTGTAAATTTGTGGGTTTTTCAAAGAGAATTTCTCCGAAACTATTTGATATATCGGGCTAAAATTTTCAGAGATAACTGAAATTTGTTATGCTCTTTCAATATTCAGAAATTTCATTTTATTAGCTTCATCAGATAATGATAAGCCTATGCTAATGAGACAAAAAATGTCAACAAGGATTCGCCTTTAGTTGCGGCGGCAGTGTATATTTGAAATTTATAAATAATATTTATACCCCGGGGAGTTACTGCCATATATGCACTATATAGGTATGTGCGGCTGTGGAGCGTGTGGTTTTCTCTGGGACAGGGTATATAAATCAGAGAGTTTAAGTCTAGAATAGGGTATCGTTTCCAGTAAACTGATCAATTGGTTGAAGATTTTAGTCTAGAGTAGGGAACCGGGAATTGCCACTCAAATATATTTAAAAAAGTCATATCGGCAAGTTTAAATGTACGCAACTCAGCTTAAAATTAAAGCCATTCGAGGATTGGGGGGAGGGGGGGGGATTTGGGGAGTTAAATCTAGTATAGGGTAGCAGAATTCAGCTGAACTAGCTCTGGTATGGGCTATCCGGGTTCCTGGGTCTCAGCGGCACATCTCCACCCAAAAAGTCCCGAAGAACCCCCCTCGGGATTAATACAGTATAGTCCTATGCCCATGCCATGTCTCTACTACTCCACCACCCACTGGAAACGAGACAAAAATACCCATATCCTAAACAATGTAACAAGATCTT
>BOPM01000237.1:239847-256908 GCA_022179025.1 Porites australiensis
TTCACATACTAACCTACGCGATATCTGTGATGAGCGTTACGACGAAAATCGCCGTCTGTTTTATGTGGGAGCCCCCCTCAACCACCCCCTAAGTAACATGTGGATGGTGAAGATCTTACCTCTTACACAACTGTACATTTCTTCAATCTCATGTGGGCCAAGTTTTCTGTCCCAAACCTTCAAGTCATCAAAAACTGCTTCCCCTTTCAAAGACACATCGGTACGCTGTGAAGGGTGTTGAGTTTGTTCTGTACAATTATTGACAGTTAATTCTCTTATTCTTCGACCATTTCTGAAGATTTCTAGGTGCGTTGTACGCCACACGAATACAAAGTGGGACCACAATGACCTTGGCGCGGGAAAAACGTTGGTACAGTTTCTTGAGGAAGCTAAAACCCTTACAGCGAGATGTTCGTCGCCTCTTCCTTCCTGCTGAAACAAGTTGAAGGTGACGACACGGTGGATGTTATTGCCGATAGTGATGAAATCCTGTCTGACAGTTAGTTTGTTACGATAGACTGTCCAGTGTTTTAACCACAGAGATACTGTAAAACCGCTGCCACAAGATAAAGGATCAGTGAAGCATGTATCCGTGATTTCGCCTAGGTTTATAACTCCATCCGTTGCCGCGTAAACAGCTCCCAGTCTAGCCCCGTGAACAGTATAAACAGTGCCGTCAAATGTTCCCCAGTGGTCCCCATTAAGGTTTAACATGTTGGTGTGGTTGTCTAGCGGCCAGTAAGAAGTTGGATTGCCTGGCGAATAACAGAAAAAACAAATAAACAAACAAACAAAAACCAACGTTTCCTCATGACGTCGCAGGAGGCATACGGTATACCAAAATAATTCAAGTAAACGGCGGCCATGTGTTAATGGACCTAAAAAATCTTATGAGGATTTTAAAATCTTTTTTCTTCTGAAAAGACTTTCTGGTTTTAAGAAAGAATTCGTATAATTCCTGACCACGTGAGTGAAAACGATCTATTACCTATTCATGCCCCTTTGCCTTAAAGGAAAAATTTACTAATTTGAGCTCATTCATTCAGACTTCTAGGCACTTCTCATGTATTATAATAATCACTTATCATTATAAGTATCAATAACTTGCTCAAAACCAATAACATTTAAGTTGCCTGCGCAAAGATAAAAAGAGACATCGCTTTCCATTTGTTTTCGTACATTCGTGACGATATGACGTCCGATCGATTTTTATTATGATATTGACGAAAATATTACAGAATCGAATTCCTTATTTTCAAAATTAATGAAGAATTGAAAATCTCAAATTCCTATCCATGCTTTGACGTAGATCCTGTTTTTGTCATAGTAACTATACCCATATGCGCAGTGGGATAATTTTCTGTCAGTCTCTTGGGAGAGTAAGAAAGCAGCTTATCATGAGGGGATTCGAAAATATTGCGGCCAAGCTCGTCACCAGAGCCTTCGTTTGCGCCGAACAAAACTGAGGATTGCAGCTTTTGCGAACACCCCATTGTTTGACGAGCACTAAAACTCTCCTACTTATGGACACATCGTTACTTGCTCTACGCTAGAGAAACTTTCAAAATTGGATTTTTAAGTTAAACCTTTCAGTGAAACTACTTCTAAAAACACTCACCTGGATCACAGAAACGAGCACCTAAGAAATTCAAATCCCATACACACTTTCCCTCAAGTTCGTCACAATACTGGTAAAGAGGACAGGGACTTGAACAAACTGGCTCTGGTAAAATTGAGTTAAGATATCATTAAAACCAATAAGAATTGGGAACGTATTCTCTCTGGGTACTCCGCGATAAAACAGCCTTACTCTTTTACTTAACACTAGCACAACCCATATAGCCCATGCTTTCCTATACATGTCTCTGCATTGTGGGTTTCTTACTCAAGGTGAGGTTCCCTTCCCAAAGGAGTACTCAGTCTCTTCGGTGTTTCGTACATTTCTTTTTGCGCCCCACCCACCGCCCCACAGTGATGAACTAGTTCTCTGCCATGAACTTCCCGCTCCTGACCCTACCACCGAAGGGCTGAGTCTCCCTATCGGCATCAGGGGCATTGTTTGCGGATAGCCTCAATGAGAATAGATTATTTAACTTGGTGGCAGACTGGCCTAGTGAACAGCCAGAAAGTCGGACTCACGTCCAACCGGAGATCCCGAGTTCCTTTCAGCTTTGACCATTAGCTGGATTTCATTTGTTTTTCGGTCGTCCCGAGGCCAGCTTCTTGCTCATGCTAGAAAATATAATCAACCGACCCCTCTCAGTTTAGAGTAGTAATCCTGTTGAGCTAAACTTGTGATATTTGTCAGTTGCAAATCAGTTACTAGGTGGATTGCCTGAGAGATAAAGCAGTCAAGTCCGCTCCTGTGATACTAAAAACAAAGCATTTTCTATTTACCAAATTGTCTTCTAAACATCTTGTGTAGATTTATGACTATACAAGCAAGCCGTGGCTTGTTTTTCTTGCTTTGTTTACGCGTCCTACTTATATGGACTTAATCCTAAAACAGACCTTATTTACGATACCCGCCATCTTTGTACGGGCTTTAGGGTTGATGGACTAAAAGCAATGTCACGTGGTATTTAAGAGGGAGAGTGACAGAATTTGCCAATACGAGTAATGGCTAGGGGTGTAGCCAGCTTTTCGGCTATTTGTAGGCCTGGCTGACTTTCATTTCCACATATCCTAAAAATTACACGCATGATTAGTACGCACTGAGCTCACCAACACTTTGAACTCTTTAAAAGCTTTTTAACTTACCCCAACAACCAATAATTTATTACAAGCGGTAGAGTGATCAACCCAAACATTTTGTAGGCTAGGACCTACAGGTCTATGGGCTGGCTACGCCCCTGACCGAGGTCGAGTTCGTTTGTCATTAAATGGGTGCAAAGAAGGCGGGTATCGCGAATAAGGTCTATTTCCAAGTTTATCTTACAATAAATGGTTCGCCTCTTCGATCTGATCTTTGTCGTATTGACGTCCTTTGCAAGTTAAGACTTACCTCCAATAGATAAGACTTCTATATCGTGCAGGTAGGTGCTGTACTCTCCAAACAACAAGGTCTCATTATCTGTCAAATGTTCAGCATAGGAAATTAATTTCTCCGTTAAAGCCTGACGGGTATCAAGTGAAAATACGAGTTCATTACGTCCAAAAGTAGGTCCTTCATTTATATTCCACTCAATCAATTTGAAAACAGCTTCAATCCCCAAAACTGCCTCATCAAAAGTTCTGTTCAAAGTCCTCTGGAAACGAAACAAGAACGATTTTGTACTGGCTTGAAATATTTCCTGAGAACCTGAAAATCAAACGATATTTTGGTAAGCGTACTTTAATTCGCCTAAGGAAGTGTCGATACGTATCCGGAGATTTTTCTCCGTTTTCGCCTTCCGTCCAAACGTAAACGGTTTTTTCGAGCACCGAAATCTCAGGTTTTCGAAAACGGTCCCCAGTTTAGATTTTTGAAATCGGCGACTTATCGTTTTTATGTGAACGGACGGAAACGGAGGTTCTTGAAGAATGGAGAAAAAATATCAGGATACGTGTGGACAGAGCCTAAACTTTAAAGCCAGATTCCTACTACATAAATTGAAAAGAAAAGACACCAATCTTGAAGCGCTCTTTGGAGATCTAACCGTGGTAGTATAGTCAAACACCGTTAATAAGGACTCTGATGAGGGGGCCATAGAGAGTGTTTGTATCAGCGGGTTAAATTTAGAGAAAATTTAAGGGCTTTCTTTCCCCAGGGACACTGCAAACGGTCCGTGATAATGAGGTGTCCGTATCAAGTGGGTGTCTATAAAGCGAGATTTGACTGTAGTTGTGTTTGAAAGTTATTATAAAGTTTCTTGACCACCGCCCCTTCACCTAGTACCTTTCAGTGAGAATTTCCTGAATGGCGGAATTCATTTCTTTAAAAACACAATGTAGAGCATTAAGTGCCTAGTTTTGTGAAAGTAAACAAACACAGATGGGGAAACGCAAGAAAGTGAAATTCTTAGTCAAATTCCGGCTTCAGTAGTCATGATGGCTGCAATTGAATCGAATGGTTCGGCATTAAGGGACTGATAGAGTTGCCTTTACTTTCATTCGTACCCTCAAGGGAGGCAATTTTGTGCCTCTAGGTAGGGAGAGTATTAATGTTCTCTGCTTACCATGGGTGAGGAAAGTAACGCTAAGCTCCTTGGTAACTTAGGTGGGTTTGAACGCTGTCGTTTATTTCAACATACCATTGGAAAGTAAAATAGAACTACTTCCCCAACTCTGATCAGCAAATCCTCCAAATACAGTGTTATTGACTCTTGCAATAGTCACAGTGGCCCCCAGTCCATCGCACTTCTGATGAAAGATACTGTTGCTCCAGCCATCTCTAGCAGATTTGTAGCAAGGCTTCCACGAGTTGCCTTGGAAACCGGCCCGAGTGAACCAGCTCTCTAGACGTGTCTTGTATGCTGGGATGTGGCCAATGATAGCAGATCTAAAGTCTAAGGCAGGCGATTAATTTCGTACATACATTCGTACATATCAATTAACTTTCTCTCAACATAAAATAAGATAGTTGCACATGGGTGGTAATTATCTTGAAGCTTAAGTTTTAATCGAGGACTTATGAAATAAGCTTCAAACTCTAAAGTGCGGCAGCTTAACTAGAAGACTTTTTCCAATTTTAGCTATTTGCGAGCAACATTTACGGACATTTCGCCTTAAAGTCCACAATTATAAAACTAACCAGGGGCTGTTATAGTGTGTTAAAGAGTGCATTTGATGCCAACATCTTCAGCGCAATTAAAATCTTATGATCTGTTTTAGTACAGGGTGCTTTAGGGGGTCAAATAAAGCCTGAGCTACGCCGAGATCCTAATTTTTCAACGAGTATTTTCGCCCCTTATAAGTTTAAAGCATAACCTCCCACACCCCCCTCCCACCCCCTCCTGCCTCCATAGGGCCTCCAGCTCCGCAGATGGGAGCTCACAATTTGAACTAACCGGGCAGAGTCACGTTATCGTGCAGATGTCCTATTCACACTAGGCTTAGTACGCACCTACAAATGCCCTTCGAGCAAAGCCTGGAATTAGTGAGCAACTGTTTCTGCGTGTGAACGTGACTTCATCGATGGCAGTATCACCTTCACCTCCATCAATAGTTGCCTCAAATATAATCTAAAGGCGAAAAAATGAACCCTATAAAAACTACCAATACATTAAAAAGTCTCTAACAGAAGTCCTTGACAGTTCTTTTAAACTAAAGGGTTACACCAGATTTATTGGGAACTTTAAGATAGGGAGCTTAAGCAACAACGATGGCGACGGCTACGAAGAACATCACATAAAAAGTGGAGTTTCACCGCTTCAAACTTTGTCGCTAATATACCAAGGAACGTTTTCACCAGTCGGACGCCGTCGTGGTATCTTAGGCCAGGGGAGGTTCACACTATATACCAAACTCTCGTCTGAAGGAGTTTGGATCGTCCAACACGTTCTATCCATCTGCTTAATTAAGCTGGTCAGGAAAATTTTACATTTGTCAGGAAAAATTCAAGGAAAACTCAGGGAATGTCAGAAACCTCTGAAATTCCCCGAATTTTCCCTGAATTTTTCCTGACAAATGTAAAATTTCCCTGACCAACTTAATTAGAAATTTCACACAGTAGACCTGATGATGGACTCAAACTTCCCCCGTCACAACCATCCCCTCCACCCATCTATTTATGCTTTTAGCAAGTAAGGCCTAGGCCAAACGTTTAACTTTTCATGAGACGAACCAATCTCTAATTTGGGTCGACCTAAATTAAGTTAAGATTGTCTGTTGGGTCAGACGTCGAACTTACGACGCATCGAACCAATCAACTGAATCAGACCAAAAAGCAAGTTTTATAAATTTTCTCCCGAACGAGGTTGGAATAGAGGATAATACGTGGCCGCGCGGAGATACGAAAGTTCTCTTCGAGTGTTGAAGATCGCATGTGAATATCGACGTTTGTTCAGGAGACAATCTTCAGACGTTCTATCCGTCTGCTTCAGACGAATAGAACGTGTTGGACGATCCAAACTCATTCAGACAAACTTAAGTGAGCCAGACGTCGAACTTTTCAGTTCATGAACTTTACTAACTCAGTTTGGTTCGTCTCAGGAAAAGTTCGACGTTTGGCCTAGGCTTAAATGAAGAAAACATGATTTAACAAGAGAACGGGGGATCACTGACCTTAAAGAAGTTACTACGGTTTATGGGTATTTGCCCTTGTAGCCATTTGTTTGATTGGTATCCAAACAATCTCCACAGAAGAATCTCGTTGCCTCTGTAATCTCGGAGAAACACACTGAGTTTACCAATTTGTCTTCCTCTCATGTGGTAGTAGAACTCCAGGCAATTAAAGGATGGCAAAATATACTGGGTTTCCAGTCGAGCTTTGTGTCCTTTTTGTTGGGCTGAAGCTTCAAGGTACAGAAACCCAGCAGATTGGTCTGTAAAAGATGAAACAGAAATAATGGAATAAATTCATCGAGTTTGCTTTTAACGACGATAAGAAGTTCTGTTACAAGTTAAAATTTTTTGTGAAAAACAAACAAACCATTCAAGAGCGCACGCAATGGTTCGCACTGACCAATCGCGTACGCATAAAGTGCGCTGTCTTATTAGTAATGGTAATAGGACTGAGTGGAGTCCAATTCGGTCTGTAATCATACGAGTGATTAACAAAATCGGACGACCGCGTAGTGGGAGTCCGATTTGTTTAATCACGAGTATGACTAGGGACCGAATTGAAAGACACGACGTCCTGTTACCAATTCATTGTAATTTTAACAAAATTTGTGATATATATAAGGCTCTTTTTAAAATCAAAAGACAAGAAATGCCAAGATTTTTTTGCTAGCAAGGAAAAAAACGTCATTTAAGCGCGCGCATGATGGCGCTCACTGTCCAATTACTTAGGTATGACGCGTACTGTCCTATTAAGCTGTCCTATTACGGCTGAAATCAGGGTAGTTGATAACCAATCAGATTTGAGAATTTTGTTACAGGTATGATCAATGTTGAAATCAACGCTGTTGATAGTCAATCAGATTAGAAATTCATTGCTTTGATTAATAGCGAAATCATCTTTATGTCGACTGGACCGGCCTAGCGGCCCAGTTTTGACGGAGCGGTATGGACCAAAAGGCAGAAAACACGCCATATGGGACACTGAGCAATGTGGTGTTTCTCTGTATTCACACCGTTTAATGTGAGCGATGGGAGCTTGAAAGATCTAGCTGCTGTAACTTTAACTTTCTTTGATTTACCACGGTAAAAAAAGTGGACACAACAAAAAAATAGCATAGAAACATCTCATAAGTTCTGCCTGTTCATCCAGTTTACCTGAAACATTTTCCAGTGTCTGTCACTCCTGGTATTATACCGGGAAAGGAAAGAATCTAGTAGAATCTAATCGAGATTCATTACCAATCCATACCACCCCCACCCACCCAACGTCGAAAGGGTGCAATTTAATAATAATGATATAGCGCGCAAGTATCTATATTAATATAATCAAATGAGCGATAAAAACTTAGCAAATGGAAACTATACAATGATGATGAGTATCTTCTCCGTGCCTCTGCAATCTCTCCTTGAGGCATACGGAAATATCATCATTAATAACTGATTACTATCATAAAGGAGATGTTGTATGGTCTTGCTTGTGTTGCATTGACGGATGTTATGCTTGTTGCCTTATTTATTGCGACGAGTCGAGGAGGCATAAGGATCGGGAGCCTCATGCATTCTTTTTTTATCATATGTTTTTCTCGTCATATGTGATTCTTCGAAAAAATATTTCCCGCTCAAATGTTCGAGCTGCTTGAGTTCAGCCAATTTCGTTCCTCTTCCGAAAAAACAAACAGTTCAGTTCGATCTCACGAAAATGCAAAATGCAGTTTTCGATTTTATTCGATTGCTGCAATCAAGCGATTCAGTTCTGAATTCCATTCTGTTGTATTGAAATTTTTTTCGGTTTTCCTCGATTATACTCCAGGAATTGAATTGATTAATCGTGATACTAGACGAAAACGAGAGTACCATTTTCAATAAGGTCAACTTCGTGTTTCTACCTAACGTTTAAGTTTTAATTTCTTACCTAATATAACTTCAATCTCTCGTAAGTCCATTGTGAAGCTGCAGTTGCTAGCAGCAGATCCATCACCGCCGAGATATGGAGCTGCAATCATCGAAAGTCGTACAGAACTCCCGCAAATCGGCTGTTCACAATAAGCCATTGCATGCACGTCAGAAATGCTTTCATTCAGTCTAAAAGTGACGCACATTTGATCGCTGAAATTTGGGTTGGACACAGTCACTAGGAGAATTGCTTGATCGGTACCAGATATGTCTGTTTTGAGATTCAGTTTAATACCAGTGACTACGCCCACCCGGGTAAGATCTACCATCCACCACGGATTGGACTTGTGGCTGATGACGGTGCTTGTGTTGATATTGCCATCAACAGCTAACCACGAGGGTCCATTGGGTAGCTGAGCTGTTGTGCCCTTGAAAACTCCATTTAGGAATGAACGCTTAACTGAATGGGATAAGGTAAAAGAAAAAAAAAAGTAATAATAAAATAACTAGCAATAGCTGTTGGCTAGGAAGTGCGGGCGAAACCGTTTTCATGTGTAGGTGAACGACCTTTGGTCAGCCTAGTCCCCAGGCGTTTTCGGCTCGGTCATTCCTGGACTCTACCATCAGTTGTGACGTCACCGAGAGATACTCCCAGACTTCGCGCGGACAACGGATCAAGAGAGAACGCCTAGGGAATAGGCTGCCCTTTAGTCATAGTGTTTAGTTGTAGTGTCAACAAAAGGAATCACTGCGGATCATGAAAACTGGATTGAACAACACAATAAACAAGACTCATATTCACGTAAAGTCGAAACTTTCCTTAATGACACTATTATTGTAAATAAGTACTCTAGTGTAGACATTTGGGTCTGTCCCTTTATTGTGCATATGAAGGAAGGAGGTTTAATTTCACCATTAGAAACAGTGATTTATTCAAAATTAAAGTCTTGAGAAAAAAAAATCAACAAATGACACATTCATCGCATGAATGTCATTGGAAATGTACTGAGAAAAATGCTAAGAATACAAAATCCTGAGAGCAAGCTCTCACAACAAAACAACAAACAACAAATTTTATTGAAAATTGGAAAATAATTAATTACATTACTTTCCCACCCGCAAAAAGCCTATAAACTAATCGAGGCGGAGGGAGCTGAAGACATATTACAAAACAATATTTTTATATAGATGGACTAAATAACAGTGAAGACACTACTATACAGTTAATAGAATTTAAACTAACATAAAACAAGGCTCTCCATTTCGAGTGGCAAGCAAGGCGAGGTGCGCGATAACACGCGAGGGAGCAAGCGAGCGGCGACGAAACTATGCGCGGCTCTCGCGCCTCCTCTCGAGTGCCACTCGCGCATGACAACTCTCGATTTCCCTCAAATAGAGAGCTTACTCACAGGCTGAGAATACACATGATGATGGAGAAAACGAGGGAGAAAACTGACGTGATATCTTAAGGGAATCTATACGAAAAAGGGGTACCTTGATCTGCGTTGATTGGATCCGAACATGACCCTGTGTAGTAGGTTGAGGTACACGCTGACCAGCAGCGCCAATCAAAATCACCGGATTTTGAATTTGTTAAACACCCGTCGATCATGCGACAAGGCACTATAAAAACAACATAAACACTCAACCATTACTCTGAAATGTGACGAAATCGTACAAGATCACAAATTGTCGAATACGAAACGACCTCTCCTGCTATAAGCGGGTTAACGTTTTAGGCCGATATGGTGGTAAAATGAATTGAAAATGAAGTGAAAATGAAATGAACTAAAGGTCCCTGATTTGCTGTTGTTGGTTCTTTTTTGCTATGGCGAATAAACACGGTGACAAGGGATGAAACAGGTCTGTTTCCCAGTTGATATCAACCCATTGATTTTCTATCTACCCAAGAGAGAAACAACAAGTAGTGAGGATTCTGTTACAGGCCCCCCATGAGAGCTTCATTCACAAAAATGTTACTAAGCATGCGTGAGACAGGGCTCACTGTTTTGCGTCCGCATCTGAGAAGGCTATACTGTCTAACTAGTTGTAGATATCAGGGCACAAATATTTTGCCAGATTATTATACGTTTCAGGGAAACTGCCCATCTACCCCTCCCTTAAGCCAACATTTTGCCCTATAAGTTAAAAGCAAGTGTTAATATTGAAATAGGGGACGGGTAAGTTGGCAGTTTCCAAAAAAAGTACAATAATCCCTATTTGTTGAGGTCTGGTAACTGGACGGCGATTTCCGAATTAGTCTGCAACCAAATATTTACAGACTAACAAATTTATCTACGATTTTACGTTTTCTTTTTGTTAATTTTTAGACAGTGGATCTCCTAAATATGAATTCTAGGTTTAAATATTATTACAAGCCCTCCGTTGACAGAAACCGAAGTGAGTCAATTTGGTTAATTACTTTCTAATTCAATCTGAATTAGAGAAGAGACTCGATTAACAGAGTACTTGAAAAGCAAAAAGAAAAAAACAAAAGAAAAGGATAAATGTTTTACCGAAAAACCGTCAGCAATCAAAACAACACCGGAAATATTTTTAATGTTATTGAAAGCAGGGGCACTTAGGTGTACTAAACTAAACCGCAAACAGCTGCAACGTAAAAAGTTTGTAGTTTTGCGCACGTCTTGTCACGTGCCCTGATCTTTTTGTGATTGGCCGAAAAACAATAGAAATTCCTGAAGTACCTTCACGGTTTTCAGAGTTTGACAGCAAAAGCTTTATTTTTTTCAACAAAATATACAAATTTCCAAGTACATGTCGTCACCAATTTATTTTTCTTCCCTTCAAATCAGTGATGTTTTAGGAAAGAAGCAAGAAGACAAGATTTATATCCTTACCGGTTTCCACCATCTCTTTGATCTGTGCGTGAGATACAATGCGTGGCCACATGGTTACGCCATAAATTTGAAAGTTATCTGTCGGTTTGAAGTCACTGGATAAATTTCTGTTTCCGATGATCAACAAGCCGTCTGTGGAACTTGCTTCGGGATAACCTCGTTCCACAGCTCTTCCAGTCTCACTTACCAAGACTGCGTTTTGATAGACTTTTAGGTCCCAGGACTCGCTCCAAGAAAAAGTCACATGTTGCCATTCTTTTGAAAGCGTAGGCACGTTGAGTGTTTGGATTCGTTTGCCCCAAGCGACAACTAACTGATTATAGGTGGTAAATAGTTCGTTGACCTGTTTATACTTGAACTGTCTTATCTCTCTGTCACTGGTACCTTGCGTTCGCCAAGAGATTATGGTGTTTCGACTATCTGCTATGAAAAAGTGTTATATTCAAGCAAGTAGGTGGTGTTTAACCCAGTGATTGTCTAGATATTCCACGAGATTCGCAACTTTTGATATCCATTCCCCTGTATAATTGTTTACTTTTTTCCATTTTTAAAGAAAATGAAAGTCTATGATTATAGGCGGATGTACTAGGTGTTGTTCAAGAGAACCGCAGTCCCCCTTTTCGTGAAATTTGTTTTTTTTGAAGACCTCTTAGTAGAAAAGAAGGATCTAAACTAATCTGGAAATTTTAACCCCTTTCTGAATTTTCTGGATCCGCCCCTAGCTAACTAGCTCATCATAGATAAAACATCATCATCATCATCATCATCATCATCATCATCATCATCATCATCATCATCATCATCATCATCATCATCATCATCATCATCATCATCATCGTCATCGTCATCGTCATCGTCATCGTCATCGTCATCGTCGTCGTCGTCGTCGTCGTCGTCGTCGTCGTCATCGTCATCATCATCATCATCATCATCATTATCATTGTCATCATCATCATCATCACAACAAAAGAGAGAAAATGCAATAGAAATGGCGCTTTGAACGCAAATCTGAATTGAACCAATTTCAGAACGAAAAAAAATATACCTGATGGTAAATTTTGACACATTTTTACTTACCCACCGGAGCGTAAATCTCAACGCGCATGCAAACACCAACTGAATAATTTGCTCTCTGATAGTCGATGAGATGGAAACGTAATACGCGAGTCCTAAATGGTTTCAAGATAGCATTTTTAACAACAGTCGAGCCATCCCAATTTCCAAGAAAAACCTGTCAAAAACAAAACAAATTACAACCAAAATAAGGCAAGAACAATTGTCTGATTTTACCTGCAACCAAATTACTTTGATAAAGAAAAACAAAATACTAGTATACTTTAAATTGCCATAATGTTGAATTCACGCGCCTGTATTTTTTGTGAGCAAGCAAATAACTGCTTAGAACTGCTCTAAAAAGGGGGGAAACTTGGTAACGTTTTTTGATAATAATTATGTCGTTTATAATTTCCCTCTACGATCTTACTGTTCACTTCAAGTGTTCGATTATTTCTAAATATCCAAAAGAGCGACCAACGTGAAGTTACTTTGAATTTAGTAATCAAGATCATCATTTACTTTTGTACTCAACGTAAGAATTACCCTTGTCTTTCCAAACCTGATTGTGCAGCATAATCGAACTTTTCCCCTTCTTCTAAGAGCGTCTACAGCGATTTCTAAATAAGCCTCAGATTGGTCTGGACATATATTTTGGCAACATTTCTGAGAGAGTCAGGTGTTTACCTTGTCAATTCCTTTTTCCTTGTAAGTTACCAATGATTCGTCGGTCGTTCCGTCAGCTTGATATTTAACGAGATACTTCACGGGGAAATACATGTTTGGCTCTTGGTTAACGCCTTGGGTGGCCACAAACAGGATGTTATATGAAGTTCCAAGAGACACTGACAGCCAAGGTTGTGGATCGTAAAACTGTGTTTTTGAACACCAGGCAGAAAAACATGAGCCAGAGAAGTGAAGACGTCCAAAATAAGCAGGCGACATGCATCTTACAGATGATGCAGTGATGTTGTCAATTATCACTAAGTTGATAAAGAAATAAGAAATAAGATACAGTAGTAAAAATTTGATCCATGATTGTATTTACAATGCAGCTTCAAACCTATAAAAGCATAGAAATAGGCATGCTTCAAAAATATAAGTGGCCAGCTCTGCTCTTTGCCACTTTCCTAATATTGCTATCTACCACACTTGACATCGAATAAGATGCAATGAGGAAGTTTATTCCTACCTTCACCAGAAAACATCCTTGTTGTTATGTTTATCTTCATACAAATGCTTGATTTCCATGACAAAGGAATGATTCTTAGGAATTTAGGGCTTGACTGAATAGAAATCTCATCACCACTTCTGTAGGTCTAAATACAAATTGAAAAGCAAGTTTTTTTAAAATTTTTCTGGGAAACCGAGTTTCATGATTGCTAGATGGAATCACCAGATTCAGTCACTTAATCGCTTTCCCTCCAACCATTTTGAAGAAAACTCTTCAGTCCCTAAGATAGACCCCAGGGCCTGGTTCATAGAAGGCCGATTAGCGTAGACACATGATTGAAAATTACCCTGCGTAGCGTGGAAGTCTTGTCGGGCGCACTTCTGAGCGGAAAAGCCACAAAAGCGCACGCGAACGAGAGGAACCGCCATGCTAGTATTTAGTATTTTTTTATTGTATTTAGGGCCTGTTTGCATGGAGGTGGGTTACCCTAGGTAGGTGAGGTAACCCGCCTGTCCAAAATCTATACTTTTAAATTGATAACGTTTAAATGATAGCTGGGGTGACCCGCCACATGTTACTTCACATTTAACCGGGTTCCCCCACCTCCATATGAACAGTACAGGCCCTTTGTCTCATAAAGATTATTTCAACTGAGGATTGGGGTAAAGGATTCGACTAAAAGTTCAAACCTGTTTAATAAGCTCCAGTTACATCTCAGCGCCTCCGCCATGCGGATTTAGGTTTTGGTTTATATAGATTAAGAATCCGCTAAGTCTCTTCCCCCACCTGCGTCCCAGACAGTCTAAATCGCCGATATTCGTTACGTAGGCGAACGACATATCTAGCTCTCGCTCGCGAGACAAGTCTGGCTACGACGTCGGGCTAACACTTCCCTTGGCCAGGCATTGAATCATCAAATTAGCAGAAGCAAGAAATAGTAAGTAAATCCTTTAAGTAAAATTAACAGTGGGACAACATAGACCCACAAGTGAAATTGCATTTGAATTAGAAAGTAACTAGAGACATAAACAAATATAAACTATTTCCATATCGATTTGCCTCACACTAATTCTCATTTTGAGGTGGATTTCCACTGGCGCGTAATTTTTCCGTGCGAACGCACGTAAATTATACGCGCATAAATAAAATAGACAATGCATGGAAGGTCAAGCGTAAAAGTAAGAGGCGAACCTCGCTCAACTTTCACGTTTTACGCGTGGTCTTTCATACATTGTCTCTATTTCATTTACGCGTGTAAATTTTACGTGCGTTCGCACGGAAAAATTACGCGCCAGTCGAGATCAACCGTTACTCTTTCGTTTCCTATGCCGGGAACGGTACCGATAGAAACAATATTGGTCAGTATTGATCACGAGAGGGAAATAAAAATCTTAACATCCCACTGGAAGCGTTTTCTCCTTTTTAAAAAACCCCTCACAGATCTTGGTAAGCATTTGAGTGGACTGATGGTCTCTTTACCTTGCTTTCCCATTGTGATCCGTCATCGCTTTTGTTAACCCGAAATGAAATTACCCACGATTCCTCACTGAAGGCTCTTAGAATCTGCAACCGTACCGAGGCCCTTTGTCCCTGATCATTCTGCTCACTGGGCCGCTCACTGGTGTAGCTAAGATTTGCTTGAAGCCATTGTCGAGTGTCATTATAATGCGCACACCACTCTCCCTCGTCGTTTTCTTTCGTTAAAGCCCTGGCGGCAGAGTAATTAAGAGGAACGTGCTCACTAGATGACGCAAAGGCTGAGTCGGGTATCACTCCTTGGTCACTAACTCCAACAGCCCTGTGAGGTACTAAGAGAAATATAAATAGGCAACAAAGTAAACTCCAACAGCCCTGTGAGGTACTAAGAGAAAGTAAGCAACAAAAGTAAAACGCGCGCTTATTGTACAATTTACACCTAGATCACGGCTTTCACCGCCCCTCCCCCCCCCCCCCCCCCCCCCCCGGGGGACCTTGACTGAAATCGGCAAGTGAGTTTGGGGTTTGGGTGAAAAATTACTGTATTCCGCCACTAAAAGCCTTGAGTTGGTGCTTTTGTTTACAAGAATGCGTGAACAGGGCTATGTCATGTTCTTGCGCACTGGACACTTAAGAAGCGAAAGAAAACTAAGCAGTGTTAACTTTCGCAAAGACGTCTGGGAACGTTACAAGGGACGCAGCGGTATGCTATTGGCCCATATTTTTCCTGTCCCCAGTAACAGTCCCCGAGTTCCTTGCGAAAACTAACTCGGCCCGGTCTCCTTCTGGCGAATGGGCAAAAACCCCTAACTGTTTGTTACAAGGTCAAAGACAACTTACTGTCATAATAAAACACTTCCAAATCGTCCCAGGTGAAGTTCGTAGTTTCAGCCAGAAGTCCAAACCCGTACACATCAGTTTTGTTATGTATTTCTGGGGTGCTATAAGCTCCGCCTAGGAAAGAAGCACTGTGTCTTGGAATTAGAAAACTGTCGAAGCTAATGGTTAAGTCATCCAATCCAAACATGGGACCTTTGGCGGGATCATTTGTGGCTGCATAATACCTCTGGTCCTGTATCACGTCCAAGGTAAAAGGCGCCAGTCCCAACACGTTATTGAGGCTAAACAAGAAAGCTGAAGCACTCTCTATTGCTCTTATATTTGGACCTTAAATAAAACAGAGCAGATAGATATAATAGGGAGTATGACACAACAATCGAAAGTTAAAACACAGTTGACCTTACATAGGCAAAGGTCTTTCAATTATTGGAAGGAGTAAAAACGGCTGGCCGACTGGTTTTTGCAAAGAAAAACATAATAAAATTGTTGTATTTGATAAACTTATGACATTATACATTGTCGATGGATAAAGTTTAGTGCCAGGGATAAAATATTTCAGATGTTTAATTTTACCTTACTAAATTGAAATGATTTAGCTAAAGCAATAATTGGTTGCTTTGGCTTTGCCACAAAACGCTACTTTCTACACCAATCAGCGCTCAGAAAATCAAATGCATAATGTCACATGGGATTTCCCAATATCCGGGTCTTCATGACGGTGGCAGGAAAGAAGTTCCTTCCTGCCGTCGCCATTTTGGAAAACAAAAATACCCTAGGGACAATATTATGTTTATTGTTGTTTTCTCTTTTCATTTTATCAACTAGCCTGCCTCTCTTTTGTGATTGACCATGGCAATAGAATTGGCCCCTCAAAACCACTTAATTAGAGCTATCTGAGTGCACAGGTCTGCCAAGGGGCAGCCCGCATCCACCCTCTTTTACACCTGCAGAATCGTGACGTCTGCCACTCTGGAGGTAATTCTCAACTTTGTGAGGCACGTGTGAATAAAAAAAATAATAATTGATATGTTTAATTTACCTCCCCAGTTCTGATCCAAAAATCCTCCAAACACGAATTCTCTGACCTGTACTAGAGTCACAGTAGGCCCTTTATTGTCACACCGTGAGTGAAAGCCATGCGCAGTGAAGCCATCTGATTTGGCATGGTAACACCGCGTCCATTTACTGTTATTTGGGGTAACAGCTGCCACCATGGTCTCTAGAGCTGCGTGGTATTTCTTGTTTTCCCCAAGAATGTACGAGATAAATTTAACTTATGGAGAGAGAGGAACATATTATTAAAGATAATGTTCAGGACGCAGACGAAACAGCTTTTGTCTGTAAAGCTGACCTTTAAGAAACACGACTAAATATTAATAAATTAAAATTCTTACTGTTTGGTTAAATCAAGGCAACTTAGTGCAAGGTTTAAATTAAAAAGATGGCGGCTAAGATAGGGCAGTCAGTCTAGGTGACGCATAGGGCTCAGGAGAGCATTGTCACAATCTCTAATGTTTTAACGATCTTGTCGCAAACAGTCCCTTTGCCCCCCTCTCCCCCCGC
>BOPM01000237.1:256933-270834 GCA_022179025.1 Porites australiensis
TTTCCCCAAAAATCCCCTTGCCCCCCCCCCCCCCCCCCCCCCCAGTAGGGGAAAGATATCTATTTGCGTGTTCGTCCGAGAATAGCCTGTTCCAGGCTCTCGGGCAGTGGGAACAAGTCTAACACAAAGTCTAAAAAAGGCTTAACATAAGGAAGGAGGCAAACTTCTAAACTTTTGCTTTCTTCTCGCGGGCTTCACCGGCTCGCGCCTGCGCTCCGCCGCCAAATATGCCCCGCCCCTGCCCTCAGGCTAAATAACAACCATTAAACCTACCTCCCTGTTTCACCCAGAAGCTGACGGAATATCCATCCTCACACAAGGAGGGGTTACCAGGGCAGGTATTGCTAAATCTTCCTAAGATCACGTGGCCTCCACCCTGCAGGCTGAGAACCTTTGAGTCCAAGACAACGCCGCTGCCGACAATGTGACCGTGCCAGTAAGAAGTGTCGTCGGTTATGGCAGAGTTATCAGTGGATGACAAAGTCCAGTGAATATGATCTAGTGAATAGTTGATGAACATTGCTACACATGGCTTTAATATACTATTCCCAATATATATCTAGTGCTCTTATGATTTTGCTTATTTTGTGCAAGAGGCCTAGCCCTCAGAGATCCACTGTGGTACTGATTGGCTTCTGTGTTGTCTACGCATGGGCATCTACAGTTCTGGGATCGAGTATTTTATATATTTTATTGTAAATAGGCTAAAGAAATAAAACCAAGTGAGGTGAAATGAAGTTTCTATTTCTAAAATAGAAACGACTTTAATCCTGGAAAATGATACTTGACAGCTTCATTCTGAAAAGTCTAAGGAAATTCTAAATTTTAATCATACAAATGAAAGCTACTTATCAGTACTTTCCCGTACAGTGGTGGATTCGGATTTTCTAGTAAAAGGTGGGATTAGTCATCGATCAACACTCTAAAATAAGAGAAGGAAACATCCTTGAAAAATGATTATTGTGGGACTTACGGTCTTCACTTTGACCTAAAAACAAGGGGGCCGGGGGGGGGCGGGTCCCCCGGAACCCTGCCGGATTTTCTGCACCAAAGCTTTAGTACTGTAGAAAGTCTTCAGCCGCTATCTTTCACGATCAGTAAGCATATCTTTCCTTTGGTCGTGTTTATCTTTTTGCTTGTTTATTTAACGTTGCATAGAAATAAAAACCACAACAACAAACTAAAAAACACCGAGTTACATGTACCTGCACCAGTGCACGATGTTGGAGTTGTTTTAGTGACGTTTATACTAAGCCATAACTGAACCCCCGACCATGGTATCACGTTTCCGATTTCGGCGTGACATCCACGAGACATCATGAAAATATCATCAGATGTGGGTAGTTTGTCCCATATGTTAAGCTGACTCAACTCTCCCATGAGTTCATTTTCTCTATACATGCTCTCGTTAGACAAAACTCCAATTCGTAGAATGCTGCCTCGTTGTATCGGAATGTTACTAGAGTAACCGGTAATCTCTAACGTCAATACACCATCTATGTAGAGACTCCAGTTTCCAATGAAAATTGCACCTTTAAAACACATGTGATGCCAGTGATCATCGTGTAATTCTTCCTCTGGGAGGGGAAAGTCACTGGGAAAGAAAATACAGGTAAGATTTGCAAATAACTCAGCTTTGAGGTCACGAAATAGGAAACTTAAAAATACCAGAAATTGTTAATTCTTGCTTACTTGTGAGTTGCGTTAAAAGTGAAACCAACAAAGGAGCTCCTCTGAATCGAGAGGGCAACAATTCTGTTCATTGGAGCGTCCTCGAAAGAGAACACAGTCAAAATCTGTCTGTCTTCACTGGTCAGCAGTTTCATCCACCAGCAAGTCGTCAGTTGATTGAGTGGCAATCCCACTACCAACTGCGCATGCGGCAATATCATGTTTCTTTGCAAATTGATGGAGTAGTCCCAATCAATACCTACAAAGCAGAACTCTTTGTGTTAGACTGAAGCACGTTGCTCAAAACAGAATACTGGCCCTAGCTTCAACGGGCACAAATATCCATCTTCAGGCAGATGAAACCCTGGCTGTTCGTACCACTCTCCACTGATTTATTATTCTCGGCTCTAGAGCAATGCATGGGCTCACCTGTAACACTTCTTATTTTCATCGAAGTAGACTTGAGATAATTACGATATCCCTTTAAGCTCAGCCAGAGAACACTATTTTTCTTGAAATAACCTCCGTTAAGGTTTGATTGCAGAGGGTTACACCTATCATGCCACCAGGCGCCTAAGAAATGCTGGGGACAGTTGGTGGGTTCTTGGTGATTGTTGTCTTGAAAATTTGTAGAAAAATTTTTGTTTTCGTGATAGCGTAGTGAATCCCCTGCAGTTCCTGAAATGGAAAAAAGACTTATAACACCATTATCATCATCATCATCATCATCATCATCACCATCACCACCATTACCATCACCATCACCATCGCCATCACCATCGCTATCGCCATCACCATCACTACCATCATCATCATCACCATTACCATCACCATCACCACCACTACGATCATCATCATCATCACCATTACCATCACCATCGCCATCACCATCACTACCATCATCATTATCACCATTACCATCACCATCGCCATTGCCATCGCCATCACCATCACTACCATCACCGTCGCTATCGCCATCACCATCACTACCACTACTATCATTATCATCACCATTACCATCACCATCACCATCGCCATCACCATCGCCATCGCTATCGCCATCGCTATAGCCATCACCACCACTACGATCATCATCACCATCACTACCGTCACCGTCGCTATCGCCATCACCATCACTACCAATACCATCATCATCATCATCACCATTACCATCACCATCACCATCATCATCACCATCGCCATCGCCATCGCCATCGCTATCGCTTTGGCCATCACCTCCACTACAATCATCATCATCATCATCACCATTGCCATCACCATTGCCATCGCCATAATCATCACCATCACCATCACCCCCACTACCATCATCATCATCACTATTACCATCATCTGACGTCATCATCACCATTACCATCATCATCTCCATCACCATCGCCATCGCCATCACCATCGCCATCACCATCGCTATCGCCATCACCACCACTACCATCATCATCATCACCATTACCGTCACCGTCGCCATCGCCGTCACTACCACTACCATCAACATCACCATTACCATCACTATCACCAGCGCCATCGCCATCACCACCACCATCATCATCACCATTACCATGGCCATCGACATCGCCATCACCATCACTACAATCGTCGTCATCATCATCATCATCATCAATATCATTAGCACTATAACTCTAACACATAAAAGAGCAAAATAGCCATGCCAGCGGAGAAAAATGTACGAAAGTACAAGGCTTAAGGCTATCTTGCATCCTAGCAGTTCAGAACTGCAGGAAAATAAATTTCTCCGTGTTCTATATTTTACAAGATTTGATGCCGTATTCCCTTGCTTTAATTACTGACTAACCTGAGTAGGGTCCTAAGTGAATCTTATACCCGTTCTCTTCAGAATCAACACTGAACGTTTCATATTGAGCATAACCGGTGATATTGTTGAATCCATCAAGTTCTACTAGAAGTTGGTGGTGTCTGTCAGTAAGCCGATGAATGCGGTCATTTCCAAGCCAAAACTCCCCATTGAGGTTCCCAAATCCATTTTTATAATCAGACAAGTTTCTGTGGAAATCCTCAGAGCCATTGAAGCGTTTCTGGAAGACAATCCAGCCACCGCCATTTGTTGTCTGGTCACAGAATACATGGAAAGACCCTCTGTCGTCAGGGTTGATATGATAGACGCCGTCCTTCTTGAAGCCTTGCTCCAAGAGGTCTATACAGTCCCTAGCTAAAAGAGAAGTGGGTAACTCGCAGGTTACATTTGCTTCTACCTTTTGAGTCTGTAAAATTAGAATGACCATTAAATTGAGGCGAAGGGGAGGCTGTTTAAACCGCTGTGCAAGCTAAATGACTCTAACGCCGATTCGAATAACAAATCCTATCATTCGATGCAAATTTTGGTCCACGCTTTTCTCCTTCTTGTGGATCGCTCTTGCGTGAAAAGAGCAGGCCGCTTCACAGATAATTAAAAAACAAACTCGGTGATAGAATGATAAAACAATTATTGAACTCAGTTATTCGGCAGTGTCTTGTAGATTATTTGCCTCTGCCTTTCGGCAAATATTTGATCTGCTCGCACTGACAAATCTCGATATTTTGCTAAATCTCGTTTAATAATTGTTAAATATTGAGCAATTCTCCTCCTTTAGGGTCTTACAAAACACATGACAAGCAAGTTGAAAATTTACTATTAAACTATGACAATAATCTATTTTCCGAAATTATAAGGGGGAGATAAGTTTTAAAATTTTGATTTGCAGTTTTCACTTACGACGTACCTGGAAAATCTGAATTCAGTAACTAAGAGTAGTGACAACTTTAAAAAAGTCTTTTATTTTTTTTTTTTTTAAAAAAACTTAAGACCGCTAAACGAAACTGAAAACGAATTTTTACTGGATCAGTCTCGACCTTGAATTCTTCTAATTTTTATTCAACATATCCTTTGCGGACAGAAGTTTTTTTTCACAACTTGCTATAGGCCGTTTATTTCTATCTCTTAGAAAACCCTTCAAAAATAAATGTCTTATTGGTGTTCGTATGCAGCGATGAATTATAAACTAGACAATGTAACAAATTGCAAGTCACAGGGTATGATTTAATGCAAAACGTTTAAAAGCAATATTGCTTGAATAAACTGGCGCCAAAGGCACGTAGACTACACCTAAAAGAATCCTCGTACGGGTACTGCTTCTATTGGTCGTGCCCCTTATGAAATTTGCTTCAACCAATTGGAAGCAGACCCCAGATGCATCATCAGTTTGGAATTTCTGCGCTCCCTTCTCAGACGTCATTTCGCGGGGAAACCGTTAATGGCGTCGCAAAATGTCGCCTGTTTTCTCAGGCTGGCACTGTGATTGGCACGTTGATTATCCACAACTAGACGTATCGCATTTTAAGGGTTTATCGGTGAGAGTGGAGCTACCTCCAGTAAGACACTCGAAATGAGGAAACGAACAATAGAAATAACTACCTGTTTTGTTGCTCTTGTCACATCTGGAAATATAGATGAAGAAGAAGAGATGGAATACACAAGGAAACCAAAATTCCTGCAAATTGTAAAACAGAGTACGAGTTTCCGAATTTTTTCCATTGCCGTCAATAAGAAGAATTTTTAATTTTGTTATTACAGCAAATGATGAATGTGTTTTAGTGACAAAAGAAAGAACACCTTGAAGTACCACGGGAAAGTTGACATGTTCAGCAATCTTTAATTTATGTAAATGAGTTTTTACGTCCACGAACACAATACAAAGGGAAAGTTACACTATGATAACTGTATTTGAACTAGCTGGAGAGACCCAGTAGGGCGTCTTAATAACTCAATAGAGTTTACAAGCGTCATAGTTGTAACAGTTTATTATATACAAGGCAAGGTACCGGGTAGATTTAGATACTACTAAGATCACCCCCCCCCCCCCTTCCCCTATAAGAGGGTCTCAATGGGGTGGTGGTTTTTACGGTTATCGGCTAAAATTTTGGCTCTTTTACGGCTATCGGTTAATTATTTTCAGTTACGGTTAACAAAAAAGTTAAAAATTAATTTCTTTTGTTTCAAAAAGTTAAATATTAATTTCTTTTGTTTCAAAAAGTTAAATATTAATTAACCTGTGTTTTTTGTATCTTTAAAGCAATGTAAAGGTCTTTGGATCATCACGGGATGAAACTGAGCTATTCTATTGAAAATTTTTCACATCTGATAGATCATACTTTTTAAAAGTATTCCACTTCTAATATTATTTTACCCATAGACATGCCAATAGTAAGCAGACACGCGAGCAAAAGCAAAAGCAGACACGCGAACGGCCAACTAAAGGCCGGGGCGCGACATTCCACACTAGAGACGGATTATTCGTGTGAGACGGGTTATCCGTTTGATGATTCGCGTCAGATGGGTAATACGTCTCAATTTGAAAATGGAATAGTTTTAATTTTTAAATGAACAATCCCCCTGACTTTATCCGTCAATTTTGAAGGACAGATTGAAGATGGATTATCCGTTACAGTTAGCCTGTGTACAGCAGCAACCTTCCCTCAGAAAAAAATCAGAGAAGGGGTGTCTCGCGCTGTGGGGGAGGGGGCGACTGTACACAGGCTAGTCTGGATAATCCCTTTCTAGCTCTAGTGTGAAAACGGCCAAAAACAAAATTCCCGTGTCCAGTGTTTTTAATGATAACGAAGGACTGCCGTTTCCTTGTCCCTAGACCTCATTATTCCGCGCGGCTAATGCGTTTCGGGTCACGTGGTCCGAGCGAGTTCGCCACCGAAATGCCTTGACCGAGATTGCGTGGGAAGACGCCGTACAGGGACTAGACATGGCAGTGTGTACTGTAGCGTCAGAGAAAGCAGGGAAATAAAAACAATAGAAACAGCCCTGCGTGATGTTTCACTAGTGTGTCGAGGGCACGACCTCCTGAAAATCGCAAATATTAATTCCCATCAAGAAGCCCTCTTTCGCTATAGGAAAATTTAGTTTCCCGAGATAGAGGTAGACTGCAAAACAGTCCGTATTTTTGCGTATTCAAATACGCTCGATTAGTCAAACAAAAGGTCTGGAACGAGGCTGAAAACAGAGATCGAGATCTGGGGAGAGACGCTAAAAATACAGACTGTCCGTTTTGCATAAGTTATTTTCGTTCGAATTACCCGCTTCTCTCAGCCACGGGCAATTCGCATTGGCTAAATTTCGATGCAAGCTGTCAACAAGCTGTCAAGTAATGTTTTCAACAAGTCATTCGCGATATTCCGTACCGCACGTGGTGATAGACTCCTGGGAAAGCATCGCAGCGCAGTTTCTAACCTTTGTTCCGCACGGAGAGCAAAACTCTTGTGGAGAAAGATTCTCCTTCCTCGAGGACAACGAAAGTTCGTTTTTCAGTAGGTCGGCCAACTTTGGTAACGTTTATCCTTTTCTGGTAGGCGCAACAACCATTTTCCGAGCTTATCCATCCACTCATACAGACTCACAAAATTGCCGAACTGTGTTTTGAAATTGTACAATTTATCCGAAGCGCTCGGCTCTTTCAGCTTGCTCCCCCTTCGAGGAGCAGGCACAGGGTTTGTTGGCGTTCTGCCACTTCCACTCATTTTTGATCCTCCACTTTATATACTACATCTCACAGAGAAGCAATGCCAAAAACTGCTTTAGAATTACTGGATACAGCGTCAAGGTTCGAAGCCAAGTGTAGACAATAACACGCGCTATTCTCCCTCGGAATCAATTACCGAGAGTATCAAATTCATAGAGAGGTGGAGTCCTAAACAGATTTTTGACAGCTCGACGACGTTTTTGAACCCCATGGTCGGAACGAACTCATTGTATGGAAAACGGACAGTAGTTTTGGGTCGACCTCAAAAAAATTTAGAAGGGTTTGTATGGAGTTTTGTAAGCATAACTGGGCTACGATCTCAGAGACAATTTGCCCCCAAAATGCTTATTTTTGGCAAGTAGGCCTCGTGGACATTGTTCTTTCAGAATATCTTGACAAATCCCATAATTTCAGAAATTTCATTTTTATGACGTCACACTTTAGTACTCTATTGCAAATATTTAAAGCATTTTTTTTCCAGAAAAAGAAATACCCCTAAAAAGAGAAAAATAAATGAAGTAAATAAAGAACGCAGTTTCTTGAACGTAATAACTTCGACCCCTTTTTAAGTTTGTGGCTGTCTCCAGAATAAGAAGGTAATGAGCCGTGGGATTGTGTCAGAGAAAAAATGTCTGTATAATCACATGCAAATATTCTTCTTTCCTAGAGACGTGAAAACATGAGATCACGTGAAAAGGACTTAGTAAGGTCCAGCAATTTAATCTTTAAATAAAACATTCAAAGAAAATTTTTTTGTAACGTTTTTTTTAAACCCCTCTCGAAAGTCCTTTTTAGTTCATCGGGGAATAGCTTGCCTTCACTTTGAAAGTGATATACGTCATATATCGTACGTAGCAAAAATCAATGGATTATAATATCGCAAAATAAATAGTGTGGTCACTTCACCGTCCTAGCAATAGCTCGCTTAAATTTGTGATCGTACACCTGGTTTTTTTGTCAAAATACGTCTCGTGGTCCGAATTTCTAAAATGGAGCTGATCTGACGCTGACTTCGATTCTGTAATACAGGTGAACAAAAATTGTCTAATATAGTAAACTGGCCGCGCTATTGATGTTCAAAAAACGAGCACTATATTGAAATAAAACTTAAACGATAGCTATAAACATTTTTCAAGTCGGAAGTGTAAGTATAATGCATAAATGAACGTTTTGACAACAAATAAGTTCTCTTTTGTCATCGGACCTCTTGTTCTTGAATTATCGTACCGCCTCTCTATATCATTGTATCTTATTGCCTCTAACTTTTTTAATGATTACAACAAGTTTTAACTTACCTGAAAGAGCATCTTTGGTACGGAGCTTGGTCATTTCAAGCTTCCCTTGGCCTTCTATATTTGCTCACACCTTGATAAAGGAAACTTTAATTGCAATCATGTTTAAGTCGAACAGCAGATGTTGTTTTCTCACAATGACATACAACTGTTTTTATTTCACATCCAGTAATTACGAGCTTTCCATAAATATAACAGATTGTTTAACTTTCCACCACTGGGCTAAAAGGCGTCCATACATGTGGAAAAATAACAAATAAGAGTTTCAGTTGGGGTCGAAAGCTTTTATTAGTTTTCAATTTTATCCGGATTTTAAAAAATCTCTTTGTGTTGTTGTTGGCTCCGTACCTTTCTTAAGAAGAGGCACTCACACGAAGGAAGAGATAATAACAATAATAATAATAATAATAATAATAATAATACTATAATAATAATACATCACTGAAAAAGAATTTTGAAATTCGAGCCCCAGGTGTTCAGCTCTCACAAGGTACCCTTTAGTTACATTTATTAAGCTCTGAACGTATAAGTTCACTGTTTAAGGCTTTTCAGTTTGACTAAGAACAAAATATTAAAGGATCATGAGAGAAGGATTTCCCCTTAAGCTCTTAGGGAGGTAAAGTCGTCGGAATTTCGCCAAGATTGCTCTGAAATATCATTTTGTTTTTAAGGAAATTATTCCCTCGTATTTAACTTCCTTGCAGTGTTCAGGTTACAGTAAGGAAGTTTATTAGTGATATGACTTCCCCTCCTCTCTCACACGGATCCTGATCAGCCTGATCACTTCAGTTTGTAGAACGATCTAAATAGAAGCCTTCTTTGCCTTATGTCTGCGAAAAAACTATGAAGAAAGAGGAAGCGATGAAAAACAAAAAGAAAACATTCAATAGCTTTTCCGCGTCAGCTTTGCTATTGTCTGCTATGTGTTGCATAGCACTAATTCACGTGGAATTTAGAATTCAAGAACATGATCTACTGATATCACACTCAGTGACATTCTGTGATCAAATGGAAACAAAAATCCTTCGTAAAGTGCAGAAGAATTACGAAAAAAGGCAAGCTATGACAGCTAGAAATTTGAGGAATTGTTGCAACGAGAATGGTGAGGAGCAGTTCAGACAAGTAATAGAAGTATTATAATTTTATGATTTGAAAGGAGGCCAGCAACTGGCGTTCTCAAAGTCTTCCACGTTTTTCAACATGGTGGCTCATGCCTTCTCCATATTGGAATAGAAAAGAAGACCCTGAGGACGAGTTAAGGAATACTGTTACCCGAACTAAGAGGCCTGGTCGCTTTGTAAGGATCACTTCTGATTTTGGGTGAACGATGTAGAACTTCTAAGTCGAACTAAGAAAGTGGAAAGTTGGGTCGAGCGTTATTTTGCGATTAACTTACTTGTCTTAGGGTCTTTTAGCACAGGATGCGTGGGGAAGAATATTGGCCTAGAATATGGCTAGCCTGCCTTTTTAGCTTTTACTTATTCAATTGATAACCTAATCAGCTTATGATTATGACTTTGAAATGGAGCCGAATCATTTCATAATATTCCCTATTTTATGGGTTAGCCTTAAAATTCACTATCACATTTATATCATAGCGCATATGACCCCTATGGATATTCCAGTCGAGTTCTTGCAATATGCAGCATGTTTATCACATGCATCTTGTTAAATGCACGGCCTTAGCTTACATTTGTCTCCTGTAGCTTTGACGTAGAGAATTTGAATAAGTAACCAGAATATCACAGGTTCGACGCCAGTAAGCTAGGGGAACATAATTTCTCAACAAATGATTAATTTCTTACATCCTCATAAGAATTGTGTTGTTACTTCCAGACAGAAGCGAGCTTCACGCGATCATTCACAAACAAAATCGTTCCAAAATGCATCTCAAATAAAACAGCTGATCAGAGAAGAGCTTCGCCTGTTGCAAAACCAAGTCTGTGCTAAGGATGAAACCCTCTGCAGCTCAGGACCAAGAGGTAAAACGGGACGACGGGGAAGACCCGGAACCCGAGGGAGACCAGGTCCCCAAGGGAACTCAGGGCTAGAAGGACCTCCTGGTAAACATGGACCAATAGGACCTCCAGGTCCTCCTGGACCCGTGGGCTTAAAAGGGGACCTCGGAGTGCCGGGGAACCCTGGTCCCATGGGCCCTAAAGGCGCTCCCGGTGAAAAAGGAGCCAAAGGAGAGCAGGGCCAGTCTCTCGCGGTTCCTTCTCTGCTGCAGCATCCTGTTGACGTGATAGTAAATGAAAGTCACACGGCCATCTTGAAATGCTCAGCAGATGGTAATCCACCACCAAAGGTCACGTGGTCTAAGATGGATGCGCGACTTCCTGTGGGACGTCACGTGGTAGAATCCAGTGGTGCGCTGATGTTGAAAGACGTTAAGACTGGGGACGAGGGGGTCTACAACTGCAGAGTCGAAAATTTACTCGGGAGCGTTAACGCTTCCTTGAACGTCACTGTACAATGTAAGTTCAACTGTTTATTTCCTAAAAAAGCTGAAAACCTTTAACGTACTTCGTGTATTTTCTTACAGCAATAGCAGTATCTCATGCTTTGAATCATGTTAGCGGTCTCTGTACATAAAATGGTCAGTTGTTCAAAGGCATATATCACTTTTCGCTGTTAGATAAGTCTCTGTCCACTGATAATGAAATACCGAGTTTCGCTTGTACTTATCTACTAAATAGTGACTTACCCCATGGGTAGCAATCTCCAACTTTTAAACAAGCGGGGCTAGCAAACGAAATAATTCAATGTTCTGGGATCAATAATTTGTTTTACATTACGTTCTCTAAACGAAAGCCCCAAAATGCCCGTTTTACTTGCAAAAATCATACGTTTCTCTGTTTCCCATTAGTTGGTCCGCATGTCTCATTATCATCTAAGCGACTACTGGCTGAAGAGAAACAAAACGTCAGTATCGCCTGCAATGCTACTGGTCGGCCTTCGCCTCTGATCACGTGGTCCAAGTTAGTCGGGAGTCTAGCTGGAGACGGAATTAAAGCGCAGGATGGAACCCTGAAAATCTACAATGTTACTAGAAAAGAAGGTGGTATATACATTTGTAAAGCAGAGAGTATTCTAGGGTCAGCAACAGACACTGTCCAGCTCATGTTTTTTTCTTCTTTACGGTTCACAGTCCGTCCTCCACAGGAAGTGACTCCTTTCATTGGTTCAACTCTTCGTTTGTCATGTTCGGCCGAAAGTGACCTGAGTCCTACAACATACTGGAGAAAGGAAGGGAAGTCTACGCTTTCGTTGGACTCCAATGTTCTTTTGAATGGAACACTGGTTCTTCAGACCATCAAGAAAACTCACGAAGGATCTTACATCTGTAAGGCGAGCAATGCCCTGACCACAATAGAAGCTAAAGTTAAAATAAATTCTCCGATTGCTACTTCCTGTTCTGTGATAAAGAAATACGTTAGCAGTGTAAGCGGAAATTACGTCATTGACCCAGATGGCGAAGGAGGCCTGGCACCGTTCTCGGTTTTCTGTGACATGACCGATAAAAGTGGAGTTGGCGTGACAGTTATTAGTCACGACAGTAAGAGCAGGACACATGTTAAAGGATATGAAAGACCAGGTAGCTACTCACGTGACATTCATTACACTGGAGCGAGTCTGTCTCAGTTGGCGAATCTAACCGGGGTCTCATTGCAATGTGAACAGTTTATCAAGTATGAGTGTCATGGCGCGATTTTCTGGTTTACTAACACAAAACCAGACTCATGGTGGGTGTCACGTGATTCTGCAAAAATGACGTATTGGGGTGGAGCGTCACCTGGCAGTGGTAAGTGCGCATGCAGGATGACCAACTCTTGTGCAGACCCCAATACTGTTTGTACCTGTGACAAGAATGACCTTGTATGGCGTGAGGACAGCGGTCCCCTCACTGACAAGTCAAAGCTTCCTGTAAAACAGCTCAGGTTTGGTGATACTGGTCATGGAGGTGAAGAAAGCTACTACACACTAGGTAAACTGAAATGCTTTGGTATTGCATAACCATTACACCCCCTTTCGAGAAAGAATTTTGAACTAAAGCTATTATTTGCGGCACTTACTATTTCTAAAACTTATGTTGATCCTTTTCTTTAATGCCCTTCCACTTTGAATTAATGGATCATACTATTTTTGTGTTAATGAAACGACACGCACAATCAGTTGTATCATGAACGAATTTCAACCTTTGCTTTACTTTAAGCATAGTTCGTAGCTAGAGGAGACTGGTTAGGACAGCCGGCAAACATCAAATTTGAAAACAATGGTGCTGTAGTTTATGTTGGAATCTCCATGACCGTGCACAATCCTTTGTTTTCCGTTCACAAATTATGACTGAATATATTAACGCAATGTTTCTATTGGTCAATAACTGAGTTGAAAATGATAGGAATGCTATTGAACGCTGTGCGCGACCAGGTCCAAAAAAGCTAACAAAAACCTATAACAAAGGGTTTCCCAACTATTCCACTTTATTTGACTTTTGCAACAGTGAAGAGTCTGAAGAATAATCAATCGAAGAAACTATTTAGCATACAAATTTGAAAGAAAATGGAATATTTCGTTTGAATCGCTCGTCCTTCTACAGCGATGTCAAATACTGTAAGCACTTAAAATATTCAGATGTTTCAGTTCGTTATGAAGAGAAGTGTTTTATATCTTAACAATCCCCTGACGTTTCGCGCGCTGCAATTCAATCAGTGACAAAAAACGCCTCGTCGAAATGATTTCAATTGCCAATAAGCGTCGTTAACCTCAAACTACCACATGCCATACAAAAAGATGTGTCTTTCTGCCAGTCTGTCCTTCCACAAAGAAATCAGACTTCCTTTTGTATCTTTTCTGGACAATAAACAATCTTTGCTTATTCTACTAAGAGACATTAATCTGTAAAATTGAGACCAATTTCCACGTTAAGAATTAAGGTAGGTGAAAACAATGTTTTCTGAAGAGTTAAAGTAACCTTTGAGGTAGAGTTAATTGATTATTCCTATAAGATGGGGTCGTCTTTATTTTCCAGTGAGTTGAAATGACTCCAAAGGAAAGGTACAAAGAACTCCATTGGTAATAAGAGGTGTTTAAAAATATTGGGTAAAAACGATCCCCAAAACCTATTATTCAAAATCTAAAACTTTTACTCCACGTTTAGAACTAAACTCTTTGAAAATTACTTAGTGTAAATTATCCGAATTTGCGTGCGGTGCAAGGATACACATGCACAGCAGAAATTTAAAAAAAGACTGTAGTAATATTTTGTTAACAAAGTTTATTGACTGTTTACCGTATTAGGACAAAGTCATCCATCATATCAAAATTTGTTATCATTTAACGCAATATTAGTAATAGTAAGTTTAAGTTAAGTTCC
>BOPM01000237.1:270844-287665 GCA_022179025.1 Porites australiensis
CAAATTTAAAACAAAATCGAATATTTCGATTGAATTGCTCGACCTCCATCAGCGATGGCAAACACCGTAAGCGCTTAGAATATTTAGTTGTTTCAGTTTGTTATGAAGAGAAGTGTTTTAAATCATAACAATCCCCTGACGTTTTGCGCACTGTAATTCAATCAGTGACAAAAAACGCCTCGTCGCGATGATTTCAATTGCAAACAAGCGTCGTTAACCTCAAACTACCACATGCCGTACAAAACGATGTGTCTTTCTGCCAGTCTGTCCTTCCAAAAGAAGTAAGATTTCCTTTTGTATCTTTTCTGGACAATAACAATCTTTGTATATTCTACTACTATTCTTCTAAGAGACATTAATCTGTAAAATTAGTTCAAGTTCCACGTTAAGAATTAAGCTACGTAAAAACAATGTTTTTTGAAGAACTAAAGTAACCTTTGAGGTAGAGTTAATTGATTATTCCTACAAGACGGGGTCGTCTTTATTTTCCTGTGAGTTGAAATGACTCCAAAGGAAAGGTACAAAGAACTTCATTGGTAATATGAGGTATTTAAAAATATTGGGTAAAAACAACCCCCAAAACCTATTATTCAAAACCTAAAATTTTTGCTCCACGTTTACAACTAAACTCTTTGAAAATTACTTAGTGTAAAGTATCCGAATTTGCAAGGATACACATGCACAGCAAAAATTTTAAAAAAACTGTAGTAATATTTTGCTAACAAAGTTTATTGTCTATTTACCATATTAGGAGAAAGTCATCCATCATATAAAAATTGCTATAATAGTAAGTTTAAGTTAAGTTCCATAGATTTGTAAATTACTTGCATGCAATGGTTGAAGTAGCTTAGCTCTTAGGCGTGGCTAAATCTGCATAATTATTAGGTTTTAATTACTGCAAAGTTTATCTTTACACAGAAGAAGAAGGTAATATAAAAGCTATGAAAATGATCATGTCCACGTTTTCTATTAAATTAGACTTTAATATGAGGCCACATTCTCTTTATCAAACATACACGACGACCTTTTACGTCTGTCGATTAATAGATCAAATCTCATCCTTTTCGTCGATTAACTGGAACCAGCTTGAAGTCAAGGAATTCGTTCAGAAGAATTCTTCCACAAGGCTAGGCTTGCAAGTATTTTTTAATGATATTCTGCGAGTTAACCCCGACTGCAAGCTAATTCCAGTTCATTTCCGAGAATTCGAATTTAAGGTGGATTTCCACTATCGCAAAATTTTTCCATGTGTACACACGTAAATTTTAAGCGCATAAATATAATAGAGGCAATGTATGGAAAGTCTAGCGTAAACGTTGCCTCTATTTTATTAACGTACCTAAAAATTTCGCGACAGTGGAAATCCACCCCTACAGTCTATTTAAATCTCCCTTCGGTTTGGTTTCGGCAGAAGTAAGTAATTTAAAAAAGGTACGGTTTATCAATTATGATGCAAGATTTAATTGTAGATTAGTATCAACGTAATAGGGCCATTTATACGAGGAAAAATAAGACGCGTCCTAAACAAGCCGTAAAATTCCCGTATAAACGGCACATTTTGTCTAAAATAAGCGAGGCGTAGCCTAGACGCGTTTATCTGAGAATAACCCTTAACACTTGTTCCTAAATAAGACGCTTCTTAGCTAAGACGAGAAAACCTTCGCGTCTTATATAAGACGCAAACGCATAGTATTCTAAAGTTGGCAACAAATTTAGCGTCCGAAATATCTTAAAAGTCCCTCTCGAAGCAGTCGGTCTATCGCCTTCTTCCCGTCTTTCTCGAATTTCTCCAAAAGAGTATTATTTTCAACTCTTCTCCGGCAAATGGGGGTTTTCACGCTTAGTAGCGAAGACTCCGCCATCTTCATCAATAAGATGCGCAAAATTTGGCATCTGCGGCAAATCGCAACACGATGCCGTAACTTTGAAACACGCACCATGTTGGGTTGCCGTTGCTACGGGCAACACTCTCGTGAAAACGAGTCCAGGAACAGAAATAGGACGTGACAAAGACTTGAACCATTAATACGTCCTGCTTTCGTCCTAGGTAAGATATGCTCGTTTTGCGTCTTATTTAGGGCGTGTCTTATGTAAGACGCGTCCTATTTTTCCTCGTAAAAATGGCCCCTATCGGTTCCTTAAGATACCCCCCTTGCTATTTCCTAAGACGCACTGATCGACGAATTTTGTTTCATAACTTCTTTGATTTAATGTGACGGCTACGAAACAATTAAATCTTAAGAGGACCATGCTTTTTCAAGCAAACGGCGTCTAGTGAAAGAGCACCGTGAGGGTACTGTTAAAAGAAAAGGCTAGGAAAAACTTCCCTCGAAAGTTCGGGTTCATAACACGCTTTGCCTCAGGGCAACAGGCGAATTCCTGCTGACCTTACCGTTTACGTTTTTGCTCTTTAGCATTAGCATACAAGATAACTTCTAGAAAACGTCGGCGTCTATACAGAATAGGTTCAAAAGTGAAAGACTTGGTTAATTTGAGCGGTTTGTGTAATTTTCAGTTCCTGGAAGACATGAAGAAAGGAAATATAGGCAATCAAAAACTGCGAAAAATTGCTGGGTGCAGGGAAAAATGTGAATGAGCTCATGCATTCTTTGTAAAGAGTTTTTCAGAGAGAATTTCTCGGAAACTATTCGCTATATCGGGCTAAAACGTTAGGAGATAACTGAAATTGTTATACTCTCTCAATAATCGGGGACTTTACTTTATTAGCGTTATCAGATAATGATAAGCATATGTTAATGAGACAAAAACTGTAAACAAGACAACCAAGGATTCGCCTATCGGTTTTGAAGATTCCGAAGCAATTTCAAAGCGGAATTGCGGCCTTTTAATCCGACTATTTCTTTAACATTTATTTGACATGCCTATTATGTAAATAAAAGACCGGGTACCAGAAATTTAAACTCTTATAGTATTTAGCAAAAATCTTCTTGAGTTAAGTCAACATCGAGTTGTGCATTATCTACATCTTTGCTTTCTAATGTACACGGTTATTTTATAAAAAATACATTAGTCATTTAACCTTGTTCTGTAAAATTAGGACCACCTGTCCAGATCAGTAACAAGATAAAAGCTGTATCGTTGCAGATACGGTAGGTATTTAGTAGTTTGAAGGCACTTTTCACTCAAACTTTTCGATCCAGTCCCGTGCTGCGTTTTTACAGGGAAAACTGTACATTAACCATTGCTTAGTTACTTGATCTGAGTTAATGTATATTCTGTTTTAAGCAGAAGATATAATATAGTCCTGCAAAATAAATAAATTTTCTTGTAAAAATATTTATCGACTTGTCGCTTTTAACTTGAAGTAAAGCAGAAGGCAAGAGGTAAAACATCATGGCCAGTAATAACCATAATGTTAACATGGATTCAACGTTTGTTTGTGTTTACATTAATTATTAATATTATTAGAAAAATAATTTTGCACTTACGTATCTGCTGCTATGAAACGATTACTTTTCTGCTCGAGAATTCGCAGGGAAACATCGAGATTCGTGGGAAACTAAATTAACTAGCTTCCAGAGAGACCAGTATGTCATAACGGGCTTAGTCACTTAGTCAGCGAGCGGTCAAAATTCGCGGCTAACATTGCACTGTACCCTCACGTCATAGATTGTGCAATGATACTCCCTCAAAGACTTTTGGCGGGAAACAGCTTCATTCGTAATCATATGCCATGTGACCTCAAAGTACCCAATAAGAGCGAGCGTGCAAATTGTAGAAGGTCCACACACGCGTGAGATGTCGGGAGTTGTTGGCTCAAAAGTTTGACCGGTTTCAAACTTTGCGCAACAACAACTCCCAACAATACACAACAACATGGAACATGGTGTGCAAACGGACGCAACATGTAACATCCAACAATGTTGGGAGTTGTTGGCCAACAATGTTGCGTCCGTTTGTGAGGGGGTGAAGGTCCCTTTTCTTTGTCCGGCAACGTGGTACTACGACTGCGTATATTATCAGGTAAGTTTAAAGTTCATTTGAAAGAACAGCACCTACCTGACGCCATAAATAAATAGAACAAAACCAATAAGGATAGAAGCACAAGCATCTAAAAACCAGACGTTAGGATTCTCGTCGTAGATGAGATTACTCATGGCCATTACAAAAGCCATCACGGCCTCTGCTGTCGAGTTAAAAGCTGTTGGAAGAAATAATAAATAGTTACGTTGATACACGGTCCCGGATAAACAAAATAGAGCTAGAGTTTAGCGTGAGTCCTCAGGGGCGCAGGGTGAGATTTTGAAGGTGTAAGCACGAGAGGAAAAGTTGGAACGCGAAAGGTGATCCAATCTAGGAGGTCTGGAAGCATGCTCTACCATAGAATTTTTTAAAATTAGGGGCTCGGAAATACCATGTTCTGCGTTTTTCCCAGTACTTTTGCAGCAAATAAATACAAAGGAAAATACAGTTGTTAGTTGTTTATTTTACCTCTAGTCAGGTTATCGGTAACGTACGGTGTGAGGAAAGAAAAGGGCAAGCAAGTTAACCCTTTAAGCCCTAAGAGTGATCAGCATCAAATTTCTCCTTGTAATATCAATGCTTTGTAAAACAGAGTGGTCGTGATTACACATGATGAATTTGCTTGATATTGATCAACTTCCCCCCACTACTTCTGTAGGAAATGAATAGGGTTAAGGGTTAAGGGACTGGTGAGGCTGACACTGTGAGAGGGCAGGGAAGAGTAAGGAAGACAGTTAATCGCCATATGCAAGGGATTGAAAGACAGTCTTGGATTCTGGATTCCACACCGTGGATTCCGGATTGCAATCCTTAGTGTGAATCAGTCCGGATTCCTTGGGCTATATTCCAGGTTCCAAAGCCCAGGATTCCGGATTGCACAAGCAAATTTTCCTGGATTCTGGATTCCACAGGCAAAAATTTCTTGGATTCCAGAATCTGTATTCCCCTATATGAGGCAAAGTCAACAAATAAGCAGTGATAAAATCTGCAATTAATGCCCTTAAGAGAGAAGACAAGCCTCCCCACCCCACCCCACTCAGTGCAACTGAAGGGAGTACCCTAACGGACTATGACTTACCGTCTGTTCTTAGGGCTTTGCTGTCTACTTTGTAGGCGATGTGGTATTTGAACCAAGCTAACGACACCATCAGACCGAAAATTGCAAACGTGGTGATTAACAACGGTGTGTTCTGAAAAAGAGTTAGAACAGTTAGGGTAAAAAAATAAAACGATACTATGTAGGCCTAGATACAAATATCCGGATAGTTTTTAAGATATTTAGAACATGTTCGAGATATTTAGAAAAAAAATTCAGGAATTTCCGCAAACATATTTAAGCGATGTTTCGTGATATTTGTATCTAGGCCTAATACTATGGTATGGAGACCGTACCGCCATTTCCACGTCGTCATTCGTCGTCCACGGGAAAGTTTAATCATTTTTCTGGGTAAACGGCAGTTGTTTCATTTCTCGGTTATTCATTGTTAAGATCCTGATTCGGAAAACCGCGATATCTTTCACTCTCTGTAGTCCGGCAGCGCTCTACCGACTGATCTAGGCCTGCCCGGATCACCTTATAGTCAAACTTGGGGGAATTGCAAGTTAACAGCCCTCTCGCCAGAAACTCAATAGTATTTGTTAGGCTACCAACTGATCTAATATTTTTGCCATCCATATACAATAAAAAAAGATTCGCGCGGCTTCTTTAATTTCGTATCCAGTTACAGCCATTAAAGAGAGATAGGTGTGTAGAGAGGAACATTTCTCTCGCAGGAACCGGCTTAACGTTTTGTGAACAGAAGTAATAAAGTTAGATAGTTTCTCCTATATGTTATAAATGTTATATTTAGATCGTATCAGTGACAAAGGCGAGCCTATCGTTTTGGCTACACAAATCAGATCATTTTGATATCTGATCTAACTAAGATTAGGGACAGTGATCTTTTCAACAGAATCACACGTGACACTGGTCATGTATTGTATGACTTGCTTAAACCAAATGTAACAGGGTTCTTGGTTAAAGGGGCCATGACTTCATACTCGCTACGGAGTAAAAAGGGAACGATTGAAACGAGCTTTTGTCAATAGAAGTCTTTTTAAATTTATTTCTCAATGTCTTTCAACTTATTTTTAATTTCGTAATACATATGAAAGGGTTTTTTTTATCTTAGCTTAGTTCGTTATTGATTGTAAAACCACACGTATGTTGTGACTGACTTCTTAATTCTATATATCTATCCTTGCTAGAAAATAATGGGCGCAACTCTAGCCCTCATTATTTCCTAGCGTCTGCTACGCTGGCTAAGTTTCTCCTACCCGAACTGGCTCATGGTCTATGCTCAGCATATAGACTGCTATGGACAGAACAATAAGGCCAGAGAGGACAAAACAAAGGCCGATTGCGATACAAGCTCTGCAACACAAACATAAAAATGGTGATTAAAACGCTTTTATTTTGGGACTTTGAAGCTTAACCCTGTTCAGAAGGCCGGGGGAGGCTTTTGAGGCCCCCCATCGCTTAACAGTTAAATAACCGTTTAAAATAACCGTTTATAATTAAGCTATGACAACCAGGCCAGGAGCCGATTACTTAAGTAATCGGCTCCTGACCAGGCCTAGCGACTTCCTGGTTATCTAGGAACACTTTAAAGTCATCGTGGAACTGCCAATAATGTTACTAATAATGACCTCACTTTACGTCATTGTGTCAATCAAGCCGTAAAAAGAGAGTCTATTAAAATTCGTCGAAAAAGAAAAAGGGCGATAGCAGGCATCGAACCGGTATCTTTAATCCGAAGGTTACGCTTTATCGCCGTGCGCTACGAGAACAATAGGGACCTAACGACCCGACAACGGCGACGTCCATGAAAACGTCGCAGAAAAATAGGCTTCTTATCCTTTGAAACTGTTAAGAAATTATCCCAAACCGCCATATTAAAAAGAAAAGAAAGGAATTTCTGGAACTGAAGAGAGGGGACCCGCGCTCGAGTTCAAACAGAGATGATAGAATTTATCGCCTTGCCGTTCTCAGGTAAACTTAAAATTTAACCATGTCACTGTCATAGTCGTGCAAGAACGGCAAAGAAATTGACAAAAAAGCATGATGCACGTGCAGAGTTGTTGTTTTGCTCATTAAACCTATTTATTTTTTGAAGTTCCCGTTGCCGTCGCCATCGTAGTTTCGTAAAGACCCTAATAGCAATGGACCTACGAACATACAAACACGGGCGTTGACATAGTGCCACACAAAAAACAGAACAAAACGAAAAAGACCGGTCTGAAAAGGGTTAAAAAAAACATTAGAGGAATGAAGCTTACTTCCTCTCCCTTTCATAAGAGTATGTAATGCCTTCTCTGCCCCTGAAGCGCCAGACTACCACCGCTGAGGAGCACGCGTCTAAAATAGCTGTGAGCTGTAACAAATACAAAAGGGAGTAAATACATGCTATAAATAAAATATAAATATACAAATAAAGAATTTTGTTCTTTACCCTCGGCATTATTTATAGCACTAATGCTAGTAGGGCAGAGCAGGGTTAAGAATCCGAACGGTAGGAGGCAAAGCAGCGGGCTATTTTACACGCGCGGCCGAGGATTCGAACTAGGGACTACCGACGACAAATCCGGGACTTAAACTTGGGGCACCCGAATTGCAAATCCAGCGCTCTAACCACTGGGCCACGCTACCTCCTCTTAAAAGAAAAGACAGATTAGCAGATCTGAAACGAAATAAGAAATCAAACGAGCGAATCGACAAGAGTGGAAATGGACTAGCAGGGCTCAAAATAACGGCCGGTCAACGGACAATGTCCGGTCTGATCGTGGGCTTGACCGGTCAAACTCTCGTCTGACCGGTCATTTTTGGATGCTTGTCGCTTAATGCGTTTTGCTCTATAACGCTGTAATTCGCTGCTTTCTTTGTCTTTTTTTGCTGCTTTGCACTAAACCCTTTAAAGAAAAACGTTCTGCTTTGCTATGATCAGTAATGTGACCTTCTTTGGGAAAACATACGCTAACAATAATCCGTTATTTTTTAGAAAACTAAAGGATGAGTGAGAGTTTTTGTCCATCAAACGTTTCACATCTACTTGTAACAGGATTATGAAAATCACCTTCGACGGAATACGGACCAATCGATCGCTCGTCCTGTACTGTTTCTCTGGGAATAAATTTCAGCGCATCGATTAATTATGATAATTTCTTTATGTCCAACATGATCTCGTTTGCAGACTCGATTCCAGAATTGTCTGATAAAAACTAAGCTAATAGAGAACGAACGTCGCCTATCTCGGCGCTTAAAATCCTCCTTCTTGATAAGCCGTTCGCGATTAAGTGTTGCGCGACGACCCAAACGAAAGCTCTGCTGTATATTTATTGACTTCTGATGACGAATACGCTGTTTGTGGAACAAATTTCTTGCCAAATCAACTTCTTTGCCGCAAATATTTAGTGACGAAATTCTTCTTTGTAGAGGAGACTTTCGATCACGTGCCGGGCAACGAAAAGGATCAAGTTTCACCGATATGCAGATATAGCACGAACCTTGGAGACTTTTGACATCGCCGTACGATGATACTGAAGGTATATATAAACGGACATAAAACGGGCGAAAATCGCGGAAAGGAACTCAACAACGTGTGAATGAATTTTTCACCAACTTGCCGGCAAAAACCTGAACGACAATGCCGTACAGCGATCTACTGCCAGCGTAATTCGATATTCCATGGGCAAAAAAATAATCTTAATATTCACTAATTTGACCGGCCAAAATCGGGGTTTGTCCGGGCTAAAAAATATTTGGCCGGTCATCATGACCGGCGACCTGCTGTCCGTTATTTTGAGCCTTGACTAGGGGAAAGAGGTCGATACAACACAAACACACAAAAAAGAGAGAGAGAATCAAATTGTTTTATAATGACATACATTGACTCAAGCACAAGAAATGTTTACAAATTTACCATAAATTTGAATTTTAAAGCATAAAGAGATAAAGTTCAAAATACGCTCGATCATACCCTGCTCTTTTTAAAACTTGACGAAACTGAAGTGCTTGTAAGCATAAATCAAGTCTTCGCCAAACCGCAAAATAAAAAGGAAAACAGGCTACGAAAAGCAAGTTGTGATAAACTACCTTAAAAGAACCCATTACGTTAATCAAAACTGTTCCCAGGGCCAATTTTAAAGTTTCACGTATAACCTGTTTTTGTTCCCATTTAAAACGCAGATGACGTCAACCATTATAGATATGTCAGCTGTACCAGCGCTACAAAATTAAAAGCTTTTACCGCCGGTTCGCCTTTGAATATACTATTAAGCAAGCTACTTGAACATAGAAGCATTCTTGAGATAAAAACTGATCTTACCGCAAGTCTGAACGCTGATGGAACTCCATTTACGGTCGACAGTACTAAATTAAGGGAAAAGAATAGTTTCAATACTCAAAAAAACCATTCTGTCTTTTAAGAGATCGGATGCTTAGTCTTTTAAGCCTTTAAAATGTAAAATTAAACTGAGGAAAGTTATTCGACGTTTCGAACATCATTATCAAGACACTTAATTACGGTTTTCATTCTTGATAACAGTGTTCGAAACGCCTCGAATAATGTCTTCAGCTTCATTTTTCTTGTCTGTCTTTTCTCAGTTTATTTTTTTTACAACATTTACAATGTACGTATTCGAAATTAGAAAAAAAGTTTGCTTTATATAATTAGACCCGGTCAAAAGAACACTGAAACGTTATTATGGTGCTCAGTAGTAATGCTCATATAATTTTATTAATTGTACTTAATTATATCTATTCTGCTTTCTTTCAAATTTTATTTATACTACATTAATTTTATTCTAGGTAATCTTCTTCCTTTAAGTGATGGAACTACGTATTTATTTTTTCCGTTATCGTAATAACAACTGCGGGGGCACAACATTAACTATTCCAGGTGTGTCCCTCTCCAATTTAGGAACATATTCAATTTATAAAATTATTATTAATTGATGTAATAATGTACTGAACTGGAGAAAATAGAATACAGAATACAGACCTGGTTCAAACGTCGCGTTTCACCTGTACCGCATTTAATGCTAATAGATTCGGTACATGTAAAATGCGACGTTTGAACCGGGCCTAATAATCCTTTCTTTTATTTGTATTATAATAAACATATCAATAAACTGTAAACAGCAAGATGACAACTTTTTACGGAGCTTCAAGTCTGTTCTTTTTTATAATTGCTCAAGAAAAACCTTTAAGCCTAGCCTGTCTCACCATCATCCAAAATGAGGAGATGGAGATAAACATGAACTCAGATTCCAAGTATAACTCTCAAGTTTGTGGAAAAAACCCTATGGTGTTTGTATTCAATGATATCTTTTTGTCAGTGCCTTAATACAGTCATACACCTTCTTCAGTATCCCAGTTTTTCGCTCTCGCGGTATTTTATGGGGATTTTATATCAAACTGAAAGTTTCCTGACTGCTTGCATTTCTTTGGTGCACGAGCCAGACAAGCCGTGATCGAGACAATAGCCGTCGTGTACGAACTCAGGAAAAGAACTTAGGAGAAACTGTTCGCCGATTGGGCACAAAAATACAAAGCATTTTTTGTGCCCAATCAGGAGCCGGCATCCGCCGCTTGAATTTTTGGAAATAGCTCGGTGAGAGTCGGTACCCAGGGGCTCTTTCGCCCGTACTTGAAAACTTTCGTCGCGCCCTTTCTCCCGACCCGTCCGACTGTCCCTGGGTCTCCGAGGATGGACTTGAGTTCGGGACGCCTGTGTTTTCACGCAGACGACATTTGGCTACATAGTGCAACTACCCGAGTTCATTTCGTTTTGCTTTCGTATTACGTTCTAGCGAGAACGACATTTTTCTTGGACGACGAAGACAAGTGCCGAAGCATGCAGAATAATGCACGTGTGAGTCAACTCAATTCCGGTCGTCTTTGTTTTCGTTCTAGGTCGGTAATCAAATCTTTTCAACCTTGGCTGAGGTTTAGAAAAATTGCCCCAGACTGCACAAAAAACAACAAACTCAAAAATTCTGCTGGTCGTAGTTTGACGTCATCGTGCAAATAGGGACCTTAAGCATCGACGACGACGACGACGGCAGTGAAAACATCACTAAAAAATGAGTTTGCGTCCTTTCAATCTTTAACGCGTCTATTTGGAACCGCTCAATTCGACAAATGTAAGCGACTTTTCCTGGAGTTGAATTGTTAAGGACTTTATCCATGTTCAAATAGAGAAAGGAAAATTTGTCTTCATATGTCCACGTCCTCCATGAAACGTCGTATTGGGAGGCTTCACGTCGTAGTCGTGCAGCGGACGTCAAAGAAATGTACTAAAAAGCGTGATGCACGTGCAGAGCAGTTGTTTTGCACATAAAAACAATTGTTTTTTGACGTTGTTGTTGTCGTCGTCGTGGTCGTTGCTTAAGGTCCCTGTTGTCCTAATTATTGAACACTGAAATATCTGAAAACTTTTCCCATATCTTTAATTTGTTAATCAATGAAAATTTCCCTTATATTTGATTTTAATTTTTCCAACTCATTACACTAATGGGTTTTGACTTTGAAGCCTAAGTTGATATATCTACTGGCAGCTGCCTGCTGGCAAATGTGATTTTTTTTAGTGACGTTAATAATTTATGAAGTAGACCCATTGTAAGGAAAATAATTTAAGAACACTAAGTTAGAAAAACTAAGAACCCACAATTTTTTTTCAGTTGAAGAACACCATTTTTGAATAACATGTTACATTTTGTCAAATTTTCAATTTTTATTTTTCTTCGATGCATGGATCACAACATAAATCGTAGATCATAAAATAAATGAGGAAACCTTTCTCCTACGATATATAACAGACGCAGGTTGTTGCTTTGCACTTTGGCTTAGTAAAACGGTCAACTACATGCATGCAAAAATGTACCAAAACTTTAAAAAAAAAACTACAGAAATAGTTATGATAAAAAAAAAAATACGCACCGAAGTATACGCCTCCTAAGGCCAAAGTGGTCACTGTTGATAGGTATGAAACAAGGACAGCTGATCTGAACCACAAAGCTGAGATACTGGTGTTAAGTTTATCCATCTCGCGAAACATCTCCTCTGCAAAACACAAGTTTAAATGGTATTACATTTGTTCAAGACCTAGTGCGGTATAACGCGTGGTTCATATGGTATATTTTTGGAATAAAGGTCATAGATGAAGACAAACAGTGAAATATATAGCTTATGACTACAGAGCGAACGATATAACGTACATGATTAGAAAATTGAATCTAAATATGCGCAATATAGTTCTCAACTATACAATTGGTTTTATTTGAAAATAGTATTAATGCCTCTATCTAACGAATTGACGAAACATAAGATAACGACTAAGAAACATTAGCATGGTTTCCTGTCGTTGTAAGTCAAAATCTGAAAGCTATACATTAGATGAAAGAAAAATAAACATGCTCTGCTCATATACACTGACCTTCCTCCGCACAACGGTTCGCGCGTCTTTGCCGTTCCAAATCAAAAAGCCGAGACGCATTTTGGAACTGAATCCACCAGTCTTTCTTAATCGATATCGTACTCGATTTACTCGCTTCTGACATGTTCAATATCGTTTTAGGTCATTAGATTTGCAGCAAGAACAGAGCTCCAAACAACCCTTATGGCTTCCAAAACACATGCATGAAATTTGAATTCAGTGTAAAATATAACAGCGATGCGTGATAACTTCTAATGCCAGTGTTTTTGTCCCAAGGGTTTTGTTATTTTCCCATTCTACTCCAAATTTCAGCGGGTACGAGCAGGTGAAAATAACATGCAAGCTATCAGTGAATGATGAATTACTAATTTTTAGAATTTTAAAGAGACCACGCAGCGAGGACAAGGCATAGGCTGCAAGCAGACACGTTTGTTTGTGATTCAAAACACTCCCCCTTTGTTCTGCGAAGTCTTCAAATAATCATTTCTTTGAAATGCAAATTCTTGGCCGTATCTCGCGGTGATATAACAGCTAAAGAGTGATAAATTTGGAAGTTAAAGCTATTTAAGAGAAGCGATAAATTAGCACTCTGTTGGCTGAATTTTCTTACTACTACTAGCCGTTTTATTAGAAAGCTTGAAGGATAAACACAGCTTTCTCTAGTTTTTTCTGCTTTCTTTTTTTTAAATTTAGTAAGCATTAAAAGTGGGCTTTGCCTAATAATATGTAAACTATAAACGAATTCGCTTAAAAGCATCGCTCAGTGACACAAACTATTAAAAAGAGCTATGGGACTCAATTTAAATGTTTCTCGACCAATCAAAACCTAAACGATACTCGACTGACTTTGAGTCAATATGTCTTCGAACAACTGGAAATTTGCTTTAAAAGTCATATTTTGGTAAGAATATTAATTAATAATTCATATAGATATGACAAGTTTTATTATTTTTTTTACGAAAGCTGATTCTCGGTCTAGGGGCCTGTTTCTCAAATGACCAGTAACTTTTCGGGCCCGAAGACAAATTTTAAAATCAATACTAGCAAAGTTGCCAGCTCACAAACCCGTCAATTATGCCGGCTTCTTTAACTAATATTGTATCATTTTCAAAATTATTGAAATTTTGGGCGTCAGTGCAAAGACCACAAACATAGAAGAACTTTTCGGGCCCGAAAAGTTATCGGGACTTTCGAGAAACGGGCCCTAGGGCTCTGCAAAGTCAGAAACAGCCGGCCAAAATGATATGGGCTCTTTCCTTATGTTGGCTCTTGAAAGTGACTGTGCACGGTATTAAGAAAAAGACCCGTCAAATTGGCCATTTCGGAGTTGCGTAGGGAACTGGGGCGAGTTTCAAATTCAAACTAATCGATAAACTGACCCCACCATATAAAAGGTCATGTTGAGATTGGTTAGACCCGTTTCAAACGTCGTGCTACTGCCGTGTTGAACTAAATTCGACTTTAGCACGGTAGTAGTACGACGTTTAAAACCAAGTCGTGCTACTGCCGTGTAGCACGGCAAGCTTGCCGTGCTACACGGCAGTAGCTTGACTTGCTTTCAAACGTCGCGCTACTGCCGTGCCAAACTAAATTCATAAATTATAAGCACATTAGAATACATCTGAAAGTCCACTAAACCCCTTTTTATTTTTTAAATTTGTCTTCCGCAACAGCTATTTTATTCGACTGAGTTAAACTCGACGTCTAAAACCAAGTGGTACTACAGTCGTGTTACAGTCGTGCTGAAGTCGAGCCAGCTTAGAACGGCAGTAGCACGACGTTTGAAACAGGCCTTACTTGACCAAGTTTGGGGCTCTAAAGTTGAACAGGGATCAAGTTATGACTCTTGAAACATGATTTTTCAGTTTTTCTGTTAAACTGTAAAATTCGTCATGCATCTTGGAAGGAACTAATTCGAAAATCACTATGTTTGCCAATTTTCAGGAATATCACAGAAGTCGTGAAAAAAATTAAGAGTTTATATGGTTTTGGGGGACGCTGTCACAAAATTACAGACGTTTGTACGGATCTCTAGCCATGTTTCCAGAGCCATAACTTGATCCCTGTTCTACCTTGGAGCACCAAACTTGCTCAAATAACCAACCTCAACATGACCTTTTATATGGTGGTCTCAGTTTATCGATTAGTTTAAATTTAAAACTCGCCCCAGTTCCCTACGCTATTCCGAAATGGCCAGTTGGATAGTTCTAGTTATAGTTGAATTCTCTTTACGATTTTACGATTGGGTTTGAATTGCGGAATATTATGGGGTAGGAATAACTTAGAGCTATTTCGAGGAAGGTTGTTGGATAAAGTGCACGCGACAACCGCAAAGGGTATTTTGGCTCGTTTTGAGTTCACTGTTTTTTAAAAGAAATTTACTAGAGTATAGAGACTTTAGGGTACGGCGACTAGGGACTACGAACTACGGCTGGACGAGTGTTGTCCTTTGTTTGTAGCACTGGGTTGAGTCGAGCAAATATAGAACGTTAAGACTGCACTACAGACAGAAGGTTACGAGAGAAGAGGCGGAGAGGGAAATAATACGCAACGATGTTCTTGTTTTCATGTTCAGTTCAAGTATTTTGCATGTGATCTTATCTTAAGAGTAATGAACAAATTCTTCCATACTTGGGAAAGCACTGATTACGTCGAGTGAAATTGGTGAACAAAGTTTTGGTTACACAGTTTTTATTTTTTCGCCATGAATACTTACGTCAAATTTTAAAGAAATAAACAGAAATAGTAATAGTTCAGTTATTAGATTTAGACGATGGACTTCTCCGATTACTGATGTAGTTTGACGTATTGAAATCCCGAGTTTCGATTACCTCAAAGATGCTTAATATATCATTTTCATTCCGCAAATACGATATAAAAACTCGAATAGACAAAGGTTACACTAGCAGAAAGACACACTAATAATTTCGAACAAACATTGAAATTTAAGTGCGAAGAGATAGTAAATTACCTCCATGATTTCTGTTCGCGGCCGTCAATCTGAATTCTGCGTATAAACAGCTAAGCTTATTTTAGTTTTAGATAAAAATGTAGTTACAACCTTAAGTGGTTCGAGTATATTAAAAGAGTAAATCTGAGCAGAAATTGGACACAACTTACATATTTCGCTTCCCTCTCACTTAACAGGTGAATTGAAAAGTTTTTTACGAAAAGACCAGAGTCTAGAATTACCGAGACGGCAAAATGCAGGCAAAATGTTCTCCGTAGTCGCGACTACGCGAAATAGCTCAACAACTCACCGTAGCCGCATGACTACGCGGGAAAAATGAACAGTCACGTGGTTCTGAGCATGCGCAGTAGCGTGTTTAATGCAGTAGTCGTAGTCCGTAGTCATTCTATCTTAAAGTCCCTAATGGCAGGAGAGGCCACGGACGTATGGGGATGAGCTGCTAAAGGAAATCAACAAAAGTAGGTTCGACAGGTACGTATACAGGTGTATTGAGCATATCCCATATTACCTTTCAGGATTGTCGCGTGCAAATTTCAGTTTTCCGACAACCTTTCTCTAAATAGCTGTATGTTGCGAACTAAACGAGGGCCGTCGCCAATGCCTAATTTCAAACCGAGGAGGGCTGGGTACAAGTCCATGTATTATGCGATAAACAACACAAGACCCAGAAAGTCAGAAAGAGGAGACCGAGACTTACACAATCCTCAAGTTGTTGTTTATCGGGAACGATAAACATCGCAGGGCGGCGCTTGCCAAGCGCCTGCTACGCAGGCTTCACGAATCACGGCGCCTTACGTTTACACGGCCAGAACCTAGGAACCGTGCATACGCCACTTCCACATTTCCCCTAATACACCTTATTTACCCCCTCCCTCCCCCAAAATTTTGCATAAGCATTAACATATAGATCAATCTATAATATAAAATAAATTTTTTGGCGATCGGAGAAAATGTCATGTGGTTATAATGCCAAGCCCCTTTGAGGTCTGAGTCGAAAATCTGCTGTTGCCGGCATTTTTTCGTGAAAATCTCTCGGCTACACATAGTGCGCATTAGTGCCTTGCGCTGAACAGAGTTTCACCAAAATCGCAAAGAGCCAATTCGAGAAATTCAGCGGTTTCCAAATTTAGGTCATAATTTATGCGAAAATGATAAGCAAACTTTACACGATTATATCTAATAAACTATGAGACTTATCCCTCTATTTTGGAGATTGTTATAACAGATGGGTCCTTGCAAGTCAGCAAAAAGGTTTAGGGCCTTGTAAATGCGCGCGATTTCGAGCAAAGCAAACATATAGAAATTATAGTTTTCGCTATTTGTTGACGTTTGTCAGCGTTTAAGAGTCCTTCGCACGAAAAAAGCATTTTCTTAAAAATTCGTAGTTTTTTC
>BOPM01000237.1:292959-305743 GCA_022179025.1 Porites australiensis
GAGGCCCCAGTTTTTTCCGCGTGTCCGCCATTTGTGAATACGGTGTATTTAGTCACTTAAGAAAAGATATGGGGACTGGGGCCGAAATGTGTCCCGCAATGATTTCTGGGATCGTTACTGGGTGCGCGCCACCTTTTTAAGCCATCTTTCCCTCGTCACAGTCCCAGAAGTCCTTGCGAAAGTTAACTCGGTCCAGTTTTCCTCTCATTTCCTTAGTAGCGAATGAAAGAAGCAATTACATCCTTAAAACAGTCCCATAGTGCCATTCGTCAGGACACTGACCCAGTCCCACGCACAGCTACAAATTGGCCGATACAATCCTCCATGGCTGATTTTAAAAAAATATAGACAATATCTAATCAAATGCTTCACTGGGTGGAGGGAATTTTCCCTTTGCAGGTAAAAGATTCCCCAGAAGCCTGTTGAAAAAAAAAAAAGATAAAATGAGACAAGTTATCTTGACTCAACATTTCGATTTTTCAGCTTTTTGAAAAAAAGGGCTCCTAATTACGAAAACACTCACCTAATTCCGTACCCAAACAATCCAAACGCTATACAAAGAGCCACGGAGGCATCGAGATACCAAATATTTCTGTTATATTGATACAGCATTGTACTTAAAACCATTCCAAAAGCCATAGCGGCACCGGCTGTCGAGTTAAAAGCTAAAAGAAAGCAACAACAATAACAACAACAGTTTGCAAGTGGCCTTAGTTCAGAAATAAAGAAAACCTCCTTTTCCGCAAGTGGCAAGTCTTTACGTCAGTGTTATAAAATTGGCTTTTTTAGAAGTTCAGAATAAATAGTGAAAATGGCGCGATGAAGACAACGCAGAGGAAAAAACGGGGTGGAGTCGTTGGAGCGAAAATTTGACCAATCCTTAAGCTAATATAACAGTCTTTTACTGAGTTTGAATCCTATTTTCATTTTGCATCTTCTGTAGCCTTTTTTGCAGGCCATGACTGTTCTACTCCATATGAAAATCGATGAACTGTTACAGATTGCTTTTTGATCAAAATGTCACTCAAAATCTTTCTAAAAACCTGGTGAAAATCTGGAAATAACTTCCATTGACTTTGTCATGGACTAAGATGTTTTCTGACTATCAAAAAACCTTCCCTCGAAAAAAAAAAGTTTGCCCCTGCCATTTCCCTGTTTGGGGAACTCTCCTAATACAATAATATTACAACACAGTTTCTCTCCTTTGCAAAACTCCTACTTTGCCAATTATGTCGCGGCTTTTTGTCAAACTCTTTCCTAATACAGTAAAAAAACGCCTTGTGAGACTGACCTGGCACGATTAGCTTAGCTACCTGCAGATCAGTACATTATTGATATACAAACAATAAACTTGAAACTTAATATTTATAGTAACTACAACTGATCGACAAGAAATTCAACTCGTCAAAACTCATCATGCCGACTTACGTACCATCAGTGCGGAGAGATGCACTGCTCAGTTTGTCAGCGATTGCAAACTTCATCCAAGCTAATGAGGTAAAAGCCACCACACTCACACCAGAAATGGCTTCAATGCCAGTGAACTGAAAGAAGGATAATGATTCCTTTGAATAATAAACTTCGCTTGTACAGTACCGCTCAAATTATTTTTAACAGTCTCGTCTGGTCTCGTATATTAGGGACCTTAAAACCAGACGAAGGCGACGGCAACAAAAACGTCAAAGTAATAAGAACACAACTTTGCACGCGCAACACACTGTTTGGCCCATTTCTGGACCGTCAAGGCAGGAATACAACGTGCCAAATTTCTCGTTTTATGGAGGACGTAAACAAGCAACGACGAAATTTTCTTCTGAACTTGGATAAAACTCGTAGGAGGTGCAGAAGAGTTCGCATATATGTACATTTAAAAAAGTAATTGAGTTGGAGTAATCGCCATGAAGGTTGAAAAAACGCGAATTCACTTTTTAAGCGACGTTTTCGCTGCCGTCGCCGCCTACGCATTTTAAGGTCCCTATAAGACGTTTTTCTTTCTTTATCGAAAATTTAGTGTGCGCGCAAACGAAACAAGCGCACAACAGAGAGCGCGCAACGCGCAGTTTTTATTTTCATACGCACGCTCCATTCCCTGCTTAAGAGAACAGAGGCCAGCCAGTGCACAGGCTAACCGGATGTATAATTGGTTACTGGAGACATACTGCAGGAAATGAGCCTGTGATGGACAGGTATCCCATCCAGGGAAAATTTTGGAGGGTAAAAGGATAAAACAAGCATGGCAAGCTTACTTTGAGGGGATGCTTCTCCACAATTAGTGCCCTGACTGCTCTGATAAATATACCAGTTCCAGACACGACAAACAGGAAAGCAATCACTATACAGGCTCTGCAACAGAAAGAACATTGATCAGTGTCAACCTGATAGCTAGGAACAGCTTTTTCGATCTTTTTTTTAATTATAGTGGAACCAGCTCTACAGGCTCTCGTTTATTATGGACACAGGTTAATATGGACAAGGGACAGCCTTCTGTGTCCCGATCGAGTCACAAACTTTTATATAAATGGTTAACCCTGCTTTAAAGACAATGTTTTTTTCTGCTCATGGTCTATAACTGAATATCTTGCCAATGACAACCTAACAGAAATGGCAGGCGACCTTTCAAAAGTTCTGATCAACATTCATTCCTCCTAGCTGAGTCGCAAAATAAAAGTGTCAGATGTACAAAGTAAAGTAATCTGAAGTCATGGATTCTATTTTCGTGTTTCAAGAATAATACTTAACAGGTAATTTTAGTCTGAGACTAAATTGGCATATGCATGACAGTGAGATTTCTCTAGGACAAACTTGTTGCAGTTATAATTAAAAAATTAAACAATTCTTACTTGTTCAAATGTCTGCTTTAGTCTTTGTATCAAAAAAGACATATGTCTGTGATATTCTTTCAGACACACCCTGAGAATACGGGCACTATGCGAGCATGTCCCCTTGGTGTTAGTCTGTACAGAATGGTGGTTTTGGTTGGGGGTGCAAGGTAATAAAGGCCACAAGGACAGAGAAACCGCAAGGACAAAACCACCATGCTACGCAGGCTACCTTGGTGTCTGTAATAGCAGGGTTCCACCATGGTTGTCACTAAGATTTCAAGTTGCTGGGTAAATACAAAAAGTAGATGGGGAATCAAACAACTAGGGGTTTCTTTTTTGGTTCTATTTTTCTTATATTTTCTTTGAAAGTAGCTGGGAGCAATGTTCATAGTAGCTGAGGAAAATTCCTGGCCCCCGCCTCTTAATCACAGCCCTGGTTCCACACATGGTACAGACTACAGAGGAGTCATTTGTGATGGCAGGCAAGGCGAAATTTTACAGCCGATCACACAAGTCACCTATGTTTACTGTAGAATCGACTAAGAACTTCATGTATCAAACCGTCAAGCGATCGTGTTACAAACCTGGTAAAATATTTCCTGATACTCCGTGGAAAGTGAAGCTTTCCTTTTTATTCTTCCGCAGTCATTACCTTCAGCAGTTTTCTACAGCATTGGATAATATATTACCAGGCCCCAGTTGTTCAAAAAGTGGATAGCGCTATCCGCTGGATAAATCGCTATCCAGTTTATAACTTAATTAGTTTATGCAATATATATCTGTTGGATAGCCATTTATCCGGTGGATAGCGCTATCCAACTTTTGAACAACCAGGGCAATAAGTTGATTTTACGGTATAAAAACAAAGGTGATGCATGGTATCAACTGTAAAATTTAACTACAATCAACAGTCAAGGTCACAAACAACTCCTCTGAGCCCTGTGGTTCCACTGTGTTTTCATTAGTTCTAAGGTCTAACAAAAATTATTAGCCATACACTGGTTGGGGTCGGCTTGTTTTCTAGAACAGAATCATGTACTATTAATATTATTTGGATAGTACCTTCTTTCTCTTTCCCACGAATATTGTTTTCCGGCTAACCCACAAAATCTCCAAATAACAACCAGTGATGAACACACATCTAATAAAGAATCAAACTGAGAAAAAAATATACATGTCAGATTTTCAGGAGTCAGGAAACTACTGAATGAAAAGTTGGCATTATTTATCAAACGTTAATTAGAATTTTGAAAAAGTTTCTTATCGTGTGAGATAAGTGGACCCCAGGCGACTTTGATGCTGGCTCGGCTGCGATAAAAAGCTTGCCCTGCTTCCTCTCTGCTATGAAACTGAAACTCAAGAGGTCAACTTATAGCAAGTCTAATTGAACTTTACCATTTTTACAGGGTAAAAAATTAAGTACAAATGAGGTTTTCTTTCTCCTTTTTTTATTCGGAGGATCATTAATTCTCTGATTATATAAAAAATTAAATCTTCAAGAAATTTAGAATCAGAATTTCCAAACCTTCATTCTTCTTTTTTCTATCAGTACAGTCAAATGGATTGTATGAAGTAATGCATGGCTATACATGCTTTACATGTACGTGTTGGAAAGTGTGTAGTATGGATATCTCTCAATTATTCTTAAATAGGTCTGTAAGAACTATTTAAGAAATGCTCCACTGTTACCCTGCAGTGAATTCTTTTTTCCAGACTATCAATGAATTATTGTGAAACTTTAGTGTACAAGTTCAGGTGAAGAGCCATCCAGTGGATACCCTGAACAAAGTCATTATTATTATTATTATTATTATTATAGTTATTATTATTATTATTACCATTAATATTATTATTATCATCATCATCATTAGGTGAGCATTATCATCATCATCATCATTATTGATATCATATTATTATTAATCATTATTATTGAATAAATAGCATGTGGACTTACTGCAAAGCCAAATGCTGCAGAGCTTTTGGCCAAACTGGAAATGACTATAGAAAGAAAAACAATATTATGTTAACATTTTATAATAAATTATCATAATATTTAAATATGATTGTAACTTCCCATTTGTTCCCAAGTGCTACTCATCATTGGAAATGCTTTAACATTCATAGTGAGCCCCAGCCACCTAGACTTTGCAGAAATCTGTTAGCGAACAATTATTACAGAATAAAATATTAAAAATTCCAATTATGACTCTGTTACTAGTAATATCAGCCTTATGTTTTTTCAGGAAACTCCCCCGCCCTATTGCCCTTGCACCATATAATAACAACAGTTTTTGCATCAGTCTGCTTACCAAATGCACTGACACCTATAACAAAAGTAGTAAAAACAGAAGCATAAGAAACAGCTAGAGCTGCTTTCCGCCATCTGTCCAACAATTGAGCGGGAATCTGTTTTTCTTTATGGAGGAGATAATCTGAGAAATATGAAGTAAAAATTTACACAGTGAATATTCAACAACACAATACCAACAGAAAAATTGCCCATTCCATACCGGTAACTTCATTTCTTTATAACCTGAAAAACTACTTTGTACATATGCATGTATGTTTAGTCAGTAGATAATTTTACCAATTCTGATATTTTGCATTGTGTGTTTTGCTGTACATCTTGCAGTTATTTGCTGGCAACAAATAGTACCATTCAAATCAACTTAAGTTCCTAGTCTGTCATGAGTCTTTAATTCTCAACTAAATTCTCAAATCCTGCAAGAATTGAGCATCACAATTTACGAGAATCAATGCTGAAAAGCAAGACTTGTGAGGCAGAAACTAATGCACGCATCGATTTCTCAATAACTTTAAAGATATTTATAGTATTTTTTAGTAAAAAGAGATCACAAATACATAGCTGTTGAGGCTACTGCAATGTGACCAAAGGCTCCCACAAGTGTATGATACTAAATCGCACCGTGGGAGACTGAAGCCAAACAGTAAATTAAAGGGTTGGTACATTCACTTTGGAACCACCAAGGAGAATGGATGTAGTTTAAATTGGATAGCAAAAATAGCAGCAATAGTTGCTAACCATTAATGAGTAAAAGAACGCTAACTTGGACATGATATTGTCTGCCTTACATTGCGACTACTCAAATCGGACACTTGGAAGATTATTCAATCACAACACTTTTTGAAATCAAGTCTTTTTGCAAATGGACCCATAAAATTCAAGGTTCAACTATGCAACTGAAAAAAACTTTACAGCTGTGCAAACTTACCTGATCTCTCAGGAAACAGCCCTCAAATTTATGAATGTTATTAGTCTGTTTGTATAAAACTTGGGAATCTTTTGTTTTCAAAAAACAGTTGTGATCAGATAATCTTCCTTCAAGTGCCCTGTTTTGTGTAGGACTTCACACTATCTAAGAAAGTCAGTTTTACAGATTGGTAATTAAAAGAACAGAAATCACTAGCCCAACTGCAAAATCGCCATCCACAGACTAACAGACACAACCGTCTTTTCATGCTGCTAAGATTGTAATTATCTCCTTGATTGTTATGGAAATTTCCCAAGCTTTCAAAACAAATTTGAATACAAAGGGTATAAGGTTAGTCTTGACGTCTGAGTCTAAGCAAATTTTCCATGTAACACTCAGGTATTTGGTACATATTGTAGTGCATATAATAAATCTTATTTTTCAAGGTAAAAGATGCACAAATGTACACAACTAAACTTTGTATGTTCATGGTTGGTACTTTGCTCTTCTTGAATAATCCATTTTCTGTGATAGTCATAAAATAATGTCATACAGTTTTCAACTAACAATTTGCAAGTGGCAGTTTACAGACAATATTATTTTTCTCACTCTGTTTCTTGATCTGATCATACAATAATTATCGCAAAGGGAATCAAGTAAATAAAATAAACTCAAATTTGCCATGATTGCTCATAATTTATTTATTTATGTAACATATGTTGTTCTAAAACACAACCAATCTTCAATGAGAAGACTGCAATCAGGTAGATATAAAGAAAATCAGTTCATAATAAATTCAGGAAATCTCTGTGAGAAGTTGAACATTTGCAAAACACATGTTTTCAGCTTACATGTAGATGACAGCTGACGTTTAACCCACAATCAGCTGCTATATGCATTTTAGTACAAAAACACGAACATGTAAGTAAATTTTCTTTGCACGGAAATGTTGTGAGAAAAAATATATCAGTTGAATAAATGAAATGTCCTTGGTACATGAAGTAGATTTCAGACTAAAGCCATCGACAATCTTTTAATTTTTTTTTTCCATAATTTATAAAGCGATAGCACTGACAACTACTGAACATTTTTTTTTCAATAATGGTAAATATGTTTTGAGCTACGAAAATACAACTTTTCTTTGTAGACTGAAAAATTTTAAAAAATTGCTTCAAACCAGACGATAATAGTTTTAACCAGCCAATAATCATGTAAACAAAAATTACATTGTAATTGTCAAAAAATTGACCTTACACTTAAAATTAAACTTTAAAAAGGCGAAAATAAAATTTATATTAACTGCTGGTTTTTAGATGAGAGAGACTTACATGAAAGTTGATAAATTACATTCTAAAATTTTCAAGGACTGTTTTTACAGGGAAAAAACTTTTCAAGAGCACTTGCTTGAGGATAAGCTCCTATCAGGGGCTACATAATTTTACACATTACAAATTCGCTATTAAAAAAAGTTTTACTGTTACGAATTCAAAATAAACTGTGTTTAACAATAAATCGTGAGATCGAAATTTTTACGCACATAGAAAGTGAGCATAAACAATGAAAGTTAAAAAAAAAACACGTTTGTTTAACAAGAAATTACCAGTGATTTATGGCGGGCAAAAGAAGATCAACAATAATGTTGAAAATGGAAGAGTGCGATATAGAAGAAATAATAACAACCATCTATGTTTTTTCTACGCCGAAGGTAATTTTTCAGTGCAGCCATTCTCCTACAAACTCAAGGGTTCAGTTTTATACTAAAGTTTTCCTTTCAGGTGCTGTGAATCGACATGAATAATATGCCAAAGAGACTTCGCGATGTGATCGAACTCAAGATTTGTACCCCTCCGTTCGCTCGTAGTGTAGCCTGTACACTGCGATGACTATTCTTAGATGAAAACTATCTCCAGGTTTTAATTTCAAGGCAAAAATTAGCTCTTTAGAGACAAGTGTTCAATCATAACAAACCGATCGATCGACTGCTACGATAATATGAGAAAAAGAGATATTAGAACCTACCATCGTCCAGAGGTGATACACAAGGAAATCCTTCAATCTCCTTCGCTTCTTCTTCTCCTGAAGAGACGCTAGTTAAAAGAACTGGAGAGGAACCATATTTTGTCGTCCCTTCCATGATAATTCACGGGATTAACCATGCCGAAAATGAGACAATAAGGCCATCGATCTTCCTAATCTACTCCGACGGTTGGAAAAATGATTCCAAAATGAGCAGCAAAATGCTCATCATATTTTTAACAGAGAAGGGCATGGGGTAGAGCAAAAATCTAAAAACTACTGGGGAGCTGTGAGGAACGGCGTGAACTTGTGCGGGGAGCAGTGAGTTTAAATACTTCCGAAAGATAACAATTTTTTTTGGTGTTCTTTGACTTACCCTTTACACATGTAATTCTATCTAAAGCCTTAAATATAGGGCTCTTTTAGAGATCACGTTCGGAATCTTATTTTAGCTTGAAATCTTCCGTCCCTTGGGGTGAGGGTAGCGGCACTTTCCCCCTTGGACGTGACAGGTACAGAGGGATCTGGAAACAACATGACGATCAGGAGATATACACATCTTTTATAGGTGGAAGAGAAGAAAAATATTTGATCAATTTGCTGTTCTTTTATTTGCTTCTTGATTGCTGTCATTTTCTCCTTGAAAGAAACCGTTTGGCTAACACGCGGATATACGAATACTTGTCCTGCATTTTTGTGAGCTTGTAAAATATTCTCAGTGCAAGTGCAAGTGCACGCACACTAAACACAAAGGTCAATTTACGTAATATCCTTCTTTAGAAAATTGGGAGCGTGTTTGGGAATTCTCTTCGTTTGAGCTCATCGAAGGATTTTCAAGTGGTTCCTTGTGATGTCTTACATTCGCATTTTGGGAGGTACTGCAGCCGTGAGCGGTGGACTTTATGCATTTTATAGATTTCGTGACAAGAAACAACAGGTATTTATTATTGAGGCAGTTTACAGTTCCCTAACCTCTTTTAGTTTCCATGTTTTTCAATGTTCGTTTGAAATGGGTTTGTTCACTAACCTGTTTAGTGCACGTGCATCGTGCAATTCAGATTTACTAGCTTCAAGCCTTGAATAGCCACATTCAATATGTTAAAATTCAGCCTAGAACAAGCAGAATTCTCATCCAAAAGTAGTTGTAGGAAGGGACATTTTAGTGAGTGCCCTCCCCCCCCCGGACCTCATCAGCAGTCTTTGTGTGGGTAGTAAACCGATGTGGAGTTTTGGGGCTTATTTTCCAGAGACTCATAGTGTTATCTATTGTTTCTAGCTGAAAGTTAAGATAAAGTCAGGCCATTGTTCTTTCATCATTTTTTTTTCTGTTTTCTGCATGTTTGTGTGTTGCAAAATTATGAGACGGATGGTCCCCTTAATAGTCCACACTTAAGCCATAACCTGCACCCACAATACTGTCTACAGTTCCCATTTTCCAGTAGCAGAGATGTCGTTAAGAGCCGGCTGCTGGCTAATTTCACCAGCTGAAAAAGAGCTTACCACCGGCTCAAATTGCAAACGAAAATAAAGTTACAGTTGAGTAAAAAAGCCAGCTTGACTAATAAAAAAGCCTGTTTATCCTTTCCTTATCTACATCCCTGCTGTAAGGCTGTAGAGATGAGTGGTTTACTATGATAAGCAACTTTCTTTGTGTCAAATAATGTACAGAAGGGGCAGGCCAAAGGGAGTGGTAGCAAAATACTTGTCTCACTTCCTTTTGAACCCAACCCCTTTCCCTGATTCTCCCAGTAGATTTGATACTCCTTTCCAGGATATGGTCAGTGTATGCTTCCACCATCATATTATACAGTCTTTCATAAAGATGATCAGATTCTGGCATGTTATGTGCTTTCAGCAACTTTGAAGAATCTTATCCTAAGGTTGATTCACACACGTGGAAGCAAAGAGAACACATGTCCAAATTAGTTAGTTTAGTTTGTGACCCTGCCAATTTGGCAGTGTCACCACAACAGTATAAAGTCTATAACTACTGTAAGCCCTTAATAATGGTCCCCTTCCCATTATGAGAGATAGATCACACCACTAGGGTCTCTTTCCTTTACGTTTGCCAAACAACAGTGTGGGTTCCTAACCCTCCCGACCCCCTCCTTTCAACAAATTATCATCAAGTGCAAGTGCTGACATGCACAAGAATATGTTAGTAACATCGCATTCTTTTGTTGCAGAACTCTTTATTATCCCCGGTTATTGCTGCAGAAAAGACAGTTGTAGGACAACCAAATAACCCTCTTCCTTCAAGATCTGTTCACATCAATGCTTTGAAGAACACACCTGAATTTGATGTTTTGGTAATTGGTGGTGGCGCTTCTGGTTGTGGAGTAGCTCTTGATGCTGTGACCAGGGGTAAACAAGAATTTATTTTGAAAAGTAAAAAAATTGATTTGGCGAGGTGTCTGTTCAGTAAAAGATCACAGATGGCGTCACCCTGCCAGCAGAGTAATCTTTGTTGAGCATGCACAGCATGTTGCTAGGACTGAGGCCTAGGAGTACTTGCTACAGAGGGTTTTGTTATAACCATTCATTTATCAATAAATAGATGCTCATGCTAAAAAAAATCATTTTGATGGGAGAGAAGATTGACTAGTCCGGAGGTTTTGTTTGTGGCAACCTTCAAGGTCTGATGACTGTGATTCAGACAGAGCCTCATTTTTCCTCCTCACTCAAGAATACAAAATTGAAGGTGTGTGTGGCCAAGTGGTTAACACCTCGAACTCCAGATCTGGAGGTCTGGGCTTCAAGCCTCACCTGTCATGTTGTTTCCTCAGACAAGGAACTTTACTCCACTTTGTCTCTCTTCACCCAGGTGTATAAATGGGTACCAGCAACATACTGCTTGGAGGTAACCCTGCGATGGACTATCATCCTGTCCAGGGGGGAGTAGCAATACTACTAGGTGGTTCATGCTAATGAAACCGGGATAAGCTCCGTCCCTTTGAGCCTTTGGCTCATGTTTGCCTTTACCTTTTTTTTACCAAGAATACAAAAGGAGGCTCTGCTTGTAGACTATGTGAGATGGCATTAAAATTATTGTGGTTTAATTGAGAACAAAAAGTGGCCAATGTCAGCTCAGTCATCTTTCTTTGTAAACAGCCTAGCATAATTCTGGTTTTGTACTCGTCTGGAATCAGTGAAAGTAGTACAATTTTAAATTCTTTTCCTTATCTTAATACCTATTATTAACACTCCATTGTGGCTCCTTCCATGAATGCTACAATGCATGTACCTTATATTGCTTTTTTGAATGATGATGATGATGATGATGATGATGATGATGGTGGTGGTGATAAGAAATGATAATAAGGGGTGATTTTAATTGATTTATAGGCCTGAGCACAGCTTTGGTGGAAAGGGATGATTTTGCATCTGGGACTAGCAGTCGTAGTACCAAACTAATTCATGGAGGGGTGCGTTATCTACAGAAAGCCATTATGCAGTTGGATAGAGAACAGGTAATTTGCATGTTAAGTGCAAAAATATACCTCCATTGAATTATGCAAGAAGGTAACTTGTCAATTTTTATTTTATTGGCGGCATTTTTTGCACCAGTTTTTAGATTATTGATATACCCAATGTAAGTTATTTCTTTTGTTTTCTGTTGACAGTATCGCCTTGTAAAGGAGGCACTGCATGAAAGAGCCAACTTGTTGGCTATTGCACCACACTTATCTGCTCCTTTGCCAATCATGCTTCCTGTTTACAGGCAAGTGATGTTAACTGTTCTTTGAAATTATTACCATGTACAGTTAAACGCTGTTAATACAGACACCGAGGGGGCCATAGAACGTGTTCTTTTTTTTAACAGGATGTCCGTTTTTAGCAGATTGAATTTACAGGAAATGTAGGGGCTTTCTTGCTTTCCCCAATGACAAAGCAACTGTCCAAAATAATGGAGTGTCAACCTTAAGTGGATGTCCATAACGTGGGATTTCACGGTACCTGGTATCTTAAATATCACTTGAATTTCAAATCATAATCAATTTCCATGAAGTTATTTTAATGACCAGAATTACTTTGAGTTAGCCAAAGGTTTGAGTTACTGAGAGTAAAATTACAGTAAATGTATGAAGGAAATCCAGGAGAAATCAACTTTGGTTTGAGTTAGCGCGAGGTTCAATTTAGTGAGGGATTTAAGTTAGCGAGAGTCAACTACATGTATTTCTCACCGCAACAGTAATATGATAGTCATATTATAAATAATTATACTACTACATGAGAAATTTCTGCAATTTGATTGGCTTAGAGCAGTGGTATTTCACCTTAATTTGAAATACCCACATGTGAAAATTACAAACCTTTTTCCGGGTAGCAGTATAAACAAATAATAGCATGATTTGTTCTTGATATTTGGCATAAATACCACTCGTGATATTTCAAAATTGTCTCAAATTTCACTCGCCTAACGGCTCGTGAAATTACGTATAACAATTTTGAAATATCACTCATGGTATTTATGTCAAATATCACTTCTAATCATGCTATTACCTATACTAATATTATTATTTTCATTAAAAATTAACTAAATTTGTACTTTTTCCTTCTTTTCAGATGGTGGCAACTCCCTTACTTTTGGGCTGGAATCAAAATGTATGACCTTGTGTCGGGTCGTCAACTTCTCAAGAGTAGCTATGTTGTTGGAAAAAAGAAGGCTTTGGAGCTCTTTCCAATGCTTAAAAAGGACAAATTGTGTGGAGCAATTATTTATTATGATGGTGA
>BOPM01000237.1:307647-343348 GCA_022179025.1 Porites australiensis
GGTGGGGATCATTTCGGTGGCGGTACAGACCACCTCGTGTGAACGGACGGAAACGTGGGTTTTCGAATACGATGATGTCATCATAAAGAGCAGTTACCACATTTAAATACGGTCGCTGTGCGACCACCTCCTACAAGGAAAGCTTTCGTAAACGACCACCTCCCGCAAGCGACTGCGGCGACCAGTATTCAATTTGGGCTGATGGTTTAATGATTTTCCATTGTTTTTAACCTCTTTTAAGCGACCACTAGACGAATTATCTGATCTCCATGTTCGCGCTGTGTGTACTTACAGGAGGTTTGACTCTACCCTATTTGCTGGGGCAGCAATTAATTATAGCATGTCTCCTTTCAATCGACTTGTTCCAAGCAAAATAAACTATGCAACTTTCAATTTTTCTGCAGAAGAAGGCAAAGAGGATGAAGTAGTTTGTGGGGCTCACGTTCGTGACGTGATTACTGGCGAGGAATTTGATGTACGAGCAAAGTGCGTCGTGAATGCCACAGGACCCTTTACTGACGCAATACGGAAGATGGACGATCCAACAGAGAGGAATATCTGCCAGCCAAGCTCCGGGGTGCACATCGTACTGCCAGAATACTACAGGTACTGTGGGCTGAGAAAACAGCCGACATTTGGCGACGCCACCACTCGTCTCCTCACGAAACGAGCCCAGAAATTCCATACTGATGACGTGTCACTACCCAGATCAGGGTAGTGCTTTTGATTGGTTGATGCAAATTTCCTACGTGGCACGACCAATCAGAAGCGCTACCCAGATATGGGTACTGACGCGTCATCAGTATGGAATTTCTGCACTTCCATCTTTGAAGGCTTCCGATCGTTTCTCTACAAAGTTTTTCGCCACATTTTACAGCATAATATTTCAGCTAATCGGGTTTTAGTTTGAAAGAGAGTGCTAGTTTCAACTTACAACTTGACGCAAGCAACTCGGAAAAATAGCTAGCTTGACGGCCTAGCTACCACGAGTGTCTTGTAGCTAAGTGGTAGAGCATTTGCACTGGCAACCAGATCGAGAATGTCAACTCCTGTTGATAGAACTCGATTTTGTTTTGTCTTTGTCGCCTGTATCACTTACAAAAAAATAATCAGTTCATTCTGTTTTGAAAGAAACTAATGATGCTTTTTACTTTCATTTTAGTCCAAAAGATATGGGTCTTCTGGATCCAGCGACAAGCGATGGACGAGTCATCTTCTTCCTTCCTTGGGAAGGTGAGATGTATAAGTCTTACTGAAAGTTAGAAGGCCTAGATTTCGAGTAGTCCCCCATTTTTCCTCAGGGATAGCAGAGCGAGCGAAAGGCGAGCGTGCATGAAAATCACCCCACGCGAGAAAAGGCGACACGCGTTCGGCTCGCTCTGCTATCCCGGAGGAAAAATGGGGGACTACTCGTAGTCTATAGAAGGCTTTACTGTGGGTGCCTTTTGCTGTTGTTTTTGTATTGTTTTATTTTATTTTCAAAAGGGAGTGGCAAGTTATGGAATCATCACTGTACTATTGAGTTTTTCTGTTTAATGCGTCTCGCAAATACGATATTACAGCCAACCACTGATATTTTTAAAATCGTTTCCTTGTCATATTGTAGGAAAAACAATCGCTGGTACAACGGATTCCCCAACAGAGCTGTCGCCCAACCCGGCCCCAAAAGAAGCCGAGATTCAGTTTATTCTTAGTGAAATCAAGCATTACCTTACTGAAGATTTAGAAGGTAAGAGTCCCAAACCAATAAGCAGTTTCTCTAAGATATGCCTGACAGGATCCTTGCCTCTTGTGTAGACGATTTTTAGAATTCGTCACGCATTGTACCATTTCAAGGTCATACGAAAATCGCTCTGTCAATGCTTTGTTGCAGTTCGTCGTGGTGATGTACAAGCGGCGTGGAGTGGTATCCGACCTTTGGTCATAGACCCGAACTCTAAAAGTACCGCTTCAATCGCCCGCAATCACCTGATTTTGGTCAGCAAAAGTGGACTGGTAACGATTGCTGGAGGTAAATGGACCACCTACCGCTCCATGGCAACAGATACCATGGAAGCCGCTATTAAAGCTCGTGGGCTGCAGCCTGCTAGGAATTGTCAGACCGACGGACTGTTCCTCGAGGGAGGAGAGGGTTATACGTCAAATTATTTCATCCGACTTGTACAGGATTATGGTCTTGATGTTGAGGTTCGTCTAATGGCTGATTTGTATATACCTCATTTGATACTTTGATGTATGATACGCCCAGATATTTTGTTTGACTGCTTAATATTTAAATTTTGCGAACTTTCGCAGAAAGACTAAAATTTGCTAAAGTTGTTACATCTTCTGCTTTCAAAATCATACTACGAACTACAGATCGCCCTCAGTCGCTCGAAAAATATGCCTACAATGAATGCTAATCCTGAGCGTGCACACTGATGTTTTGATTTCCCACTCTATCTAACCAGTCAAACTGGATTAGTCCATGTTGAAACTGGTTTGAATTCGAATACTGCATTGGACTCCTCGTAAAGTGCACTCTGTTTTAGTTAACAGACTTGTAACCATTGAAGGGTTTTATGGTGCAGAAGAGAGGTTGCGTTTTGCCGTTTGATGCCTCGCGCCTATACGTCGTTTCGAATAAAAATGATTCATACGAAAAGGGGTGAATTGGGGGGCAAAAGAGAACCAACTTTTAGTAGTTGCAAAACAAACAGTTACTGCCCTGGGTAGCCGGTTACATATAACGCGCGTAAGGTAACAAGATCGTGAGTGAGGAAGCTATGAGTAGAATTTCAGTTTGTTGATATAACTGTCGGCTGGTCAACTGGTTCAAAAAAAAAAAATTGTAAAGTTTGCTTACCTGAGATCAGGCCCAACGTTATCAACTTGCGTTTGCCGTAAATTTACATGCCAAGCCAGACGAAGAAAGAGCGTGTCTCAGGTTTTGTTGTTCTTTTCTGTGGGCTAAACTGGTCAAGTCTTGGTTGCTTGCGAACTTAACATGAATTCCATTTCTGTTAAACAGGTTGCCAAGCATCTCGCTCATTCTTACGGAACCAAAGCACCGGAAGTTATTAAACTAGCCAAAGTAACCGGAAGTCGTTGGCCAGTCTTGGGAAAGCGTCTTGTGGATGAATTTCCATATATTGAAGCGGAAATTCGCTATGGTGTACAGGAGTACGCATGCACGATTGTAGACTTCCTTGCCAGGAGAACACGACTTGCGTTTTTGAATGCTCAAGCCGCTGCCGATGCCATTCCGAAGATTGCCGACATCATGGCGAAGGAACTGAACTGGTCCAAGGCCAAGAAGGAGGTAATGTTAATATACTTGTGCCAACCTGTTGAAGCGGGTGGGGAATGGAGGATGACTGAAGGCAAGGCAGGTAGACATTAGGATAAATTTATCCTCAATGTCTTCCGCACGTTGGGCTTCGTCTGTTCCATATTTGAAGTGGATGGTTAAGATTTGTGTCTTCCATGCAAGTGAAACCTTTCTACCGTAATGGTCTCAATGTGGAAAGTGCAATCGGCGACAAAATGAGTTCAGACACCGCAAAAGGACCTTTCTGACGTGTTGCCGTCTTAAAAAGGGGGAAAATCAAGTTTTCCCTCCCCCATCCCCTCCATGCAATGTCGCGCTGCTGTTCGAGCTAGGAGACAACAAACATCCCAACTTTGAATGGAGGGGCTCGATTCCCAGCGGGGTTCAGATAAGATGTTCTCTGCCTCGCGTTCTCTTCTCTTGTATGATCCTCATGCATTGATCTCCAAAGTTATAAGTCTTCTTTATTTTTAGGCCGAGATCGAAGAAGCGCGAACATTTCTCGACACTGGTATGGGATTGGACGTTCATGAACACGTACGGCGCGTGGAGGTGAATTTCAACGATGAGGAAGTTAAGCAATACGAGAAGATGTTTCAGAAAATTACCAAATCTAAGCGAGGATGTTTGAACTCCTTTGACTTGAGAAACATGTTGAAAGAGATGGGAGAAGAGGTATCTGACAAGCAACTTCATGAGCTTATAGCTGAAGTGGATATTAATAAGAATTCATGTGTGGAGCTGGATGAGTTTTTACAGGTTAGTTACTGAAAATCCTAATATCAATATACAGATTCTCCAAATTGTTCCGCCCTGCTACATTTAATACTAATGTGGAGAACTTGCTTAACAATCGAGACCTTTTGTGCTCGCTGATCATTTCCTGGATTCTCATGAACTATACTTTTGTTTTAGTGGTGATACTGACGGGAGAAATTAGATTCCTGTCACTTTTGGGTTTAACAGGGAGACGTCGTGACCCTGTAACCCACTCAAAAATTAGTGCGACGGGGACTCGCAATCTGGTAGGTGATTGTTTTGTCGGAGAGAGCGTTGAAGCCGCGAGTAGAACGAGGCGGAATCAACGAGAACAACAATAACAATGGTTTTTCTTTTCTTGTGGCCTCGCCGCTTGAAGCCCGCGCGAACTTTCATAACTTCACCGCTCGTTTGCGCTCATTTGCGCGCTCGCCAGACAAAATCGCCAGCTACGCAAGCTAGCAATCCGGATATCGTAAGACCGAGTCTTGCTCTGACCATGCGCTGTGTTATTGGCGATCTGCTTGTTAATACTGAACCAATTGTTTGCGTCGCGCCGGGTGACGTATTTACTCCTGATATATTGTATTTGGGCTAGAGGAGAGCATAAAAAGACCATTATCCTCTCTTGATTTGGGTTGTATGTTTCAACTTGTCGAGGTCGCGTGGTCTGACGTTGTTTACTTGTAATATGTAAGGCCCACAAAATCCACAGTGGTATACTTCCTAGATTCGAAAGGCGTCAAGTCTAGCCCGCTTAGCACGAGTCGGGCTTTTAGAGCGGAGGTAGAAACTTCGAGGACGCGCGCACGGACGAAGGGAAAAATGGAGGAGAGGCCTCCCCTCCTATAAAAACTAACCAAATAAACCGTCGCCTGGCACGCAGGCTACGTCGTCTCTGGTTGCAAAGGGAACCTATAATTTTGGTCTGTGAGTCCAGCGCGGGAGAGAAATTTGGGATGGACATTTCATTACCTTTACTCAGATTTTGTTGAAATCAACTTTTGGTGAATGTTTTTATTACTGTTTAGCTGATGAGCGCTCTAAAGACAGGAGCTGTAGCCAACAATCGTTTTGCGGTCATCATCGATCGACATCACAAACATTTAACAGAACAGATACCTGTGGACAGGAGCGGTGGTGGAGTATGACGTCATTGGGTCATGTGACTTGGCACCGGCTTCCTGATTGAGTAGATGGACAGTGAATGTATAACGCGACTACTAACGACATGTTTGAAACACCAAGCGTCCTAAAAACAAGGGCTTAATGTATTGTTTAATTGCACGGTGCTTTACAGGGTCATAAGTGGGTCCTGACTCCGCCCACGGGGGCGGTATGAATAAACTAGTCTCCTTTGAAGTTTATTGATTTACTTTGCAAACTGGTGCTCCTTAATTGAAGAGGAATTGCTAAATTTACAAGACAATTCAACAGGATATAAAATCGTAAATTATTCGCCTTGTGCCAAACTCGAAAAAAATTCGCATCTGTCGTAACCTCAGTTTAATTAAACTGTTCACAGTCCCCTATTTTTCCGTAAGGTCGTTGAGATCGATCACCTTGCCTTACGGGTGGCCGATGGCGACTTTGGTTTCAGATGTTCCAAGAAGTTTTTAGCCCTGGGATAAGTGTCAAATCTACTTAGGAGGCTGAGGAGGGTTTGCGAGGAGAAGAGAGAAATTCTCGCCTCCCCTCTTCCCCCCTCGGTACATATGCAACCAAGATGGCCACCGGTACCGATAAGCGCTCGATCCCGACCAAGTTACGAAAAAATTGGGGACCGTGAACAGTCTACAGTTTAATTCGTTATTGTGCTATACCTCTAGATATAATGCACCTCATAACAAATGCTTCCAAGCGTCTTTGTTAAAGCTGACAGGGTTGCAAGAAGTTTTAAAGATTTCGAATGAGGATATTTTCAAAGTGGGACCTTTCAGAATTTTCATATAGAACCCCCAGGGACGCAAAAAGAAGAATTTGCCACCGCCGTAGCAAATTAAATACAATGAATTTATTTACAAGAATCCTTTATTCCAAATAGTATATAAATAGCAATCATACAAATAGTAACAAAATATTATAACAACACTGAGACAGGGAGAAATCACTGTAACCCTGGCCTTCCCTTTGCTCTGATTGTTAAAAAGGTTTGGGGAAGAGGTTGCTGAAATCTTTTGAGCTCTGATGGTGATTTCTTCCGGTGAATGCTCGGGAATTTACATCGAAACAACGGCATGGCAACCACAACGACAGGTTAAGAAAAGAATTTGTTTTATAGCACTTAATTCAAAATTAGATGCTAGTTTGGCCCAGGTTCATCTCGACCCAGATCACTGCCCACAGACAGAGTCCAAGGCGATCTGGGTACAGGATTGTAATGTTTTTCGACGGATTGAGAGTTGATCTGAATTTTCCTTCTCCACAGTTTGTGTTTATTACTAAGATAGTACTTTAAGCGCTTTTTCTTTCTATTTAATTCTATTTTTCATAACAGGATAGTGTAAAGAAAAGTATTTATTTCTGTTTGCCTTTGTGGTAGTACAATAAACGTTGTCTTGGTGTTTGGAACTCGTTGTATGAATTGTCGGTAAGCAATGTAGTTTAGTCGTTTCATGCATGTTTGCAGCCATTCTTCGGGTTTTTATTGTATTTTTTAAAGCAGATATCGTGAAAAAACAGCCGTCGTTTCGCGACACCACCACTGGTTTCTCCGCGAAATGACGTCATTCTCGTCCCCAGGGCCTCCTGGGGGCCTGAGCACGAGGTCCAGGAGGCTCTGGGGACAAAGGATTTAAATTCCTAGATTTTAAGACTTCCGGTCATTTCCGATTCAAAAGTAAGTTGGAGGATTCTCTTTTAAAAGCTTTGAATCACCTAAATTTACAGTCATTGACACTTCTGCAAGAGCAAGTGAACGTCATTTTAAAAACGTTGTGGAAAATCAGAAGTGACCGGAAGTCCTAAAATCTAGGACTTCAAATCCTGTGTCCCCAGAGCCTCCTGGTCCTCGTGCTCAGGCCCCCAGGAGGCTCTGGGAACGAGAATGGAAATGACGTCTGAGGAACAAGCGAGGAAATTGCATAATGATGATGGGTCACTATCCCGATCTGGGTAGTGTTTCTGAATGGTTGGAAATTTGCTTCATCATCCAATCAGAAGTGCTAGCCAGGTCTGGGTAGTGACGCGTCATCAGTGTGTAATTTCTGTGCTCGTTTCTCAGACGTCATTTCGCGGGTAAACCACTGTTGGCGTCGCAAATGTCGGGTGTTTTCTCAGGTTAGAGAGCAAAAAGTTCGTAAACATCTCACTAGGTCTTCGAGGGCGCTAGGAGTGCACGCACATTGATAAGTCGCAGGAGCCGATTACTGCAAGTCGTCATTCAGAAATCTCGCTCTATAGTAATACACAAGATTCTGTAAACCATCTTGGGGTCTCTGGTTAATTCGAAAAAGAAAGTTCTTATTTTATCTTAGCCTGAGAAACCCCGCGAAATGACGTCTGACAAAACGAGCGCAGAAATTTTGATGCTGATGACGCGTGACTACCCAGATATGGGTAGTGCTTCTGATGGGTTGAGGCCAGAGGCAAATTTTTAGCCAATCACAAGCACTACCCAGATCTGGGTAGTCACGCGTCATCAGTATGGAATTTCTGCGCTCGTTTGTCAGACCAGTGGTGGCATCGCGAAATGTGGACTATTTCTTAGTCTAATTCTATCTGAGTTCTTTTGGGATGATCTGGACCCGGCTCAATAGTTATGGTCATGGTTTATCAAAGGTACCGATGAATTTTTGTCCGGACGAGATACGATTTAGCTGTTCCTTTGGTGCACCATGATCAGAGCGGATTTTATGATACTTATGGTTCATCCCAAAACAGCTCGCTCTTTGTTTCGGAAGCGTCATTAACAAATAACACTTAAGATTTTTGAAGATATTTTTTTTTACAGTGCGGAGATGGAAGGTCACGCGTTCTAAGGGGGTGGGGGAAGGGGCGGAGGAGGGATTAAGTACTCTTAGTTGATTTTCAAATAGAGAGCTTTTGATTCTGAGACGAGGACGACTACGACTACGAGATTTTCTCAATACTGTGTATTGTGTATATTGCTCACGCGTGAACAAACGTCATTTTGGAGGGAAAACGTGATAGCCGACGTCATTCTAAAAGCAAAATGGCGGTCACTGTGACGTCATATATGACGTCATCTTCTCTTGACTAACTGTAACAAACCTAAAATAATATCTCTGGCACCTATTATTTCAAATAAACTTCAAAACAAAATCGTGTGTTTTTAAGAGAAAAACGAGGGTTTGTTTACAAATCCAAGATGGCGACCAAAAGAAGGGTATTAGGGGCAAGTTTAAAATTTGATGTACAAAGTGAAAGCTACCGCTCCATCCTTGCTATCATGCATTTTTGCGATGCTTATTAGTCAAAGATTAAGATTATACATGTTTTGTTTGTTCCCCTTAAGTGAGCCATACAACCCCCCTAGCTGATGGACTATCCGAGTTTTAGCAAGAATGTCGTAGTGGGGGGAACAAGTTATCAAATGAAAGAAGTTTTATCATTTTGCTATCGGGAGAGGGCTTAACCGCTGTTGTTTCTATTCCAAGACTGTAAGCTCTTAACAAAACAAAACAAAACTATCTCGACAAATCTCGACAAGTCTCGAGTCAAGTTCCATCCAAGAGTCCGAGTTCAACAACAACATCACATGACATAAACACGTGATAATTGTCACGACGTACGTAATGTAACGCAACTCGAAATGTCACTAACAACCGCCTTCAATTTAAATCATCGTGCTAACTTTTTTGGTGGAAAAAAGTAAAATGAAGCTTTCCGAGGTGTTTTTTATTTTTGTAAACCACGCGCAAAAACTTTAAGTTAAATCTCCTACTGGTACTAGTACTCCTCCATGTAGGAGTTGCTCTAGAACTCGATCTATCTTTACTTTTTGGACAACCTGTTTAACCTGTTAAACCTGTTAAACTCTCAGTAAACTGAATCAATTTCCGTTACGGTAAAAATGGGAATAAAACGCCGACCTTTTTTTTTCGTTTACAACCTCGATCCTAATGCCATGGGTGTTAAAAAAAGGTGCGTTTATTTAATTAACTCGATGTTTTAAAACCTAAGTTTTATGCCATGTGATATTTAAGTATCGTATGGAATGTACTGCTTTCAAAACATTGCCTGGTAACTTCCGACTAGCCTATTTAATGTTGTCTCTCGCTTCTCTGCGTCCATGGCAACAGATCAGTATATCGAACGAAGGATTGCCCAAAGGCACATATCAATATCAAAATCGAGGATTTCAATTAAACATGTTTGTCATTAAAGACTATTTATCATAATATTTAACTAGGAAGTATTTCTATTTACGGCATTCATTATTTTCATGCATGTGTCATAAGCACGAAGACCATGGCGAAAACCTTGAAATTTTCACTTGAAATCAGAAGAATGATTTAATAGGGCTAACATGAATGGCAAGGAAGGGGACACCATGGAGCTACAAACGTTGTTGAGCCCAAGACAAGAAGAAAAGGAAAGCGTTGAAAGTAAAAAAGAGGATATAAACTCAAGTGAAGGTAGCTGGTGTCGACTATACTATTATTATTACAAACTAGTAAGAAACTCTTTGGAGCTTAAATCAAAATTTACTATTCATATTGAAAAGCGCCAGCTGGATGATTTCCGTTATAAATATAATCACCCTGTTCAAATTGTACGATCATTTAATTTCAACTGGATGTCGCCCTGCCAAGGTATTCCGATTCTAAAAACTTTTCGTCATCGCTGTTTCAATTTCTTGGAGTGAAACTAAGTTAACTAGTCTCCCTACCAAGGCAAAACAAAGCAACGCAAAATCATTACTCATTTGCGATGGGAGATCGCCCTCACATGGAAGTCCTCCAGCTGGGTAAACTCTTTGCTACCGTGGATGAATAGCTGAATGTCCTTTGTATCACACTGTACAGAGTCTACAGTTAAACCCGAGCAACTACCTTTAGAGAGATATTTTCGTTTTTATTACATTTACGTTCGTGACATGAACTTTTAATACAAGCTTGTTAAGCGCTACTTCTTAGTAGTTTTGACTACGTAAAAGTTCAATTTGAACAACACTTGCCTGAGGTAATATATAGCTCTTTTTAATTAGGCTCGCATGAATGAATTGAAAGTCAAACTAAGCAGTATTGGCCTACTGTATCTTTTATAAGGCTATATATTCTTTCAGATTTTTAAATAAAAAAATCAGTAAACTAAAATTGCATTTTTTTTTTTCAGAAATAAGAAATTACACGCTTTGGAAAAACGCAGCTATTTTATTTCTTGTGCTTCCATTATTTTTACCACTGCGTTTGGTTTAACTTTCTTCGGTAAGTAAACACGCAGTTTTGTTTCAGCCTCTTGTGGTTTATATAGATGCTCCATTTTCTAATATTGTTACCGTTTTATTTTCGAATAGTAACTTCTCAAATTGCTAAAAGTCCAGCAGCTTTTGGATTTGCCGTAAGTCACATTTTCATTCGTTTTAGTCTAATACGAAATTAATGTAAACATGGTAAACGAAATGTACACTTAAATTAGTAGAATAATTTCCATTTATTGCTTTGATCTCTAATAGCTATGTGGAAAGAAGTGATTTTCAGCTATAGAAATGTTAAACGTGAACAATGGTGAAAATTTACGCAGTATCCTTAAAAAAATAGCCCTTTTAGTGTTTATAAGAAAAAAAAAAAGACAGGTTTGTTACAGCTGTAACATTTAAAATAAACATAAACGTTACCATTACAGTCGGCTTCATATGACACATTTACATACAGCAACTCCAATGAATATTGTACTTGAATTTTGATTGGGAAACTTTGGCTGTTATAAACCTAACTATACTTATTACTAGTTTTCTTTTCTAGGAATACATTTTTTTTCTTTAATTTTTATTCTTCCACAGGTGTGTGAAAAACAAATTTTAAAATATTCTGTGTAAACAACTAAAAAACATTTTACTTGAAATTAAAAGGCTGAATTAAAACATGATACTGTAGGAACAAAATACATCACAATACAAAGACTAGATGAACTCTTCGAACCTTTATCAACGGCGTCTTCACCACAATAGCAGCTTTCGTTTATTTCATTATTCTATTTTTTCTTCGATTCAATATACATTGGTATTTTTTATTCCGATGAAAAGTCGATAAATTCGATTTTCATAACATGTTTCATGAGAATTTCAACGCGAAGAGGGAGAGGGAGGCGTCCATTCCTGATCCTCCGGTTCTTCGCCTGCGCGTAATTTGACGCCCTTCCTTCTGGTTTACGATGCTGAATAGCGTACTGACTTTGAAAAGTCTAATTCCAGTTTTACGTGCTTTAAAGCACTACAACCGGTACCGCTCCACAGCTTCACTGACAGTTTCCCTTATGATAAACCAAAAAAGCACAATATTCTGTTTCAATACCAATTTGCCGATTTCGCAAAGGTAACTCAACATCTCAGGCCATAACTGAACTCACTGACACTCTAAGGAAGGTTATTGATAGCAACCTATACACCTCTGATGTTTTCCTGGATTTCTCGAAAGCGTTCGATACTGAAAATCACCAAATTTGTCTCCAAAAGTTAGAAGCATAGGGTATTAGAGGTTTGAAATGGTTCAGTAGCTACTAGACTTTCAAAAAAGTCCTTCATCTGATCTGATATGGCGCTTAATTCAAAATCAGGTGCTAGTTTGGCCCAGGTTCATCTCGACCCAGATCACTGCCCACAGACAGAGTCCAAGGCGATCTGGGTACAGGATTGTAATGTTTTTCGACGGATTGAGAGTTGATCTGAATTTTCCTTCTCCACAGTTTGTGTTTATTACTAAGATAGTACTTTAAGCGCTTTTTCTTTCTATTTAATTCTATTTTTCATAACAGGGTAGTGTAAGGAAAAGTATTTATTTCTGTTTGCCTTTGTGGTAGTACAATAAACGTTGTCTTGGTGTTTGCAACTCGTTGTATGAATTGTCGGTAAGCAATGTAGTTCAGTCGTTTCATAAATGTTTGCAGCCATTCTTCGGGTCTTTATTGTATTTTTTAAAGCAGATATCCTGAGAAAACAGCCGACATTTGGCGACACCACCACTGGTTTCTCCGCGAAATGACTTCGTCGCTCGCTTGGCCGCTTCAGGGCCTAAATAGCTCGCTCCGTTCTGCTTAAAAAACTCGTGGGGTCGACTTGTAGCTAGTCCAAGTAGCTACCTAACAAACAGGCAACAGCGACACTGCACTACGAAAGGCAGGCCTGCTCCACACGTATCCGGATATTTTTGAATCCTCAACTTTTCCTTTCCGGATACGGCTTCCGTCCACACGTATCCGGTGAATCCGGCAGACGAATCCGCTCTTCAGAGTGGAAATTTTTGAATACGCTACGAATCCGGAATAGTGTGGACCCTTAATCCAGATATCTTTTTTATTCGGTGACGTAACAAGATCGAGCCCAGTTCTTTACCGTGAATACTGTATTCAAGATAGTAACCTCAACGCATGTTCTGTTGCCAATATTCCCAGAGGAGTCCAGGGTACCAGGATGAATCCGGATACGTGTCGGACACGTGTGGACGGATAAATTCGATTTGAATACGGATACGTTTGGACGTGGAAATTTTTTAATCCGGAAAGAAAAAGTTGCGAGTTCAGAAATATCCGGATACGAGTGGACGGGGCCACAGAATTGCCTATGCAAACGATGAGCTGTGGAATTCCCAAGGGTAGCACATTAGGACCATTACTTTTTATTATTTATATAAACGACTTACCCAACTGCTCCGTTGATGATAACAACGTATTCGACTCGGCGAACGACCTTAAAACCCTTGAGGCTCTTGTGAACTGCGAACTTAATTTGAAAAGGTGACTGGAATAGAGTGATGTAAATAAATTTTCGGTAGGTACGGGAAAAACTAGCTTTATAATAAATGAGTCAACTGAAAAAAACGGCTAGGACAGTTAAATATTCATATAAGAAGCCAGGATGGAACGTGCTACTCTCTGGTTCGCAAGGGCCAAAAAAATATTTAGGGTAATTAATGATCAATGATCATGCATCTCAAGGGAATAGCATATCTCATATATTTGCACAAGAATTGCCGTTAATATAAAAATCAGGGCCTTTTCTATCTGTTAAGTTACTACAACTTAATTTATCCTTACGTATTATAAAAAAGTGCAAATTAAGCAAAATCTTGTAGCTTGGTTAATATCCTTTGTAAACAAACAGGGTATAGATATCAAGAGTGCTCTCTCGTTGCTGAATTTGCTAGACATGATACTCAGTATACAACGTTTATTATCTGCATACCTTAAAATTTACCCATCTCTGGCATAAAGGTTTACTACCCGATATATTTCGAGACGCCTTTCATTACGCTAGAATGTCCAATAGGTCGCTTTTTCAAAAAAATCAAACGTTATCTACTGTCCGGGCAATATTTGCCGAAACCAAACATTACCTAATTCTGCCTAAACTCACTTTGTTTTAAAACTTCTCCGTATTACTTTTGCAAAAAAATATTGTAAATTGTTCTTTTCTGTTTTATGATTTATTTCAATTCAGTATATATTTTGCTCTTTCTGGTTCCTCGCCAGTATATATTTTTAACGAAACGTAATCAGTATTATGGTGGCCAACTTAGTCATCATACTCGAACTTGAATATTAATAGAAACGTTTATAAATGTAACTGGGAACAACTAGCTAAAAAGGCTGAAACTTAGCACTAGGTAAAATATTGAAAGAAAATAAACTGAATTGAACTGAAACCCATGCGCGTAAGTCAAAAGCTTTATTAAGCCCATCGAAATCTAATCAGGAATCAGAAATATTAATCAGACGGCCCCTTTGCGCTTGCGTAAAAGAAGGGTGGGATTTTAAGTCCAAGTATCACAATCTATGAATCAGCACAGAGTTTTATTATCAGTACTAGCATGATTATTTATCGCTTTAGTTTGAGCCCTATTTGATTTGCAGTTTGCGGCTGTGTTGGACTCGTTCACTTCAGCAATTGTTTTGTGGAGATTTGCCGGAATAGAACGCAATGACTCCGATTTCTCCGAACGCGAACAAGAAAAAGAAAGAAGGTATGTCAACAAATTGTTTGTTCGAATTACCCTACAGTAGCGGTCATTTGATAGCCTGAGTAAACAGACGACATTTAGAGACTCTACCACCGGTTTCCCGCGCCAAATGACGTCTGAGAAACGAGCGCAGAAATTGCATATTGATGACGCGTCACTACCGAGATCTGGGTAGCGCTTCTGGTTGGTTGAATCAAATTTCCCACGCGGCACGACCAGTCAGAAGCACTACCCAGATCTGGGTAGTGACGCGTCATCAGTATGGAATTTCTGTGCTCGTTTCTCAGACATCATTTGGCGGGGAATTACCAGTTGTAGCGTCACCAAATGTCGGCTGTTTTCTCAGGCTAGTCATTTGACAATGAAGTGAGCATCCAGTTTACCAAAGCGACAGCTCCACAAAGGAATCCAATATTGTCTTGGAATTTGGATTCTATGCCATAGATTCCGGATTCCAGGTCTGTATTCCAGGATTTTTTGTCAGTGGAACTTGGATTCCGGATTGCAATCAATAGTGGGATTCCGGATTCCTTAAGCTATATTCCGGATTCCAAAGCCCAGAATTGTGGATTTCACAAGTAAAAATCTTCCGGATTCTGAATTTCCTTACATGGGTTGGTTCCTTGGAAGTACAAACAGTCCAGTTTCTAGTTCGAAATGACTGCGGAATGAAAACACTATATACCGGTAAGATGCGTCTATTTGAAGTAAATATACCAGTCACAAACCTGTTAACAGGTCTGTTTAGTATCGTTTATTTTCAAATTTCGGGCGCCTTTCTCCTACCCTTGGTGCCAGAGACTTTTCATGCGCAGTTTCCGGTCTCGGTCAAGTCTTTATAGTGTCTTTACAGCGAAAAACTTCGCCACTCGTGGCTTTAAAAGGGCAAAGACGTATCGGCCTTCGGGCGACCCGAAGCATCTCCGCCGCACTCAATCGCTGCACCCGAGAAAAATACCTCAGGTAGCGGTATTTATGAATATTCTTCTTTAGGTCGGTTAAAGCAAACTTTATTTGAACGTGTCATTGGTCTTTGTATTCAAGGGTAATTTTTGATACGAGAAGGGACTATTTCATATCATACCCCCATTTGGATCTTAAAAAAGTGATTACTTGACATTTCACACTGTATGGTTCATTTTGCTTGTTTTCTTTACCGCAGGGCTTGTATAGCAATTGCTATCTGTTTTATCCTCTCCTCATTTGCCATAGCCAGCAAGGCTGTGTATACGTTAGCAGTAAACGGAACTCCTCGCAAGGTATTTTAATACACTGAGCCATTCCAAATCGTACCCAAAGTCCACAGGATTACCCGTCAGGTCGCGGAGAAACGCCAGGTCAGACTTACGGTGATCATGTGCTTACCAAAGAGCTTGAGAACTTTGGGTATAAGATTAGGTCAACTATTCTTTTTTTTTTTCATCCTGATACGATGACAAGCAATAACGATGTGATACCAACAAGAGAAAATATCCGTTCCTATCCCTACAACTGCCAAGAACTATGATTGTTCAAAGAAATTAATTCTAAATTCTACCTAGAGATAAAGAAAGGAAAATACAAAACCGTACACATGCTTTCAGTTGGGGAAGCCCCTAAAACCGATAGTACTTTGGTCCTACTTTACTTTTACTTGAGGTACGTATTCCACACACTAAAATGGCGCCCACAATGCAAAGCTAAAACACATATTTTAAATTTACAGTGCAATGTAGGTGAAATTGAAGTGAGAGACTAAACTGTCCTTTGTATATAGGATAATGCCAGAGCCCCAAGGCCTTCTTAAAAATCATGACCGAGCGCGTAGCCCTAGGTTATTATTTTGTGCGTTATCCGATTCAACGCACCTTTGCATTGTTTTAGAACCACTGAAGTGGAGTAGTGGGTTATTTTTAGTATCCTCTTCCATTTGTTGAAAATGACAACCTGCGAAACAAATGGTAAGGAGCTAAAGTTTGAATTCACCATTTTCACATAGACCATAATGCACCTTGTTTACCTCCCAAAATTTTGCATAACCATTGTCTTTGATTTCTCTTCGGATGACTGTAATACCCCGGAGAAATCGGAAACAATGGCTATGCAAAATTTGGGGCGGGGGGTAAGCAAGCTGCTTTATGGTCTATGTGAAAATGGTGAATAACAAATTTGACCGTAAGATGTTTCCTAATGTTTCAGCAATATTTGATGGAAATTCTCTCGATTGCAAGTCTTCTGTTTCTCATTATCCTGGTTGGTGTCAAGTGCTTGATAGCCCACAAAGTCCACAGCAGAGCTATGAGAACTGATGGTAATAATAAATACTTGGCTAATTTAAAATATACTAAGGCCGGGTCAATGACAAAAGTTTAAAAAACTGTGGAAGCGTTAATTTTCTTGTTTACATACGTTTGATTACGTTAGAGGTATGTTGCGTATTTTCCCCAAACCTTCAAAGTCGGTTCATTTTGGCCGAGTGAAAAACACAAACGTTTTCTGGCACCAATCAGAAGCCAGAAAGGCGGCGACCGTTTGGAACTAATCTGGTAAGACATTGTCCCCGGGGGCTCTTCTTGCCGTACTTTACTTTTCTTCGTGCGATATTTTTCCGCCCGTTTAGACTTTCCCTCGCCCCCACTATCTGCCCCTGGGTCTCCGAGGATGACGTCTGCTGAGAAACTTCACACTAAGTTGAGTTGCAGGTTGTAGGTGCACCTTGCTGGCTGGGAACTCTTCCATCAGTCTTGCTGGGAGTGAGGAAGAGATGAATTTTTCCCAGCAATCTCTGCTGCCCAAGATGCTTAAAATGACTTCAGAAAGCTTTATTCATGCTTTTTTGTTGTTGTTGTTAGGTATTTTTCTCAACATTTCCCGTTGGGTGCCCCTGAACTTGTATAGTGACGTATTTGAGACTGATTCAAAACTTCTCGTATCTTAAAATAATTTTCCAATAGATAAGCTTATTGGTAAGTCCAACCAATACCCGAAAACTGGATCGAAACGCCACACAAAAACAAAACAAGTGTTAAAAGATGATCTAGAGAGGTGCATTGTTTACCAATTGAACAACATACTGTGAAAGACGACTCTTAAGATTTTTAATGGTAAAACCCACAACTGATCGATCACAAGAAAAAGGCTAACACCACAAAGTGCCCCTTTCCTCTAAATTTCGAGCTGGCCATCAAGTTGGGGTTTCACGCTCGATTCGTTTAGTTTCACTTGCGCATGATCATGATGTCACTTGCAACCCGGCGCGTTTGCGGATCGCTGCTCTCGTCTGATCTCGCTCGCTCGCTAAGAGAGCCTGCTAGCAGGCTACCAGGCTACCCTTTCTCCCCCTACAACCATTAATCGTCTGTCTTTTTTTGTCTTTTACAGCGTTTAACTCCCTTGCCGGAGCAGCAATGACCCTTGGCATGATTGCAAGCGACGTTGTTTGTGAAAAGAACCATAAAATCTGCTACTTGGATTCGGCCACAGCAATTCTCATAGCCATTGCTCTTTTCTCTTATGGCATATTGTAAGTTGTAGACCGAAAACCTTTTAACAGCTAGTTCTACCAGAATTTCTATAGTCTGCAACATCATAAATCACAAGAAAGACACCATAAAATTTCCGAGTTTTATTGCTAAAGACGTCATTTCTGTGATTCACAAGAGAGTAGACAGTGGATTTTGTTTTAATTGATTCGTTCTCCACTATATATATCATTAAAAGTTATAAGAGCCATTAATTATTTATTAAAATATCCCACATGAAACAGTAGAAAGACAGCGCCATTTCTCTTTCTTGTAATAGGCTATGTTAGCAGTTCTAGCTAGTAATTTTCGAACAGGCTGCATATACTGGAGTGATTTTCATTCACGATGATTTGTCCCGTGTACATGCTATGCTCTGCTATTGTACATATTTACTGAATATATATGCATTGCATATCGTGTATTCTTGAACAAGAGGTGTTTTAGGGCTGTCTTATTTGAAGCTGAGGCTAATGGAGAATTTAAGTTATTTCCTTTGGACTAAGTACGCTTTTTTTGTTATAGGACTATTGCAGAGCTTACACAGAAAGGAAAGGAACAAAATGAGGAGTAAATTTACTGTGGAAAGTACTGAACGCGTTTGGTTTTCGTCTCCGAGATTTTCGTGCGTTTTTGCAAAAGTTTCTTATTGAACAATTTTAATGGAATTGTACATAAAAGAAAGTTGAAATAAAGTAGACTATTTTTAAAAGAAATATCTTATAATCGATGTGTCATCTTTCAGAGCCCACGCAATCGCAGTCCATTGCGTGCAGGGCCCACTGGTTAATAGTGAATTGGAAAGGGGTGTGGTAAAGGGGGGGGGGGGTGGGTGGGGGTGTATTGTACTCAAGAATGCTACGAATAACAGTTTTCCTTTAGCAAAGAATCATATCATAGTCGAAAAAATGAATGCGTTGTGGTCTCTGCTTGTCGAGATTTTAGTGGTGTAACGATTAATCGAATTCTCGATTAATCGCGACTTATGACCGTTCGGTGGGATTCACGATTCTTTGCTTCCATGTTTCGATTTTGGTTCGAGTGTTGCACACCTTTTCCAGGGTGCCCTCAGTGAGTTATTATATTGTAAAATCAGAATCCAAAACTCTTTTAAATGTGCGTTTTTGATTGACAAGCAAATACGATAGCAGTTCGTGCGCCATTTTGTGTTGCCTGGTAAAAATGCTGTCCTTCAATCACCCCTTGAGAATTTCCAAATAAGGCAAACCTTGCGACAAGCTCTTTGTCAGTTTCCCAAAGATGACGACGAACCAGGCCACTGTGAATCCTCCTTTCAGTGTCACCATTCTCAAATTGAGGGTTTAAGGCTGCATGCTGTTAACATTACGCGTTATGTTATAAGAATTAAGAAACATTATAAATAATCGAATCGAAATAATCGAAATCGAATCGAATCGCAAGGAATATGAATCGTAACACCCCAAGCAGTCTCAAATTCTCATTGTTATTCTCTGCGAATAGCCCGACTCACTCCCTTCCTCCCCCCCTCCCCTCAGCGGAGTCATTTTTTTGCTAGGTCTTTGTTGAGCATGCGCTGTTTGTTGCTAAGATACAATTTGGAACCCAGGCTTCTGAATAGCCGTTCGGAAGCCGTGCACTTGGTACAGTAACCTCAGTTATGATGATCGGTTTATCAATAAACGGATGCTCTCGCTCGAAAAAACCAGTTTGAGGCGAGAACACAAGATAACTAGTCTAGAAGTTCGGGCTGCGGCTTGACGCGATTCGGGCAGAGCCTTATTTTCGATTTTTTGTGGAGGGGGGGGGGGGGGGGGGTGGGGTAACCCAATTATATGAGCTCAGAAGCATTATGCTTCTGATAAGCTATATAGGTATGTGTTGCCCCATGGGGTGGGGTCGGGTAGGGTACACTTTGCCCATTTTCGTCTGGAATCACGTATGGTTTTTGAGGGAACTACGGGAGTGTATGAAAGTATTTATCGTTTCAATTCCAAAAAGAAAGAGAAAGAGAAATCTGCGAATTCGAAATGAATTTGAAGCATTTTTTTGTTTGCGCTCTAATCTAAGTAATGATAACATAATTTCTGCCTAAAGGGCAGGTCTGAAAAAGGGTATGGATTTTAGAGGTCTGGTCTAAAAACGGGTGTGGAAAATTACATTTTTTGGTCTGAAATAGGGTCAGGATTTGAAGAACCGGGCGGCACACCCCGACCAAGAATTCCCAGGAGTACCGCCCTGGCATTTTTCTCCTCCTCACACAAAAGGACTCCCGCGAGAAAAGGAGCCCGAATCCTTGTCAATCAGTCCATATGAGTTCTAGAGCGTCGTGGCTATCAAAAGTCACTTTTACATCGGAATAAGATAGCTTAACTAATAAAATCTCCTCGCTCTGTGTACTATTACTAATTTGTAAGCCGAAAAGAGAGTTATTTGTTTTCCACACCGACCACGTGTTGTGTATTTTTATAGTTATTCCTCTTGTAATTTCTGTATTGGCAGGCAATTTATATAAGTATGTTTATAACACTGAAAACATGAAAATTAAACCATTTTATCATGACCTAGGCGTTGGTCAGAAATTAACTGAAGAGAAGTGACACAAATTCTAACAGCAACCTCTACCTACCTTATGGTTGATTACAGTATATGTCGTAAAGTAAACTCAAAACGCCAAGTTTTTTCCCCTCACATTTTGAATAATGCTTATCAGACAACTTGTCCGTGGAAGACTCAAGAGCAGCATTCTTCTTGAGACGAAAAATTATTCACTGCGTAGTATACTTTCGCGTCTTCCTTCGCAAACTAAATAATTGAGCATAAATGCCGGTCAGGTCTAAATTTGAATTTCACGGACGACCGAATGCATCCTCGTGATTATTTCTTGTTTCTTGATTGGCTGTTTTGATGCACGGGCTGAAGAAGCGAAAAAACGTGAGGGAATGATTTGCAATTCACAACAATTTACCATTTTCACAGCGACCGTAATACACCTCCACCACCCCCTCCTCCTCCCCCCAAATTTTGAATAACCATAGTCCAATTTCTCTTGGGTATAACAGTCGTCCAAGGAGAAATCGAAGACAATGGTTATAACAAAGTGAATCATGGTCTATCTGAAAATGGTGAATAAAATTTTGTCATTTTCACATCCCAACTGCAAAAAAAAAAGCAAACAAACACAACTGATTCTTAATTTTTATTTCAATAGCCGGTGTCTTCCTTATTAGCCATAGATATCGTCAGATATCGGATAATTGGGGAATTACAAGTCTTGTTTCGTTTTAAGTGTATCGCTTTTTACTGTGGCATGTGCCCCAAATTTTCCATAGGCTTTTTGTGAGACTTTCCAACAAATTCCTTAAGATTGACTGCCACCATTATACCCAGCTGATTAAAAATATGAACTCAATGATTAGATGAGGACGAGTGTGATATGAAGAATTATGTAGCACCGATCGGTTGGTTCTTTTTGTCTCAGATTCATCCCTGAGGTAGTAGTTTTTCATTGCTTGGTGGGAATAAAGTGTGTGAAATATTGCGAATTGTTCCCTTACTGTCAGTTGAGTACACGCTCTCCTTTTCCGAGAGCTCACGCGCGACTTCTCCGGCCAAAAGTTGACAAAAGTGAGTCAGAACCGTTGTTTTTTTTTTAATGTGGAAAAGCATTTCTCGCCTAAGATTACTTATACTTTACAATGCATCAAGAAGCGAAGGAACGCGTTTGTGAGAAAATGTATGAGCGAATGAATAAATAAATAGTAATAAAATGAGTAAAAGTAAAAACGATGACCCTTTGCTGAAATTTTCCTTTATTTATCAAATAAATTTCATTTTATAGCTATTGCACTTTAAATTTGGTACATTTATACTATAGGTTTACAAAATTTCATTAATTAACGTAATTTAACATAATACAATTGATCCATGTCATCACTAACTCGTATTCTTTACAGTATTGTGTTCCTTGTTGATTTTACTGCCTGATAACAAATACCTAGCGTTAGGCATATTTTTCAAAATGTGTCTAAAAAAGAATTTACCACAAATAATTCAAAAACCAGAGATAAAGATGCGGAAAAACTATGGTTCAGCGAACAAAGGACAACGTACAAAAATCTGGGATATGATGATCCCACGCTTTGGAGTAAATTTCGTTAAATTATTAAAAACGCATTTGATGATCGTTGTGACGGCCTAGTTGTATACAGTGCACTCTGTTGAACAGTAACGAAACCATATTTAATGGTGACTGCATAAAGATCACCGAATTACGAAGTCACACAATTCCCTTTGAAGAGCAGAGCATACAAGTCACGCCACCTACAAGTCAAACTATGCTGTCTTCAAAGAAGTAATGGAAAAGTCATACAAGCTACCTTTCAAATAACTGCACAAGTTGTCAGTCACGATCACGGTTGTTGAGGTCATAAATGTAATGATTGGTGCCAATAATGTAATAAGGATTTGGTGCCAAATCTAATAAGGGTACCAAATGTTATAAGAAATTGGTGGCAAATGTAATAACAGGTCACAAATGTCATAAGGATCGCTTTTGTAAGTTCTTGGTTACAAAAGTAACCTGCGAACACAGGTGGGGAAAGGATACGACTGGAACTATGTCTGTGTTCGCAGGCTATCACAAATGCAAAAATGTCTCAAATTTAAGAAGAGATGGACGCAATTGTTATTAATTTTGCAATCGCAACAAGGATCAGTTTCATCGAAACTTGATGACACGTATAAAAGATAGAAAGTATACTATTGCTTAGACAAATAAACCTTCGCTTGAGGACAAGCAAATACCGGTTACGTACCACGCGTCCTTGCGCAAATTAGCAAAGTTACGGATTGTTAAGTTGTTTAATTACAATTTCATGCGAAATTCCGGAACATTCAATGTTAGGTCAAAAGAATACTTTTTTGTTTGCCCAAAGTGGAAAATTTCCATACTATACCATGCAACAAACAAAGTGAACGTCCATATTACAAGTGGTTTGGTTTTACAAATACTACTAATAATAACCAAAGCTTAAAGAGTGCGGGCGACAACGATAAAGTCAAAACGCTTTTGCTCCATTGCTGTGCTTTGCGTAAGTTTCACGCGACAGATAGTCAAAACACGCGTGATCACATTACGAGTGACAGAAGGTCCAAACGTCAAATTGCTTTCTTTGCATGCCATTCATTCTTAATGGAAGTCCAAACGAATGCTGACTACATACATGCGACGCATGCGTAATAACAACCTGGGTTTAGGATTGCGGGCACCCCTTTGTCGCCCGCAATTAGAGAATGTGATGACTAATAAAAAACCTATCATAGCACCAATCCTACGTCTCAAGAAGTCAGTTCTTCCAACAAATGACCCACCCCTCCCCTGACACATTACTATGTAACCTTTGTGACCCACTCCTTATCCCAGTGTTGTGATCCTTGTGATTACATTTGGCACCAATTCCGCATTACATCTGTTACCCTTTTTACACTTTGTACCAGTTAATACATGTGACGAACCTTATCCTAATGAACTCAATCTATTTTTCTGGTCCATTAGCACTGGGCTCGTCCTATATTTACTTCTCATTTAGGGCTAAATGATGGCTTCAGGGAGGGGTAGGTGGGCGGTTTCCCAGTGGCTGAAACAGTGAGTGGGCAAGATGAAGCGAATCCAGTGCGTTCTCAAAGCCTACCCGAGCGGGTGACGTGGGCCCGCTCGGGATTTCCTGCGTTGGTCTCGCTGGAAAAAAATTCTGTATTTAGCCATAACAAAAATAAATTCGTCGTTGACCAAGCTTGTTCGGTCAAGATGGCTGTACGTTGCCCAAGTCCCTTTTCGCGCATTTATTGACTACGACTTCCGTCTCGCTCCTCGGCCAATCTTCAGCCATATTGACCTCACGCTTGGTCAATAATGCATATATAATACAATAGTCCTACGCCGATGGCCGAGTAATTAGTAACTATTCAATAGTGGGAGTCTTATTTTTTATGATACCCTAATGATATTTTACAACTTTTTTTGTTAACTAATACTTCATATATCAACCTCTCCAGACTGTAGACACTGTAATTCTACGAGTCTTTTCATGTGGTGATGACAAGGAAGTTAGACATCGAAGATACCGGGTAATCATGACGAGCTTTAACTAAAACATAAGAATAATGATCCGACAGTTTGCATGCTCACAGTTGGCAATCAAATCGACAAACAACTGTGTTTTCAAATACAAACTTCCACAATAAAGACAAAGTTGAACGATTTTTTCAAAAAACTATACTACTACCTTAATCGCCTTAAAGCCAAAACGAATTGTAGTAAGAGTCTCTTATAATTCAATCAAACTTGCCAGCACCAATGGCTAGTTAATGTTGTAGACTCCCTTCTTTTTCATAAATCCCATTTTCTCAAGCTTTCCTTTATTTCCCTTTTGTTCTTTTTCACGTTGCTTTCTGGCCTTGAGTTCCCGTTCCGTTTCCGCTTTCATTTCTTTGATCTTTTTCTTTATTACAGCTCGGTGGTTTTGGCTCACACCCATGGCCTGAAAAGTTTAAAAAAATCAAAACGATGATCAACATTTACCCCCTTATCTTGCCTCTCAAATGATCAAATCGTGTAACAGAGGTTTCTGAGTCAGGGGCGTGGCTGGTACTTTTCCAGAGTAACGCACAGTCTTCCAAATCAACCTACCCTGGGTGCCAGAGACTTGACGTGCGCGGTTTCCGGTTTCGGCCAAGTCTTTATAGTGACCCGCGCAAAAGTTTTTTTCCCGCGGGTTCGCCGCTAGTCGCTTCGGCTTTGAGACCGAAGCATGTCGGCCTGGGGTTAAGTAAGAGAAAAAGCTCTCCTTTGAATATTTTCCTAAACATTAAAGACGGGTAAACACCAAGTCGTACCTTGAGCTTGGAGCCATCTAAATTTAATAACTGCTTTCCGTCGATATTTTTGTTGCTGAACTCTTCCGCGTACACTTCAAGGTCATTTGCCACCAGCCACATGTACACCTACAAGTACACAGCAGCACTGATTTAAAACAAAGTAGCCTTATGCCCAACTGAACTCACACCACAGCTTAGAAATGTTGAAAAGCTATTTAATTAAACACGGTGTACATTTGTCGTTTTCATAAAAGCGACCAAAAAATTGGCAGTAACGAAAGCATAAGTCAACGATATTTTTCTCAAAGTGTTTGTAAAAGCTAGTCCGTTAGTTTTCTTTCACTGATTTTCTTTTCTTTAACCTGGTTTAAAAAAAAACTTTAAAAAACTGGTTTTGTTGGTGTGAAGAGGGCTTTATTCACACCTTAACTGCTTTAAGCCGTCTCCTGTACCCACGATTATTATTTTAAGAGGAGCACTGAAGGATGGCGTAGTGGTGAGAGCACTCGCCTCCCACCAATGTGGCCCAGGTTCGAATCCTGGCGTCGACGTCATTATGTGGGTTGAGTTTGTTGTTGGTTCTCTCCTTTCCTCCGAGAGGTTTTTCTCTGGGCACTCCGGTTTTCCGCTCCCCTAAAAAAACAATATTTCCAAATTCCAATTCGATCTTAAACGCACGGACTCGTTTCAACGCGTTGTTATGAACTCCTACAGTTGTAAGTGCTCCTTGGGTATGCAAATTACAATAACGATACAAGACAGTGCCTGCACATAAATGGTATCCCGTTAAACCCCAATTTCTACATACAAGTTAGTGTATAAAACCACATACAATTTCTGCAGAGTAGACTTATGTTCATACCTTTAGTAGAATACTACGTTGAGAAAATCTGATGAAAAATTAGAAGTATTTTCCATTTGATGACCATTTTAACAATTCTCACACCCTTTTCTGTTGATTATTTATTATTTACTGTAGGGGAAAACTGATGTTGACAGCTCAAGGGAGTTGAAGGTAAACAAAATCTTTTGTTTGACTGACCCACCTGATCTGTGTCCCAGTCGGACACAAGTTGTGACACTTCAACTGACTGCCCATCAGGACTACTGATTGATGACTGTCCATCTGTATTCGACGCAACACCTGGTCGGAGAGGAACAAGCAAATAACAATTTTTAAAAGCGGTACCTCAAGAGTCTAAATTAATGTTCTGCCAGTGTTTGTGCTGGTTTTTGGTTATAACATTTAAGGAGCGTTCAAGGAGTACTAAAGCACTAACAACTTAGTTTTTAGGGAGTGTTCAACGATGACAAGTTTTGCCGAATTTTTTTCCCAAAATCCCTCCTCCATATTCCAAAACATTTGCGCTCAATCTTCAACACACTTTGATAAAATACTTATAATTATTTCCCCTTTTAAACCAAAATTCAAAGAGTCTCAAACTGCAGCTTATAAATTCTCCTACTTATAAGCCCCCCACCCAGTTATAGGCTCATATAGTTATAAGCCCCCCTGGAAACAAGCACCTCTCCAGCTTGCATTGACAATAATTCAATGTATCATATTGATGTACCATAACATCGTGAAGCTTAATTCAAAAACCAGTAAAATTAATGTAAAAAGCAGTCTGATCGGGAGTGCTTTACAGTGTACCTTGTTTTGACATACCGGTACTTTTTTCTATTACTGTTATAAGCTCCCCCCCTCCCCGGATATAAGCCCCTCCAGTTATAGGCACTACTAAGACCCCTACAAAGATGTATAAGCCCAGTTCTTATAAGCAGCTGTTTACAGTATGTGACTAACAAATCAAACAAGAAGAGTAAAATCAAATACCAGCATACTTGACACTTACTTGGTGAGGCCCGCCCAGAGCCAGCTTGGCTGCTGGCTGCAAGAAGCTCAGGTGGACAATCAATAGCTGCTTCATTGTAAGGCTCTAAAACTGGAACACTCTTCACTTGTAACAAAGGCATAGCAGGAGGGAGGAAGGGGGAAGAACCACGCGATGAACCATGTGATGAGGCTAGGTCTGAGTCAATCTGAGGATTGAGAGTAATGTCAAAATGAATGTAGCCCAAGCATCAGGCATTTATGGGGGAGGGGATGGGGGAGGATCAAATCAGGTTTCTTGAAAACTGCCGATCTACATGTACCCCTCCCCTAAGACAACATTTTGACCTACAATGTAAATGTACGTGATTACCCTTCCCCTAAACGAACATTAACACTTGTAGGTGGACAATTTCCCAAAAACCTAAATTGATCCAAAACCTCCTCTCCCCTAACCCCTAAATCTGATACATACACTCAGCCACACTGCCTGCTCAATACAATAAAAACAATGGCTTCCTTACCCTCCTGGCAGCCTCTTCAATTTCATCCAAGGAGTTTGCAGACCCTGAAAAACATTCCTCATCTTCAACAGGTTGCTGCTCTGCTCTGTCCACCCTATCAAGTGCAGTAGTAGGCAAAGATGACACCTGAATATCTGCCTTGGAAAGCTGCTTCTCCAAAAGGTTCTCAACTACAATATTACGTGTCTCCTCCTTGTGAGAAAGAGGAAAGCTCGCTCGAGTTTCCTGCGGAGACGTGTCCCCACTCTTTGCAGGTGATTCATCATAGAGATTTTTGCCTGTGGAACGAAGTTTGAAGCCTCCAGCTGGGAAGGAAGGAAGATGAAGTCCTGGTCCCGTTGGAGGGCTTCTATGGTTGTGTTCACTTTCTGCCAAACTTGTCTTTGAGGGACTGTCTTCTTCATCATTATCTGAAGTCTCCTGAGTCGCAAAAATCTAAATTCACAATCAATAAGAATTCCATGTCTTACTGAAGCATTCATGGCTAAATATTAAATACTTCATCGCCAAACAAGTAAACTCCATTACTCATTCCTTTCTAACGCTATTAAGACACTTTACAATGGCTAGTATGGCTACTTTTCTGGTACACTGAACAGGCCCCGGTTGTTAATTGCTATCAGTATTGGATTATTACATGTATTAGGGAAATCGATAATGGCTTCCCTAATAATGCTTGCTCAAAAGTTAAAAACATGGCAAGAAAACAATTAAACTACAGTGAAACCCTGCCTTACCGCCACCTCAAGTAATATGGTCACCTCGTTGTTACAGCCACTTTTTTTGGCTGCCTGGCAAAACGGCGATACATTTTCATGTAAAAAACCCTCATTAACAAGGTCACCAAGTAATATGGCCATATTTTTTTTGGCCCATTGGTGACCGTATTAACGGGGTTCCACTGAATAAATCGTCATATAGCATGACTGACATACATCATCATCATCATCAAGTGATTTAGCCCAGCTGGCTCGGGTCGGCTTATGTTTTTTTCCCTGTGCCTCTGCAAGTCTCTTCTTCTCCATCAGATATTCATTGCCGAGTGTTTCTGTGGCTGGTATGATGTTTAGGTCTAATCCTTCACTTCTGTTGTCTTCTGTGGTTTCTGAAGTAAAGAAAAGGGAAGAGGAGAGGTTAAAAAAAACTGCACAAGATGACATGCAATGACTAGATCTAATTCAATGAAATTTGCAATTCTGAAGGCCAAGTGCAAAATGCTGAATATCATATTCTTTCTTATAAAATCATGGAAACTGTTTTTTTAGTTTAGTAGTAACAAAAAAATACTGGTGATAATTTTCCTTGAACACAGTGTTATTTTGTGCCATGATGACTGCAAATGGCCCATTAAAGTACATGAAGTTTTCTTGGCCACTTAGACTAACTTAATAAACAACTTTATTATTGGCTGAGGGTTTCGTAATAGCCAGAATAATGACCGTTGAGGTAACTTAATGTATAAGTTTATAGTGGAGTCTCTTTTTACTAGTAATACAGATACATGTACTGGTCAACAATTCCTGGCAACTACATGTACATAAATTGAAAACTCTAGAGTCATGATTACATGTAGATGCATCAACATAATAACGATACAGATGATATCTCTACTCGGCTGAAGCATTCATGGGTGTTCCCACCTGTGTGGTGCCAACAATTAACCTCCATGTGCTTCCAAGCTTTGCGGTCATATACCAAAGAATTTCGAGAGGAACTGGGGAAAGGGGGGGGGGATTTTCGGGATTGATTAGTTTTGCAGCATATTTGTGGAATACAATTTTACATCCACCAGGACTTGGTTTACCATGTTTCGGGTGGTACAGAGTGTATTTGGAAATATGGTCCTCCTGGGGGTGCTGAAGACAATGGCCCGGGTATCTGATCTGTCAGACTTTAACTGATTGGGAGAGGGGGACTCTTCCCATTCTATTATAGAATTCCTGATTGCTAAAATGATCAGATGACAGAATAATGTCAATGATACACTGTACCTGTTTTAACTTTATCTGCCTCTGCGTCCCAGCTCAATTGGAAATTTGCAAGTGCTTGTTGTACTTCAGCTGCTAAACCATTCTCCACAACTTCCTCATTCACTTGCGATTTCTTCTCATCAGTGGGCGGTACGTTTTGTTCTTCATTTTTCTTTGTTTTTTTATCCTTGCTTGAAATTAATTGCACATTCCCTGAAGGAACATCCTTTCCCAAATGTTTAGAGCTAGATAATGACAATTCTGCCTGTTCTTGTTTGAATAATTTTGAGGTGGGTTTTGTTTCCTTCTCTGGTGTTGCTTGCTGTAGAATGTGAAGTTGACTTTCAAGTTCTTTAACCTTAAAATAATAACAAATCATGGTCCAAGTTAGTAAAGTCACAAAAGTTTCTCAAACTCAAAGAAAGAAGGTGCAGATTTAAGTCTTTGTATGGATAGCAAAACTGCATCCAGTAAGCCTAAAAAAACAACAAAGGAAACTACAAATGGTTTTTCCAGCTACACTGTAACGACAATGGAAAACTGTTGGGTGAATAATTCTTTTAAGGTTTTCATAAACCATCACCTTTTTCTCATTTTTATAAATAATTATTGATAATGACATTTTTCAATTTTTTCCCAATTCAAAATGCCCCAAGAGACTAATTAACAATTATTTCTTGAGCCTGAATGGGCTCTGAGTCAATAGCCCATGAGGCCAAAGGCCGAATGGGCTATTGACTCAGAGGCCATGAGGGCGAGAGGAATAATTAACAATTATTTCTTGAGCCTGAATGGGCTCTGAGTCAATAACCTAGCCTCTGAGTCAATAGGCTATTGACTCAGAGGCCATGAGGGCGAGAGGAATAATATTGTTTTAGTAAAATCCAACTAGTTGATAAAAAATATCGAGAATAAAAAAAATTTAGCTAGTTAAAAGCTAGACTTTAATGCTTTTTGTCCCCCAAAATCCCACGCTTTTCGCTACTAGGGGGCTATAACATATAGCCTAGTAGTAGCTCAACCAATCAGAATGCACCATTGATAATAAACCACTAGTTGGATTTTACTAATGACAAATATCCAGATTCTCTAATACAGTGTATATTAATTATTAAATCCTTTTGTGTGTCCTTCAAAATTTACCATGATATTAATTTTTTTAAAGTCACCAAAAACAAAAACATGGTATCTACCAACCCTATCTTGAAGCAGTTTAATTTCCACGGCAGATCTCTCAGCAGTTGCAGCATTTGCTTGATCCCTTGAAAAACAAAATACATGTAGGGTCAGATTATAGTAATTATGGAGAAAAAACCTACTGCTCATGAATATACAAAATATTCATGAGCAAGATGCAAGCTCTGGAGGTACTTTCATTAATCATCAAGTTAGTTTTGAAAAGATAAATACAAGAATTCAGAATATTGAAACTGCAGAATGCAAAAATAAAGGGCAAAGAAGCTCATCTGCATGTAGTGAAAGTTACATCACTAACTGTGATGGCCTTCTTTTCATTGGTTTATTCAAGTTGTTTATGATCCATCCAAGAACCATCTAATTTCCCACAGTAAAGAGATTCAAGACCTGGGCCGAGTTGTTCGAAAGCTGATTAGCGCTTAACCTGGGGTTAAATTTAACCCAGGTTTCTTTTTCTTGTGTTCAAAAGCATTTTCTGGGATAATTCTCTCCGTTATTTTCAGAGCTTCCAATCATCAACTTGTAGACAAAAAGAATTGAAACTGAAATACTTTTTAAGCTTTCAAATCTGAATTCAAATCTCGCACTAACCCTGGGTTATCTTAACTCAGCTTTGGACAGCTCGGCCCTGACATTTAAAGTGCTACCTTTTTGTGCATTGTCCGACTGAATCATTGATTATTACCGCTTTCAGGCCTAATTAGCCATTACAAAGTTTTAGAATTACAAATACACCTGTAAGTATGGTAGTTAATTAGTATTATTGTTGTTAGACAACAAACAGTTTGCTCTAAACCCACCTTTCCTCAAATTCCTTGACTTTTCCCTTGGCAATCTGGTATTTTTTCTCCAGGATCAGGTATAATCCCTTACTCTCCTCCAACTGCCGCACCATGTCGTCATTCTCTGCCTCAGAGAGTGCAAGGTCTGATTCCAATGAGCTCATCTTTTCCTTCATTTCAGCTAATGCCTTCTTCGTCTCTTCATTATCACTACCAGATATCTAGAGTGAAGAAAAAAAAATTTTTTTCATTTAAATTTTAATAGATTATTATAATGGCTACAATAGTTCACATGCTCTGATTGGCTGCTAAGCAGGCAATATTTTCTTGTAACGACCAGGCATTAGTAGCTAAGTGTGAAAATACTTAAATAAGAATGACCGAGACCAGGTTTTAGGAGCCCGTGAGACTGAGCACCCTACCCAAATAAACCCTTGTTTTCACCAAAAGCGCTGGACGCCACAACCTGGTTGAGGTCATTGTTGTCTAAGGTCTTCCGCTACGGGTCCAGGGCATAATTATACATTCTGTGTTAAACTTGATAATGGACATCCATGTTATGGTCAATTGACAGCTGTCAACTAAGCGTATCTGCTGACCAGTGTCAGAAGACTGTATTGTAGGCTCAACTGTACAACTAATTGGGGTGATGTGTCTTTTTAAAAGTTATCCGTGATTAGTTGGTGTTTTAAATTGATCGGGGGCTTAGGTCCAAAATTTCTCATTGTCAAATAAACTGTGTCCTGTGGTTTTGATCACATCACCAGGTTTGTTTTGGTGAACACAACCTTGAATGATCCCTTGTGTGCCGATGTTGAAACTAATAATTACTTCCAATGTTTATTATTGTATTCAGTTTAAGAATAGTGTCAAAAAGGCCAGATAATAAACTTGTTAACCTTGTCTGTGGCTAATAAGTGGTATTTCACTACCTTTCGATTAAGCGATTAAGAAAGCTACATGTAGATAAACCACTTAGCAATTATCACAGTTCCCTGATGCACTGGTGTATATGTTGTAGTTCAATTTGCACTTTGGTACAATTTGTGTTTGTGAAAGAAAGGACGCGGAAAATCACAAACCTACAGTAAACTAAATTGCTGAGACAAAACCTATAAAATCACTCACATGTTTTGCCATAACATCATTTGACTGAGATGAAAACATTTTTTCTGCCACTGCAAGTCTTTTCTCTGCTTCTTCTGCTTTGGCTTCAGCCTGTAATACACATGAATAGTACATAAAATATTGAGTCAAAGCCAATGGATTTCAAACCACATATTTTTTTCCTGAACAACTGCAGAGGTGCTGTAGATTGCTGCAAAATTAGGGACTGGTCATTAATTGCCTGTGAGGGAGGGCCGCCCATTTTGAGAAAGTTTAGAAGAATTTCAAACTGACCACCACTTCATCCTAGCTTTTTAAAAATGGCCCCACATAAATTTTACTCATTGTGAAAGTGACCACACCCCCACCCAACTCATGATCAACTGCTGTGGAAACTAATGTATGAATATTCTAGCTACAAATTGTGTCGAAGATTACCACATTCTTTATCTACAGTTGTGTTTATAAGTCTGGTGTTGTCTTTTCAAAGCTGTTACATTCAATTTCAATTCACATTTGTTTAACTGCTTTGTACTACTTTCATGAAATTAATTAAAGTGACCTCCCAGGTAACACTCCCTTATCTGAAAATGACCCCCCCTCCCTGCAAAATTGCTGCTCTCCCGCCCTCCAAACACACACATAGGTAATAAACACCCAGCCCCTTAACCCATTCGCTCCCGGAGATTTTGCCGAAAAACGCGTTTTGAAGCTAGTCGAGTGGTTTTCTGGTCACTGTTGTGCTATAAAGAGCTAAAACTTACCACAAACCGGTTTACAGGTCGTACACTTCGCGGCCTTCTGATCCAGATGCAAAATATCAGCTTGCAAAGCTCGGGCATGCGCAGAAAGCAAAATTTCAAGATGGGTTTGGGTTTTAAAGTGACACAGCAGTCTTGACTTTTACTTTTCGCTTTCTCTCCTCCCTTCTTTTTTCGCTTTTCTTGCCTCATTGTTTTTTTCTCTTGCTGGGCATTTAGTAGGCTTCATTTTGGTGGGAAGAGTTTTTAGGAAAGCTTTTAGGATCTTAGGATTAGGTGAAAGGAAAGGTAGGTGAGCAATGGAACAAGATTTTCATGTCACGTGGTTTTTTGCTTCTTTCTCTGGTGTCCTTGACTGAATTGTGCTCATTCTGGTATGGTTTGAAAGATCTCTTCACTCTGCACAAGTTAGCCAAGAAAGTTGTCCTTGACAGTTAAAACTGATGACGTCACAAAGGGTAGAAAGGACCTGGATCCGCACGGGCGGTTACAGGGGGTTCAGGGGCGAATGGGTTAAAAGATGATCATTATTACCAACATGGCCAACTATTGGCATGGTAAATTCTCATGGCATTTGTGCATTTGTTCTCTGTACCAACCTGAGCTAGTTTTTGCCGAAGTACTTCAAGTTGCTGTTCATTGTTAGAGTCAATTCTGTGCAAATTGTGTAGGTGAGCTCTACTCTTGTCTCTTCCCATAAGAAATCTGAGGATTAACACGTTATATTCAAAAATGATTACAAGACAAGTGTACATGTTGCATTGTACATGTACAGTAAATAGTGTGAAAACAATTTGGTTTCTTTGGGCCCAAGTGGGATGACTGAAAAACAGAAGTACAGTATCTGTACTGCATACATGTAGGTGCATGAAACGCCTGGTTTCACTAGTGTACAGTTGCACCTCAATAATATTATCCAGACCTTAGTCCCAGATTTTTTCACAAGCCTTGATCTAAAATTTATTTATAATCATGTCCACAACACTTGGATGCAGATTCAATGTAAATAGCCTTTTTCTTAACTTTAAAACATGCTTTAAAACAGTTTTAGCAGGAATTGCATGCATTTTATTGACAAAGTGGAGTTAGCTGAAAACAGACTTATTGACTACACTGTATTCTGGGCTTCTGAGCAGATTTCTAAATAATTAAAAAAGTTATTGTCATGATACAAATGCCAAATGATTTGTAGAGTTTACTCTGTTTATTCTAATTCCAAAAAACAGAATATTTACATCTGCTCCTTTGTTTCCAAGAGAGATTAAGATGAATGGAGTACCAAATATGGCAGCAAATTTGAACAATTAAAAAAATTTAAAAGAGATCGATTGTGATCAAATTAAATTTTTTTTTTCAGAGATTCTCTATTTAATAATATATATTTGTATTTTAATTTAAGAAAAAAAAAGTTAAGACAATAGGTAATTAAATTTACATCACGTGTAATATTAATCATCGTTTAAATGGCTATGTAACACTAATCAGAAGAAAGAAAAAAAACTATTAATTGCTTTTTTGTTTACCTCACTACCCCTTTGGTGTTCTTTAGTGTCTGTGCAGCAAATATCTGTGTTACTCCGACAAGAGAAATTCCATCTACCTCGATTATTTGATCATTCACTTGTATTCTAAAAGGAAAGAATTGGAAGATTGCACATACATTGTATACAATACTATAAAATAATTGTATACAGAGTATCTGGAATAACAATGAGTTGTGTGGAAAAATTAATGATTGTACTCTTAACCCTTTACCCGGCAATCAGATGAATCCATCCAGTCGGGAAGGAACGGAAGGGGTCGGCAGAAAAATAGTCAGCTGGCATTTCCATTAGTCTTGGGTGGCCTGTGGTGACTTGATCGAAAAAGGGAACAAAATGGGCGACAATTTGCTGTTTATTTGATCAATTTTGGTCAATTTTTTGATATTGTGACCTTCTTTGGGAAAACGTACACTAACGATATTTCGTTAAACGGTTAGACCGTTAGCTGTCCGTTAGATGATTCAATGAAAATCGTTAGAGGCGTTAGGCAATTCGTTAGCAACTCATCCGTAGCCGTTAGAGCGTTAGTTGTATCCGTTAGAGGTGTTAGTCAATTCGTTAGCAACTCATGTATATCCGTTAGAGCGTTAGTTGTATCCGTTAGAGCGTTAGTCCAGGAAACTAAAGCGTTAACTGACGATTCTATTGCTTTGCTGATCAAGGCCGCTGCCTTATGGGCGCCCTGTCGTCAGAGGTTTCTACGATTAATTTTATTCGCCCGCGGGCGACCGAAATTATAAACAAGGAGCCCGCATCGGGCACCTGAAACTAGTGATTCTTGCCAAACCCGTTTCCCAACGTCCAGTGAACGAACGACACAATTCCCTACCCGTTCTACGCTTTTGAAACGAAAAATTAATATCAAAATGCTTGGTCGTCGGCTGTAGGCAAAAGATACCGACGATAAGAAGTAAACAAACAAGCACACGTCTTGAAATCCGCTTCTCTGCAGACTTCCGCTAATTGATCTCGAATGAATTGAATGGTTGCAGGAAAACCTTCGGTATAAAAGTCATGACCTTCTTCCCGTCTTTTTGCCTTTAGAAACGTTGCTGTTGTGTGTATTTTTAAATGAAAAGATGCAAGCAAGCAAGATCCATTGTTGGTTAATTGAAATTACACATGATATATGCAAATTTTTCTTGCATCTACAACTATTGATCAGATTGTTCCGTTTTCGATCTCGATACGAACGGTACACTCAGTTGACTCGGAGATTTCTTAGATCATTTATTCAGGTTGTATCTATGTCCTTCTCCTTTTTTGGTACGTTTTGTGGCAATTTCTTTTTAAAAGATAGACTTAGACGAAATAAAACAACTTTTCGTTCTGCTACACAACAGTTCTTTGTGTCGTCACGCAACGCTCAACACAAAGAATGGCTGTGGCTGTGTGGCAGACTTTGCCAAGTATATG
>BOPM01000237.1:350303-379663 GCA_022179025.1 Porites australiensis
TTTTTTTTTCAGTTTTACAACTTTTAACTTTTTTTTCCCCGGGTTCCCACCCCCCCCCCCCCCCCCCCCACCCGCGCGCCATCCCGGGTGGGGCCAAACCGCCCCTATAGTTTATTATCTATTTATTTATTTATCGAATAGGTCTGTTGCTCAATACTAAGCATTTTAGACTTCTCTAAAAAATGACAACAATATAGCAAAAACGATAGCAACAACAATAACAATAAACACCGAATAATAAAATGCCAATGGATGTTGTGGTATGTGTCATGATGTCTACTGCTATTCGCGGTAGTAACTTGTTATGTGTACTGTGATGAATAGCTTAACATAGAACATTGTAATTTTAAATTATTTGGAAACAGTCACGGTACCAGCTGGTATAAGACGCCAAATAAAATGTTGCCTTGTCTTATCTTGTATTCACGGAGTTAAAAATTGCGTTTTTAAATGCAGTTAGTGAACTGGACAATTAGTACAATTTCTCTTAGGAGTTTGTTCCATTCTGAAATTGTTCTTGGATAGAAAAAATAATCCCTTATGGCTATCGGCTGCTTGTAAGTATACTTACAATTGACATGCTGGTTTGGAGTTAATATCTTCGTAGAGGACTAGTCTATTTTTCGCTTTTTATACAGCATTGATAAACGTGCTATGGTTGGCCTACTTTCAAGTGGCTTCTATTTCAGGGCTAAAATCATTGCAGTGACACTATCCCTCCGCTCGAAGCGAGTTAAGAACAGTATATGGATCCCATACGGTCTAAAGGTGTCGTTACATGAGACGATTCGCAAAGACGATTTTTAGCGAAACACTGCTTTGCAACATTGTTGCGACATTGTTTCGAACAGTTACAACATTGTTCCAACATTGCAACGCTGTACAAGAGTTGGGCGTACCAAGGCCAGTTTAGGCCGTTTCATTGGTCCTTGGTTGACAACGTGTTAGGGTCCGTTTGAGAAACCCTGAAGTGTTGTTGGCTTTATTCTGATTACTGACATGTTCATTCTAGTGAAGTTCGTCGGACAAGGTAGAGCCGGCCGTATCCATTAATCTTGTAGTCGTAGACATTATCTTTTTCAGCATTAGTCTTCATTTTTCAATCTGATTCTCATTTTTTCAGGCTGAGCCGATCTTGCTTAATAATTGAATGCAATCAACAGAGGACTTCATGGCCCAATAAATCCCAGTGGCATCTGCGAATAGACGGGCTTAATATTCCACATACTGGGTGTGGTCATTTGTAAAGGCTAGGAATAAAATAGCCGACCTACAACGGAATCCTGTGGGAATCCTCATGATCCTGGAATGTCAAATTATGGCGTCACTTCTGCTGACATAAATTTTAAACCTTTGAATCTCCCATCTCTATTATAAGCTGAGATATGACATTTTGAAATTGGACTTAAAAGGGGCACCCCCTTGTAAAATAAATCTTGCAATTGATTGAGGCGTTTTGTTGCTATTTAAGTTACACATGACACATCCTAACTACTGTCGAAATCAAGAAGAAAAACCAGAGAAATTTAAAAAAAAGAAATTCGTAACTGCGCAAAAACCAGAGAAACAGTTTTCTGATGTCATATACTGTCATTTCATCATTTTTTGCCAGTTTTGCTGAAATTAGCGTTTTTAAGCAAAAAAATTTATACAAAAAAGGTGTGTGTTACTGAAAGTTCAGCTTAGTTTGCAAAAAAATAAAATAAAATAATTAAAATTGTTTTTTTTTTTTTAAGGAAAAGTATGGTTCCTGGGGTTGCATGAGAATTTCTTTGAGGTCACGTAACTCGAGTTTAACATGTCAGATCAACTTAGGTTTCTGGGAATATGCCCACCTACCCCTCCCATAAGCCATTATTTTTCCCTAAGTGAGAAGTAAATGTTAATGTTAGCTTAGGGGAGGGGTAGGTGGGCAGTTTCCCAGAAACCTAAATCTAACGTGCATGTCTTAGCGAGAAAAGGTTTTTTTCAGTGCTCTTTCGGATAATACACATTCTTGTCCCCACTCCCAAGAGTCCACGGTTTTTTTGGTCATATCCGTTACAAACTAAGCCCAGTGGCTTTGGGGGTGAGAATGGATAAAGATGTCTTTGAAATTAAAAAATATATATATTCAACCCTTTTTGGTGACTTCCGTCCTTGCTAGACTTGCTTCATACAAGTCGACTTCTCCAGCTTCTCATAAGTTCTTCAAAGTACTTCGAAGCATGAGGTCACGTAGCCTGCGTAGCAAGCGTTTCCAATCGAGTTATTGGGCGAAAATTAGAGCGGAAGCAAAAAAAAGGTTGAAGCCGTCGTTCATGTTTTTTTTGCTCTTGTCCCAGCTTTCTAGACGAACCTTGCGAGGAAACGCTTGCCACGCAGGCTAGAGGTCACGCAACGAACGACAGTCGACTAGTCAGACTAGTACGTTTCGCCTGAATGAATTTCGTAGTTATTAACGTGGAATGGTTATGAAACCCCGCTAGAATCCTTTGTTAAATGTTTTTGTTAGCTTTTTTGAACCTGACCGTGTACAACGTTCAATAGCATCCTATCATTTTGAACTTACTGACAAATAGAAACATCGCATTAATTTATTCAGTTTCGAATTGTGAACAAAAAACAAAGGATTGTGCGCGGTCAGGGAGCTTCCAACATAAACTACAGCACCGTTGTTTTCAACTTTGTTGTTTGCCGGTTTTCCCAACAAGTCCCTTCTACTAACTACGATGAATTTGAATCATATTACAAATTCACTCGAGAAAAAAAATTGATTAACATTTGCTGTGTCGGGAGCGGCGTGAAATATCACTCACTGTCCTATTGGTCAATTGCCATGACGTCACCGATAGAATTTTCGACCAATGAACTTCGCGCCAAACAGGTATGAAAATTCTTTAAAGTGGTATAACCAATCAGTTACATAATAATAACAAAGGACTTTTAGAAAGTCTACGTCCTAGTATAGCCTGCGTCACAGACGTAATTTAACCTCGGTTAGGAACCGGTCATTATTTATCGCCTGGGGGTGGTGGGCGGAGGATTTTAGGGGGGATCACTTACTTTTTGGGAGAACAAAAGGGGGGATCAGTCGTAACTGAGAACCCAAAAGGGGGTTCGCTGAAAACTTTGGAGGGATTCAGGGGGGGGAATCCACTAAAATTTGCTTGGAAAATGAAGACATGGGGGGAGGGTCGCGGAAGTCATCAAATGTTATTAGGGGGAATCACTTGAGTGAAGTAACATTCAAAGGGAGGATCGGTTAAATTTCACCTTATGGGCTCCTGCCCATGTTTGGCCCCAAATCCTCCACCCTTCCGTTCCCCCATCCCCCCAGGCGATAAATAATGGACGGTCCCTTAGTAACTTCTGCGAAGCAGCGCCTATAACCTTGTTGTGGGCCCCCAACGGACTCAACGAATTACCGGAAGGGACTTTCGATTTTCCCTTCGACCAGGGCTGAGTTGCTCAAAGCATGGTTAGCTTTAACCATTGGTTAAGCAGTATCAAAACCAATACGTTGTCAAGGTATTAAACGCTGGTTAACGCTAACCATGCTTCGAGCAATTGGGCCCTGATTGGCAAATCGACAATGCCTATTTCAACAGGCCAATCATGGCGCGTACTCAAACCCTGGTACACAGTTGGGGGCCCAGAACATGGATTCCGGCGCTGTTTCGCAGACGGACTTAACCAGCTTTAGTTTCGTCTGAGGCGCAGGCTACGTCCGTCCTTATAACGCTATAATTTGACATTTTAATTTGCGTGAAGCGAACTTGAAATTATTTGGTCAATAATTGTGGTCTATCTGGAAAGTTTGGTCAGGAAATGAAAAGAAATTTAAGGGAGACGAAAATTAAGCCTCAATGACACCTTTGAGGGGTGTTTTTACCCCACCGAGTGACAAGGCCCTCCCCATATTGGCGGTCACCTCCCCATAAACCTAGCCACGTGTCATGTTTCCCGGAATTTACGGTCAAACAAATCACGTGACTTACCAACATAATATTCATACCTCGAGCCAGTCCCATCCTCTTTAATTTCAGCTGACATTGTAGCCACAGTCATTTATCCAAAGGAAAAACCCATGCCCTTAGACTAGAAATCCTATTTTACATCGTAGCTGTTCATGCGAACAATAAAATCGAATATATAATTTGTGTAAATTTTGCATGAAGTAGTTACATCAAGTGTGATCACTGGAAGTGTTAGGAAGGTTTTTTTTACCTCTTTTTTTTTCCTTCCTGCACCCGCCCCCTGGCCTAATGTTGAGCAAAACGTTAATGTTTGTGCGCGTAATTATTCTGTCATATTCCAACATTGAATAGCGGGGGAAGGGGGATGTTTAGCAAAAGAGAAAACTCTCCTTTTTGAGGATTAAAATGGACTACTGTTAAGTGTACAACATTCCCAACTACTTTTGTCTGGGATTGTAGCTTGGAATCAGGCTCCTTGATATGTCGGCTGGGGAAAAAGGCAGGAGCACATAACCCGGAGCGTTTAACTGCCATAAATTCGTGCAACGGCGTTTTTACAAGTGAGTTTATTTTTAGATAAGCTTCTCCCGCGAAAAATACCTGTTCCACGAGGTCAATTCCTCCATTTGATCGTCGTTTAGACTGTTAGTAGCTCGCTTGGACCTTTTCACAGTCGGCTATTTCGAAGGTGATTTCGATTTAATTCCCTTTGCGTGAATTATGCGTTGTCGCCGATGAAGTAGACGTCCTGGCTAGGTTTTGCAAATCTTGCTCTGAACTGCTAGTTTGAGTTTAAATACTGAAATTGTCGCTTGAAGTGCTGTCAGAAGACTCCTCTGAAGATTCCTCACGTGTGTCCGCCATGTGAAGGAGTTGTCCTAGTTACGTATTAAAAGTTTATCATTGATGACGTAATTGCTAGTGCTTGGCTTTTTGAAAGCAATTCGCGGGAAAGGCTTATCTGAAAATAAACCTACTTGTGAAAACGCCGTTGCATAGGCGCAGTATGGAAATTAGACGCTCCGGGTTATGTGCTCCTGAAAAAGGGAAAAATTGGCAAGAAAAGCGAGTCGAGTGCGTGAGGACTAGAACAGAAGGAAAAGGCCGCGTAGAGTTCACTCGCCTCTCCACTATGCTATTTTTTCCCTCGCCATCTCCTCGCAATTTTTAGGCCCTTTTCTCCAAAAAGAAAGCCTTCCACAGGCTACGCTATTTAACAAGAGTGATCGCAGGATCATGACTGAATATACGCAATAGTGATCCTGCCTAAGATTTATAGTTATAGGGTCGCGAGTTCTTCTCAAACCTGGGGTTCGAAATTTTTTCTGATCATTCTGTTGTTAGATTTGTCCTTCTTTTTCTTCCAACATAACAGTGTACTTTTCGAACTTTTCATTATCTTGCCTACGCATAGGCCGAGATAATAAACTGGATAGGGGTATCACTTTTCTTATAATAGCACGATGAAGTTGCTCTTTGCGAGATCGCATGATGTCTGTTTGGCTGCTCCTGGTGACTGCTCGCTTTGTGCGGGCGCTTTATTGATCGACAACAAACACCGGAGGAAGGGGACCATGCATGTGAGAAATGACCGTGTCCTCGGCGTTCACCATGAGATTCAGACACAGCAAGACAGAACAATGGAACAGAGTGGAATCTTGGGCGTTGGCTGGGATATGTATGTATGTTTCAAAAACACACGAACTCTGAAGTTCAAACGCCGCCTTCAGAAATGCGCTTTTCACTGTCATCAATTATCATTACGATCATGCAAAAGCAGCGAGCCTTGAAATAGAGAAACGCACAAAAGGGATCCAAATCCACCAATCACAAATCACAAACCATAACCTTTTTAAAAACCTGTTGAAGTAAACTTCTGTTTCCTAAGAGGTCCGCTAAGATGATTGACGGCAGCGAAAAACGCAAACGTCAGTCGGCTTTTGAACTTCAGAATTTGCGTGTTTTTGAAAGTCTGATTTCTGGGACGCCACATCACAGCAAACTTTAATTGTCACGTCCAGACACAACTTACTCAATCCAAAAAAATGCAGAATATTGTAATGGCGACTGTTGAACTCTCTCTTAGCAACACTGAATAGAAGATTGCGGACCTCTCCGGAAACCAACTTTCGATTTGAATTTATAACTAAAGAGAATGTATGAAAATAAACAAAATACGTCCAAAATTCCGTTTTTTGGACAAAATAGGGAAAAAAAATGACTCATCCTGTGGTTTTGTTTTGTTTTTTACTGTCTCTTCGCCTCTAGAACCATTTGGACTGCCGTTTTATCGATGTTTAAGATTTTGAGTTGTACTAACAATAAGAAATAAGAGAAGGCTGACGAGTCTGAGGGCGACTAGCCTGCGTGGCAGGCGTTAAAAGGGGAAGGGGAAGGGGGAATTTGGACGCGCGAGAGAGCGCGAGGGAATAAAGAGTTCCCCTCCTCCCTCCTCCCTCCTCCCTCGCGCGCGTTCTCGCGCCCTCGATCCGCTTCCCCTTCCCTTTCTAATGACTAGCGTTTCCAATCGAGTTATTGCGCGAAAGGTAGAGCGGAAGCCTTCTTTCGCCTCCCCCTCCCCCGTCATTCATTTTTTTTTTTTGCTCTTGCCCCAGCTTTCTAGACGAGCCTCGTGAGGAAACGCTTGCTATGCAGGCTAGAAGGCGACCGTCCCAGCTCGTCCTAGCTTTGGGCTCGCTCGGGCGTTCTCTCTTAATTTCGTGTAACTTTCTTTAAAACGTTCTAGACGTAAGTCTCTAGATCCGTTTAAGAAAGAAAAGGATAAAAACAATGAAACTTTAACGGAACGGAAAGGCTTCTCTTACGTATACTCTCAAGCATTTCATCACCGTAGTAAAAATATCGCTCACGTTCACACGATTTTTTTCAGCGAAGAACTATTGGATAATTGGGGGAGGGGGGTGAATCTGAGCGAATCGACATTTTCTGACCTCTGACAAATTTTTATTTGGGTAATGTCTAAAACCGTATTATTACAATCTTTTCGCGATTATTTACACAAAAATAAATTTCATTTACATCACTTTATACAATTTTTTTGTAAATTTTGAAATAAATACGTATCTTGCTCGATATATGATGCGGTCAAAATCATAGTGCCTGCCCAAACATAATCGGATGCGGATATCATAAGAGTACTTAAAATGCCCATACGTTCTTAAAATAGCATTATAATTGTTCGCGGAACAATGGGTCATTTAGTCATCTAAACGCGTGACGAAAATATGGAAATAATTCAAATTTTCTACATGACACCCACGTATTTCACGATTGTTGTCGCTCCGTTCTGTCCACCTATTTTAGCAAATGTCTCAAAATAGTGTTTTTCCACAACACTAGGATTGTATTGCTTTCTTCCATTGTCGTTTTGGCAGCCGTTTGGCAGACAAGAACAAGGAAACCGGCCATAATCGACTTGACAGGCGATTCCACTTAAAATGCATTCGCATGTTTGTGGGTAGCAAATATCACCGCAGCTACAACCACAAATGACGCGACTAAGTCTGAGCTGTGCGCAATCTTGTTCTTCTTTCTTTAGAATTCGCCGCACCCCTGACGTCTTCAGAATATTTTTTCTTGCTTTTTGGGAAACCGGTGACAAAGGCTTTTTGTCATTTTTATTCGCCTCCAGACCCAAATCCACTCGTAAAATCTCGATGGAAATGTGTTTTCTTGCCATTCCAAGTGTCGATCCTCCGGTCGAAGGCACGGAAACAAAGCCCTGCTTTCTTGGGAAATAATACACTGTCACATCGCCAAATCGTACCATTTTGTTTTTAACTCGTTTACAATCATCGTCACTTTCGTCTCCGCTAGAACTACCAGTACTGTGCTTTCTCTTTCCCATGGTATAATCAGCAAAAACACACAACAGAGTTACAAGATGTACGACTGATCGAGTTTCGCACTCCCGTGTATTTATACTCTTTGGACTCTATTTTCACGATACACGTACAACACGCACGTCTTCCGGTGACGTCACAAACTCGCAAATAATGACGCTTTAACTGGGAGAAGCAATTTCATTGGTTGGTTTTGAAGGGGCATCGCTTTGTCTGAAATCATAGACGAAATGTGCTGGCTTCTTCTTCACGCAAGTTTTAAGAGAGCGCTGCGTGACCGGATTTAATGCACAACTGTGTGGGAGACGGTCATAAACGTAAAAGAAAAAAAGTAAATTGACGATGGACTTTTTTTGTGCGTAGTTATCATTTAGAAACAATTCCCTGGTTGTATTACGTTCAGCTCGGCTAAATAGTAAAATTTGGCTCCTGACTTATCGTATTAAACGTTTCCGATGCGGCGTTTATTCGAGGGTGACTTTTTCAAAAAATCACATTTTTTGAATCACTAACGAGTGATAATTTTGCTTCTAAATGCGTCCTTTAATCATTAAAATACAGTATTCAGACGTCAACTTAAACTAGCTGAGAAATGATTCTAAGATAATTTAATGATAGTTGTCCTATAAACTCATACTCCTCACTAAATCTAGAAAGAGATTTCTCTACTCAGGAAAAGATAATCCATGCTGCACTGTACAATGACTATACTTACAGTTTGTCTATTTCCATTTAAATATTGCACTCCACGTGAAAAAAAATTTAAAAAACCACATAGACCGTCCTCAGTGATCTTCCTGGACAAAGTAGACCGGAGGACTCCTTCTAATTGAAAAAGACGGTAATGTTCGTCCGAAAATTAAATTGTCCTTAGCCCGCAGAAAAGACGCCATTTTTACGCGTTTTTCGAGCTACTAAAACGCGAAGCAAGCGTGGAGGGCAAACACGCGCGACGGGGAGGAGTCCTCGCTTGCTTTGCTGCGTGGCAGGTGCCGATAGGGGAGGGAAAAGGCGAGGAGAGGGAGCTCGTGTGAATTCCTTTCAACTTGTTTTTTCCCTCGTTTGCGCCTGCCATGCAGGCTAAATAACACAGAATAATGTCATTTAAATCGTCTATTTACATGGCCATTTTTACGCACAACTCTAAGTGATATACGCACGTGGCAAAAAAAATTGTTTTTTCCCCAGGGCACCCTCGGTGAGATCAAAATCTGCAATTTCAATCCCTTATAAGAGTAATCGGCGTCTGCTCCGAGATCAGATGAGACGACAAACAGCCCTGTCATTCCCCACGTCAGGGTTGAGCGGCGAAGCCGCGAGCAACGAGGTCTTCAAGGAAGCTCATAAACGGTTTACCTACAATCGGGAATTTCCGTTTCACTGAAACGGTAATTTTAAAAAATACAACAAGACCTCCGCGGGCGTCCTTTTTCCTCTCTACGCCCCAATCTCTCCTCCTTTTTTGTCATTAATTTGCTTAACTTTTCTTCTTCGCTCGCCGCGCGTAGCTCTGAGGGAAGAAGGACGATCGCTCGCGTTTTAAACAATCTGCGGCATGTGACGCATGTGACTTGGTGTTGCGGAACCATCGTCGATTTAGTTCGTGTCATTTTGGTGATCGCATCGTTCGTAAGGCGCTCAGAATAGACATGAAAGATGATCGAGAAAAGATGTTATCTTTGACAGGCTTTGCAAAATTAAAGAACTTATGTAATCGTACTACCGCCTTTCGTTCATGCTTAACGATGCTGGAAGTTCGTCAAGGATAAAGTTGAAAATATTGTTAATTAAATGATGCGCAGAGCATGATTTGGGAATTACGGCAATCTATTCTTAGAAGGTTACGATCATAGGAACATGCGATGACATCACGCGCCAGTGATGTCTATTTAAAACTGATCGACGGTAAACTTGGTGGTTCTTTTTAGCGGAGCTCTCGCGCGCGAAGCGCGCGCAGCGGAGCACCATGGGTAACAAAATTTGGTAAACCATGCATCCAAGAAATTTTGGTTCTGAGAAAATCGTCCGTACGTACGTCCACCCCTTCATGTAAGCCGGGGTGAAATTTTGCATTTTAAGTACACGCGCGTTTCGGCAGTAAATCGCACAGCCACCCGGACTTTCAGAGATAAAAAAAACAACAACGACGAAGCCGATTCTTTCTTTCGACTTAATTTTAAAGTCTACATTGGGTGGATAACAGAGAAAAAGCCAGAGCCAGAGATAAAAAAAAGGAGAGACTAATTTCGTTTGAAGAATAACATGAAAATTTTATAGCGGCTGTGAGAAAATGAGAAATGCTAGCGGCCACCAAGCTAAAAAAGAGCGGCAGCGAAAAAAAGAGAACAAGACCACATACAACATTTCCTCCATAAAACGTGTAACTAGGAAGTTTCTGGAAGTTTCAGGCTGTCGTCTTGCAAGACCACGGCAAAAAGATGTACAAAAAAAGTGTGCTGCACGTGCAAAGTTGTTTTTTTGCTTATTAGACCTATTTCTTTCTTAGCATTACACGATTTTATATTTTGTTTCAGTAAACAATAGACATTAACGAGAGCTTCGCTTTTAGCCCTGGCTAAATTTATATATTATTAGTGTAGGTGTATGCTCAATCGTATACTTACCCCTTTTTTTCAATAAAAATGTGATATCACAATACCATCCTTCTTGTGGTTTCATCATTTTTATTTATTACATTATCTCCCCTCGGCATAAGTCATATATAAAATCACTTGTAGCCAGACATTAAAAACTAGATCAGTGCTAAGTATTATCAAAAAGTTGATAAGAAAATATACCATCCATCACCAATTATCTCATTTTGTTTTGTTTTGTTTTGTTTTTATTTTAACTGTTTCCTTTCTTGTTTTTAGAAATAAAGGAAGTCAGCTAATAAAGTCCCGGCGGTTGTGAGGAATGCACCCGAACATAGAAATTCCATTTTCTTTAGAAAAAAGCTCTGTTCTATAAAAAAATGTTTCCTTTCATTTGGGTACCCATCATGACAACCGTGACGTTATCTAATGTCACATTGACACAATGACAGGAAAAAGCCCGAAATGCACAGTTTCTAAAAAATTTACAACCTAGTACAAGTCAATCCATCTTCCATTATTGTCATAGATGTGGCTGTGTTAGTACACTGCAAGTTAAAAAAGCCCACTTTCTAATTGGAATTTTGTCAATAAATTTTACCTAAGGTTAATACAAAGTATCGCAGCCTTTGTCTTAGCCTGCGTAGCAAGCGTTTCCGCTTGGTTTCATAACAAAGAAAGATCGAGAAACGGGATTTTCGGTTTTGGCCGCGAGATGGAAACGAGAGCCAAAAAACCAAAGAGGGATTAGTCGCGCCATTTTTCGCGCGGTGTTTGACTCTCGCTCCTCGTTCTTTACTCCTAAGCTGCACGGAAACGCCTGCTACGTAGGTTACCTTTGTCTTTCCATAACAGGTCTTCATCTTCCATCACGAAGTTGTCAGTACACGATGGCTGTGTTCGTTCACTTTGAAAATGAATCCATGTGTTACCTTTGTGAAATCTACCGAAGCCACGATCTATAAAGGCCATGTCGCCGACGTATCCATTACTTCGTTTGAAAACGGAAATTTTTTTTTTCCGGTTTGGCCTACCGTCCACACGTTTCCGGTGAAAACGGTCACCGAAAACGCATCTTTTCAAAAACATTAAAAAAAGCCCTCCAGAGTACAGTGAAGGTTTTTGACAAAGCTAGCTTCTCGTTAAGGTGTGGACGGACCAAAACGGAGGTTTTCAAATACGATGATATCATACATCATTTACTACCAGTATAACGCATGCTCTGTGAGGGATGCTATCATACTCCCATTGTTTAGCGTTTTCGTATGCACGGGCGAAAACGATTCGATTACGTTACGAGTGGACGCCTATTTTTTTGAAAACGGAGAGAAAAAATCTCCGTTTTAACAAATATCTGGATACGTGTGGACGGGGCCTAAGATAGACCTTGAACAATCTCCTGGAATGTTTTTTTCAGCGAAGTCCTAGGAGAATGTAATATTCAGTTGGCAGGCTCAAAGTTGAATTCTCAGAACCATTCCATTTCCACGCTGTCGAAAGAATCTTCCAAAACGCTTGCCCTCGTCCGCCAATCAAGTGTTTCACCTTTGGCCAAACTCTCCGGCACCAAACGTTTAATCTCAGCTTCATCTGGACATTTCAGATTTTCAAGAATACTCCTGATTTCCAAGACTGTGGATCCGCGATGACGATCCAAAGATGACTTCACAAGTTGAGTGATATCTCTTGGTAAAACGGAAGGGTCAGCAAAAAGCGATGCGCGTTTCAAGGCATCAGATACGTCTCTGACCATGGCGCCGGGGGTGGCGCCTGCTGAAGTAGTGGAGGACGAAGTTCTGTTTAAGGAATCCAATAGTTCTTGAAGCTTTATACAAGCTTTGCGATCCTTTTCAATTGCAACCTGCACCTCTGCGAGTCTAATTTTTTTCTCTTCGTCAGCCCTAGGATACGACGCGCCGGCTATCAGGGCACCAATTCCGGCCCCTACAGCAGCTACCATTAAGCTGGCCCCAAAGGCAAAGGGTGCGGCCAAAGCCGCGCCCACAGCAGCCCCGACCACAGTCTCGGTCAAGATGCTAGGTTTTGTGAGCTTAAGGTTTCTTTTCAAATGTTCTAATTCTTCTTTAGTATGTCTTCTAATCGGTATCCAGTGGAGGAAAGCCTCACGTAACTCTTTGCGAAGTCTATCTGACGTTTGGTTAGCTGTAGCAAAGAAAGGAAAAGTAAGTATGGAGAATGGAGGGAATCAAAATGATTCGTGAAAAGTGTTTATGAAAGATGATTTGATTCGTGACAACCCTTTAAAAAGTCAATCCTTTTCCCAGATATAAGTTTTGTACCTTCAGAAACAGTAAAAACCCACAAGTAAGACTGACTACTTGGTTTTTACGAACTTGTTGCGCTAAATTCAAATGAAGATATGATCGTCGCAGTGGTAATTGCAATTTAAACAATTGCAAATTTACCCGAAAAAAAATTCGGGACTTCAAATCGATTTGAACCCATGTCCTCTGCGTTAGGGCTGCAGTGCTTCAATTGCAATTTCCACTGCGACGATCATATCTTCATTTGAATTTGTATTTCCGCAGTTCACATCATCTTCATCACTGTTGGGCTAAAGTCGGCCAGTTAGGGCTCCTCGAAACAACAGGGGCACCCAACGACTGTTTTCTGTAACATTTCTGTTCGGAGAAGCAAATATATAGCCTAGAATTTTCTATAACTTGAGATCGGCTAAAAATTTCTATATGACCGTTCCTTTCATGTACAATTTTCGAAGCTTTTCCAATAAATCCGCTACTATTTTCTGAAGTTTAATTTTTCACATTTTACTCCCCAGGTTAGGCTATTTTCGTAGTAAAAAGGAAACCTAAAATTTTCGGATTCAAAAATGCGATGTAGGAAGGAATTAGAAATATTCTCACTTTCGTAAGACGTTAAATCAGCATCTAAAATTTTCGGGAAAGTACTACTAGAGCCCTAATAATTTCGAACAGACTCAAGTTGCCTAGGATGACCGAACAGATACAAATTTTATAGCGCCGCTTAGAATGCATTTCTAGAGATCTAAAAGTACTCTGGATAGCCTCAAAAGTGTTTTCAATGTATGTAGGAGGAAACCGTCGTTGGGTGCCCCTGAAACAAGAACCTGTTCAGCATAAAATTTGATGCAGGTTCATATTTTCTAAAACCTATGAAAAAAATCTGTAGAGATATGTCATCATTCAGGTTCCTCTTTGGATTAGAATCTAATGAAAACTGGGTCCAGAGACAACTTCTTTTCTAGGGATTTTCCTCAACTTAGTCCAAATGGCTGGAGGTGAACTATGATGATTTTTTCAAACCTACCGTCAATGATTAAACGCTGTCGACAAGCCCTGTAGTCCTCTTCCCTGATATTCGATGCAAGTTTAAATGAAGAAAGACCAAACTCTTCAAGGAGGTCGTTTGTCACAAGGTAAGACTGGGCTACTTCATTTAGGCGGCCTGTGCTGTAGTCTTGCCAAAGGTCATCAAGAATCTTCACTGATCTACACTCCAACTTGAATATCAAGCTTCCAATCTTGACATCAAGAACAAGTACTTTGCGAACTTTTTCCATATATGTAAGGAAACCATTCAATTCGTCCGGGTTTGACGGGTCAACTCTCTCAAAGCATTTATCTGCAATACGATTGAGAACCTCTTGAGTCGAACTTCGGATTGACGAAGTTGCGTGTAGTCTTTGGGCCATACCATCAAATCGGAGATCAAGATTACCTGCTAATAAAAGAACAAGTTAGAAACTTCTAAAATTCCTTTACTGACCTTTACTAAAACGTCTTAATTGTCTTTCATGATCAACGCTGTACGTTAGGGATCAAGAATGAGAGTCAAGCTGTCCCAGTTTCATGACATTCAACAGCAAACTAAAGATAAAAGGAAATGCAGAACTTGATGGTGTCAGCCGGAAAGGACGAGAAAGTTGAATTCGCGATAATTTTTCATACGATCGACGCAAGGGATTTTTCATACGCTAGGATTCGCTACAACCGATCGGTAACTTTAAAAGACTGCTTACTTGAACAGGGAAAGAAATTTGAAATGTTGCTTTGGCGTCATCACCAATGACTTCATTAACGTTAATCATCCTGCGCACGCTGACGAGATCCCTACGCAAGAAAGGAATGATTCCAGACGCCCATTCCATGCATCCTATACGATTCTACACCATTTTGCTGCAACAGACTGAGATATAGATCACCCAACGGTTAAGAAAAACCCAGCAAGAAAACAGTGAGAGATCGAGTGAAAGAAGGCAGGACAATTTGTTGCAATGTAGATAGATTAAATTTGTTAATTGTGGCTACGGTCATTGTGGCACACCCGTTCAAATCCCATTAATTTATTATTAGTTGTTTTAGCTCGTGCAATCTTGTAGTTATACCTTTAGGCCCCGTTTATATGGAGAAAAGTTATCCAAGGAAAGGTGGTCATGGTCACCCGTCCCAGCCGAGTCAACTTTAGCGAACGGGAGTAACTGCAGAATACCCGGCCATTTTGAAGCAATACCCCTATAACAGTGGCCACGCGGCTACGCGGCTACGCAGCAACGTGGCTACGCGGCTAACTGGCAACGTGGCCACGTGGCTGCGTGGCTATGTGGCTACCCGGCTCCGTGGCTGTGGCTACGCGGCTACGTGGCTACGGGGCTATGTGGCTATGCAGCTAACCCTAACACTGACACTTACACCCAACAGTAACCCTAACCATAACTATAACCCTAACCCGAACCGTAACCCAAACCCAAACCCCTGGGGTAAGTGGCTACGCGAGGGGTAATAGCTTAGAAGTGGCCGGGTATTCTACGTAGCCCCGTAGCCCCGTAGCCACGTGGTCACGTAACCACGTAGTCACTGTTATAGAGGTATAGCTTCGAAATGGTCGGGTATTCTGCAGTTAAGCCAGCGAACGCTTATGTGAGAACTCTTTGCCCGAGCAAAGAGCTGACACAGCGTTCGCACGTGCTCTGATTGTCTCGCCTTGACCCAGTTGACCCAGCTAGGCGAGCCAAAGTGTTGGAAAAAAAAGTTGGCCTAGCTGTACCTACGGACACAGACGTATTTCCGGTCGTCGCCTCTCTTCACCCTGGTGGAGAGAAGCGACGACAGGGAAACTGGTCTGTTTCCCTCATGCTAGCCCAGCTAGGAGAGTGACTCAAATATCCGAAACAGGGTGACCCAGCTATGCGGGTCACCGTTCGTTTCTCATGTAAAATGTATGAAAAGTTGCCTCGCCTAGGGTGGGCGAGTGGCCTTTCTACCTGGAACAAGTTTTCTCCATATAAACGGGGCATTAGTTCTCATTAACTCAAACACACATATCTTTATCCTACTAATTAGTATCATGGACACAAAAATACATTTTGCTTCCAGAAATCATTTCTATTTGCACACTAAGGTTACCTTTTGTTCTGTTAATTAGTTTTGAACACGAAGTTGCATAATTCGAAGAAAAGAAGAGAAACGGACGTACCTGTAGATTTAACTACGTAGAGGATTGATCCATTCCTAAGGTTGTAGTGCTTCATAGTACATCTGTTGTTGAGTTTTTTGCCATTATACACGAGACATAACTGATCAGGTGAGATCGGTACTCTGGCTAGAATTCTGTCCCTTACACTTCTGACGTCGTCGTCCGGATTGGCATCTATACTGATCTCATCTTCATTGGGCATCTTGATATGAATTCTTATTTTTACAAGGCACCGCAGGATTGACTCATTTTGAATGTTGTAGTCGCTCAAAGTGTGGTTGTCTATGAGAAGCTCGTCATGAAAATAGAGGTATTGTCTATAGCATGGGATATCGTCGCTAAACTGAATTTTTTCTTTAACATTCTTAATAGTGCTACTTTTAAGGAGATTTAACCTCACGTCTATTCCAGTTGACATCCTAACAATGATTTGCACTGCTACATACAAGAACAGCGTGGACTTGTCCTCAATGTCGTAGAAATTTAATGAATGGACGTCATCGAGTTGCCTACCATTAAACTGCAAAACTTGCTGGTACGGTGAAATTTTTGTTTTGGCATGAATTTTGTTTTTAACACTTTCGACAGTATCCTTTGGGCTCAGTTCCAAGGTCATCCTTTCTTGAGTTAACTGGGTGACCAAATACACTTCCATTTTTTCAACCAAATAAATGACTGACTTATTCACAATATTGTAGTCAGAAATAGTGTGTTTATTTTCTAGTTCTTTGCCGCCAAAGATGAGAATTTGTTTGTCTGGCGGACAATCTGTCAAGTCTCGTATTTTCAGTTTGAGCTCCCAAATGGAATCGGTGGGTCGCACTGCTAGGGTAGTGACTGGTTCCGTGGCTTCTGTTAGGATTGTGACTTCCATACGATTATACCTACCAGGGACTCGGAGTACCAAGTTGAGGATTGATTCATGCTGAATGTTGTAGTCTCTGACAGTTCGGTCGTCTTCCAGGTTTTTTCCATTAAAGACGATACGTTGCTCGTCTACTGGAAATGCTGTCTTCACCATTATTATGCTCTTCAAATTTGCGATGGAATAGTTAGGATCTACAGCTAATGTGATATAGGTCTCCTGGCACATTACTTTTACAAACAAATGTCTTAAAGGTGAAAGACATTTGTTCTCTCTTTCAATTTTCTTCATTACAATCGGGTTCGAATCTAAGTTCTCGGCTAAAATTAAATGTCTGCGTGTCTAGAGGCCTCAGCATGACCGACGATAGATCCCTGACTCCTTGCTTCTATCTTGCTTGCCATGATAAATGGAACTGGCACAATTGCAAGCAAACCTATAAAAATCGAAAGCAATTGCCAAATTATTTACATAAGGAATCTATTAAACGCAAGCGTATCTCCAAAAAAGCCTTTTGTTTGTTTCGTCTTTTATTTTTACGACACGCCTTCCATTTTTTAATAAACCAACAATTAATAACCTTTCATCCTGGAGTTTTAAGCGGAATGCTTTACTACAAGATGGTCGATGCTCAGTAACCAAGCCTTCTACCATAATATGGAAGATAGGTCACGAGCATCATCGAACGAATTTTGGTCGAATCATCGAATGAATATTGCTTGAATTATCGAATGAATATTGCTTGAATTGTGTCAAATGTAGGAGAGAATCTAATGCATATCAAGGCGAATTTATCGAATTTTGGTACAAGTTTATCGAATGTATTGAACAAAACCAAATATATTTGAATTTTATTGTCAATATGTGGAGATTATCAAAGCCATAGACGCGACATGGAATACTGTCACATTTCGGCAACCAAAGTCGGCAAGTCACAGAGAAAAAAAAAACTCTAGTACTAGGGCGGATCAAAAAGTTTTGTCACTCAAACTATATCTCCAACACTTCACCTGCAATTTTTAGAAATACAGTTACATTCACTCAAAGTAGCTTCCCACAACTTCTATTCATCGTTGCATCCTCATCCTCCACTTCTGAAAGCATTCTCGGTACTCTGTAGCAGGTGTGGCCCTCATCTCTGAATGCACAGCTATAGGAAGGTCTTAGATCCCTGGAAAAGGCTTCCCAGCAAGGGCTGATTTGATTTATGGAAAGAGCCAGAAATCGCACGGAGCCAAGTCGGGTGAGTATGGTGGATGTTCCATCAAACGGATACCATTTTCATCAAGGTACGTCTGTTTCATGCGAGTTTTTTGAGGAGCTGCATTTTTGTGATGGAACTGGATTCGAGACCGACGTCGAGTCCGTGCCGTTGACTGATTATGCAAAAGAACGTTTGGCAAAACTGAAGTTTTGTAATATGTGACAGTGACTGTAGTTTTGTCGGGCTATGTCGACAACGACAGGCCCCTGAGTACTGAAGAAAATGGTGAACATTCTCTTTCTTGAACGGAAACCTGTTTTCAGGACCTCCGGGCGTGGTTCATCTTCGACCAGCCACACCATGTTAGAACGTTTATCTTTCATAGTAAAGAACGAAATCCGACACTCGTCACCCGTAACAACATCAGAAAACCTCTGAGGGCCATTTGGTTCAAATTATTGGAACCAACTGCGGCAGATTGCCACCCTTTGTTCTTTCTGTTCTGTTGTTAACCGGTGGGGGACCCATCTTGCGCAATTCTTGGACAGACCAAACTGCTAATGGACGATAGAATCTAAGTGTTATAGATGGGTCCTCTACTATCAATTCTTCGGCTCTCTCCCAGAACTGTCGGTCACAGACGTCCGTGGCCTTCCAGCACGTGCTTCATCTTCAACGCTCTCTCTGCCATCACTAAAATCCTCAATCCATCTGGTAACTACGCAAAAAGAAGATGAAAGGTCCCCATAAACCGTCACAAGCTCTTCATGGTCAGGCCTCGCTCGGAAACCTAATTTATAACGAGTGTAAATGTAGAAACGAATATACTCCCTTAAAGGTTCTATGTCATAACCAAATCAGCTTGTAAATGAAAGGACCTGCCAAATCCACACGGGCGTTATATGAGCACTAAATTTGCTTAACAATTAGCTGTTAATGAAGTCTAAAGATTCAAATGGAAATGAAGAACCATTGTTGCATGGAGAACCTAGCTAGGACTTTTCTTGGTGACAGAACTTCCTGATCCGCCCTCGTGCACGTTTGAATGTACCGTGGAACCTCGATATAACGAACCTCTGTATACGTCCTTGGTATAACGAACGAATTTTTTTATCCAAGTAATGGTAAAATGTATGGAAAAAGACCTCGATATAACGAAACCTCGTTATAGCGAACAAATTAAATTTTGCCAGTCCATTGGCACTTCGTTAAATCGAGGTTCCACTGTATTTATTTTAACTTTTAACTGAGCTTGAGAATGACGAAAAGTCAACAAGTCATTCCTTTTTTAATGTGATCTAAAAACAACTTTCTAACAGGCGGCAGCTAGAACTAGGCCTCCCGCCATTTAGCAGATGGAATGAAAACTACTTCTATATAGGTTTTGGTCTATTTTTAAATTTAATACTGAATTTGAAAGTTAACTTGTTAATCATTATCGTACTCGATCTGTCACCATGAAAACTTTTATGCACAACAAGCAGGAAGTGAAAGCATGAAAAAAATCGTTCTAAATCTCTGGTGCCTTAATTTGGAACTGTCAATAACACTTTCCATCAAAACACCTGATAAAAATCTCCGGGTTTAAAATTCAATAAAAAAAACTCTTTTCGAGATCTTAGAAAACGTAGATAGTTACATTGATGTCTCCAATTTTGATAGCTACATCTTTCAAAGCTTTAAAACGAAACAATGTCAATTACGTGTCTGCCTTGTAGCTGATCTATAAATAACGTTTTTTTCGTTGACTAATTAAAATGTTATTGAGTATAAATACGAGCTAGAGTGCATCTGGTCTGGAATTCTTTTACCAGTTTTTTTTCTGTAGTATTTCCCTTCGTTTCTTGTGACCGTCTCGACTAGCTCAGGAGCTAATAACGGGCATAAAGCATTGTCTTATACAATTATTAAAAGATTTAAAGAAAGTTGTTGTTGTTGTTATTATATAACCTCCTCTTCACAAAGGGGATGCCTTACCTCTCAACGATTTATCCGTTCACTGACTTTCGCTATGGATTTCTTGATCTCCATATCATTTTTATGCCCTGCCTCTAGAGGAACTGTCAAATATTAAGCAGTGGATACCTGATGTGTAGTTTTTCCCTTCTGGAACTGATGTTCCCAGCAATCCTCACAAGATCAGCTTCACTTATTTCATGCCAAAGTGTTGGAAATTCAATATCTGCAATTGCCCTCTGTGTGTGATAGTTGCGTGTCTTCAGGTTTGGTGCAAGCGACACTTTCACTGTACGGTCCTGCCAAAAGACGAAATTCATAATAAAAAGTCCATTCAATAAAAAGGCTCAAACAGCATGAAGATTTGCATATGTCCGACGAGACCGAAACGCCGTTCTCTTTCCCAACAAGGCCTTGGTACAGAATGGCGTGAAATGCTTTAATCTAAAGTACACAGACTTGATTTGAAAATTCATACTCGTATTTATCTGATTTATCTCTCAGCAAGGTCCAGTCTAAATCATTATAGTCCTTTGATTGTCTTTATACACGAAAGGAAGCCAAACCACTAGGATTTATCGCTTTTGCAAGGCATTATAAAGGATGGTTTATTGCCCCTGCGTATATATAGAAAAGTAATTACGGCTGAAATATACAAGCAGTGTATACCAGAAATAAATCTCAATTTGCTTGATCAGGGGCCACATGGAATCGTTAAGTACATGTAATGATGACGTTTCTGTTGTTCACGCCCGCAAGGAAGAGATGGTTAGGATGACGTAAACCTGAAAATCCCAGAAGGGACCGCTTACGTTGATTTTGTGACATAACTAAGCAAGACGAGTGAATCAACGTCTAGCTTATCAGTGGTAGATCGATTGACGATTACCAAGAGCCATAATGGCTCTTGCGATCGCAGAAATTCGCCGATCTATCGGTGCTGACGTATTCCCTGCTCACAAATGTCCTTCTATGAAGTTTTTTTTAAGTATTATCTTATTATAGTTAAAAGTGATGAAATGACTAGAACAAGGTGAATTGATCAAACCTTTATTTCTAGCTAAGGCTTACTTTCTAGACTGTATGTAAAAAGTGAAAGAGAAATAGCGCAAAATTCCAAAATATATCAAGCATGAGACGCAGTGTTTTATCACCAGATGAAACACTGAGAAGAGAGTTGAAATTAGGCGCGCAGCGGAGTATTTTTGACGAACTTCGAGGTGTTTCATCCGGTATTTTCAAACTCATTAATTATTCATATCCTGATGACCCAATCAGCTTGCATCAATTGAGTCAGGTGCATGTATTTTGATGCCCAATGAACATGCCGATCAAGACACATTCGATTAGTTCAAAAACTGATCAAGACACTGATCAAGAAACTTGAAACTTTAATCATTACTTACAACAACAATACGGCAACATATTGTTATTTCAACTTTTCCGTTGTAGAAATAGATCGTTTTTAATAACGACTTAGCTGATGTAGTTCCCAGCAATTTCTTCGGAATGTTGCTTCTTCTTGCTCGCTCACAAACTCCTTCTTCTCCTTCTTGCACTTAATGTGAAGCCCTTCGCGAACGCGATCCTTCGTCTCGGCATCTAAGCAACGTCGGAACAGGACAAACCTTCGAAAAACAACGCACCAAATTCAATTCCCAAAACAGTGCATTTTAAAATTCTGAACAATGCAGTCTAAAAGTTGTCAATTACCTTTTGTCAGTAGCGTCCAGAGGATTCAAAGCTTCGGATCCATTTTTCTCCTCCAAATAACGTTTTAGCGCACAAATGATACCATAAACAGTCTTGGGAGGGTATCTTCCACCGGACCTTTTAGCTACCTCCATCACGAATTTTGACAACCAATAGTTCAGCGACAGAGCATCCATTCCGGCAATATCTGTGCTCAGAGCGGTAACCTTGTGTAAATCGTAGTCCTTGAAGAGACCACCACAATGTAATGCCGGAACTTGAACCTCTCTTAACCTCTGCCATTCGGCAAAACTGATCACAGCCCACTTGTTTTTATACTTAGTTGAAGCTGGAACGGCGTCATTCACCAAAAGATTTTCTTGAAAAGATGTTTTAGGAACGCGAAATCGTTCTGATCCGGACTCGACCTCCATCTCGCGCCGTAGAAACAAACAATAGCCTATAGACCTATTCGGCTAACTCAATGTTGTACCCAATTCAAACCCTTTGGAAATAAAACTTTTTGTTTCATGAATTTGCATACATTTAAATGTGAATTCTACATTATAATGCAAATACAATACACAAAGAATCTTAACCCCGGGAGATTTGAATTGGGTACAACATTGAGTTAGCCGAATAGGTCTATTGAGCACGTCTTCTAATTACCTATTCTTCGGAAATAATTCCACTAAATTCTCACACTAGTTTGAGAAGCCCGGAGTTCAAAAACCCATGCTTCGTTTTTCATCAGGGGTTCCAAACACCTCGAAACAATAAAAGCACTCCGCCTTCGGCGTCGTGCTTTCATCCGTTTCTCGGTGTTTGGAACCCCTGATGAAAACCTCGTACTCGTTTTTGATCTATTACATGAAATACAGTGTCGAATGCCTGATATTAATTCTCAAACAAAATGGTTTTACAAGGAGAAATTAAGGATGCAAAAATGAGCAGTTTTTCATCTGATTTCCAAACACTCATTAAACATTAATTTCCTTTGTATTTTCTTATGAATTTAATGAATATTAGAACTGCTAATCAAATATTTTCGTATGGTTTAGAATGAAATATTCTCGAAACTGAAAATGTATTGATCAAAGCTGTGTAAATCAAATTGAATCAGTGCATGGAATCTTGCCTTTCCTGTTTTCATCTCACCTATTCTGTATGGAATATGTGTGAAAATCTTCATTATGAATCAGGGGCACCCAACGACAATTTTCGGAAAATATCTGTTCGGAAGACGATTTGAGATCTAGAATTTTCGGAACATTTTTTCCCAAATTTCTTGCTTGTCTTCCTCTCCTAGGATTTTCGAACATCTAAAAAATGGTATAATTGCCCATTTTTGACGGATTTATACCCTAAAAAGGTCACCTACAATTTTCGGCTGAAATTTTTTCTGGCTGAAATTTTCGAATAGGTAAGTTTTGATCCCTGTAATTTTCGAATCATTAGACTTTATGAATGGGTATATTTCAAAGAGCTACACAACGACCAAGAATACTATTGACCGACAATATACAGAGCGGGGGCAGCTGTAGTATCAACTATTTAACAATTATTTCACGAGTGCGCGCTGGATATGAGATAGTGTAGCGCCGAGTTGGCTATAATTATCTCATATCAAACAAGCGCGAGTGGAGTAATTGTTTTATTAAAGACCCCCACCAAATACAGTGACACCTCTATTAAGCGGACACTTTCGGGACCTTCCCAAGTGTCAGCTTAATAAAGGGGGTCCGCTTAATAGAGGTTTCACTGTATCGAGAATTCTTCCCGACTTTATTTGTAAAAACGACCGATTTTCAGTTTGTTTTTAGTTTTGAGCAGACGGGTACAGTTACCATCTTTGGAGAGCATGGTATAGTGGCTCATATACCATGATGGCCAAGCCCATCATGATCAAAGCTGTAGAATTGCATTATCCAATGATCAGTTTTTAATGATACTAGTTAGTATATACTAAAATTTTCGCGTGCTATGATTGGCTGTTCAAACCCCCGGGATATAGAGTGCTATGCTATGCTATTAACCTTAGAGCAAGAGCGCTAAACTCAAGTAAGTTAAGAGCAAAATGGCTTCCCGGTTTGTTGCCGTAACAAACAAAGAAATTTCACAAATAATCAGAGAAGCTGTTTTCGAAAAACACGAACAAGGCGACGAAATTCAGTTTTTACGGGTAAAGCTTTGTCTGTTTAATCTAAGTCAGTTCATCGATGCAACCGCTGAAAAAGATTTTTGTTTACAAACAAATTAACCGCACATAAAGTCTTGAGTTACTTTATTTAGCTGACATGTTCATAAATAAGCCTAAAACTGAGTTAAGTGTTTTTTTGTACAGATTGGTTTCAAATACAGGAATAATTAACAACTCCTTTAGAAGAAATGTCCCAACAAGAGCTAAGAAAATGCCTTCAAGTGATTTTTAAGCTAAATTATCTCACTTTTTTAGTATATACTTAAAAAATTATTCACCTCAGGTTTGTTGGCTAGTGATGGATTTGTCCCCTTTGGTGAACAATTGTTACATATCATTTTTGGCTCTGTCTGTCTGACAATTGTAATAATATCTTGGTTTGCAACCACGTGACAAGGCGGCCAAATTGGGGGTAAAAACAACATAATTTTTCTCGAAGAATTTACATGAAAATAGAGTTTAGTTGCCAGAGGAGAGAAACGCTTTTGTTCTTCAACACCAACATGACCGCCTTGACGTCGGTTGGGGTCCCAGGCGTTCCTAGCAGCGACTGTGGAAACTGGGAATAAGCATTGTGACGACTTTCATTGTATGCAAATGAGACTCATGATGAACATGTGGTTTATTTTCGGCGATAATTGAGGTGATGCGCGTAATTCATCAGTTTCAAGTATGGCTCTTTGGCAATGATGTAGTTTTCCCCGAATCATACCGATCAAGGCCCTTGGTTTTCGTGTATTCATACAGGCGTAGTAAGACGTGAAATATTATAGCGGAGGAAATCCTCTTTCATGCTGTATTGAGGCATTTCGTTTCTCAGAATATTGACGCCATTACTGTAACCCTACGGTTGAATAGATTCGACATTGCAGATTCACTTTGTTGTATGTATTTTAATTGATAGATTTTCGCAGTTGTTAAAATGTGAAAACGTGTTGCATTTAATAAATACTTGAAATATCAATGATTTTTATCCTTAAACTACTAGAAGCAACTTCAACTACTCATCTGGCGTTACGTATGTGTCATGGATGCGATTACAAGTGTAGAATTGTACTTGACTGTCACGCACTCTACTTGCAGCACTTCATCGGCCAATGTGAACTACTACTCTACAAATTGAACGGTAGTTTATTTATTTCTGAAGTTCTCCAGTATGGGAAATGTGTGTTTATTTTTCATACTGACGTCTTCATTGATGTTTCCTTGATGTCGTAGATTGGCAAGGTCTCAATCTTTGCCTTGTGGTATTGCCTTTGATTCTCGAAGATTGCTTGAAATTCCAGCATTACTGCCAAGACATCATTGGAAATTTTCACTTAAGATTTATAAACTGTAACGATCGAACTATAATCTTCGGTCCAGTTTAAGTCTGACTATTCTATGTATACGACGTGAAAATGCCTAATTTCACGTTGCACCATAAGGCAGTCAGTAGTTATACTGTGTAACCTATGCCTGCACACTGGCTCCTTAAGCATTTATCTCCTCCTCATTTCTTATCTAATCTCCAAGCAACCTCGAGTTAAGAATGTCTTGTTTCATATCATTTACATTATGCAGATCATTGTATGTCACAAAACGAATCAAACTGTGTTTGGAGTTTTCAAAACGAATTTTTAGAAGACTCTTACATCCTGATGTAATCATGAATTTAAAGGGACAGGTTCACAGCCCAGCGCATGCTTGTTAATGGAAATGCTATTTTTCTGCCGGGACATGCTGTATCGTCTATGAAAGCAATATGACAAGTGTCATAATGTTGTCAAAGAACCAATCTGCACACTCTCTGGCAATCACTTGATCAACGTAGGTGCAAATAGCTGTAAATTAATCAACCATGGAATAAAACCCTCGGGTCAACAATAAATTCAACGTTGGTAGTGTTGGCACAATCCACTAATTTTTCTGCGATTTTAGAACTCCTCCATCCCACCTCAGGTTACTCTAAAATACGCTTCTACTTTGAAATGCACTCTGAGATCGCTGAGGTACATGTGAGTGGGATTATTAACCGATAGAATCAATAAAAAAATTCGAAAAGCTTAATTTAATTAATGAGCATGCGCTGAACCGTGAACCTGTCCCTTAAAATCTGCTCTGATTTATTTGCAAAGATTAGAGATACTGGCATGCATTGGTGTAGGCGTCTAAGCTTCCCTACTCTGTCAGACGATATTTGATTTGAATTCAGTATTACTAAACAAATGACACGAAATGCAACGCGTGGTGAACCGATGGTTCGCGTTCAAACGCCGCCAACAAGGTAGCCAAGTTTCATATTTTCTTTTTAATCTTTAAAACTCTACACATATTTATTTCACGAATTACCATTTCAACTCACTAAGTAATGGATTTTTGCAATCCAACGGTGATTCAACGCCGGAGAGGCAAATTATTGAAAATTTATACAGGGCCGGATTTCCAAACGATTCAACTGGCTTAACTCTTTAGGCTCTTCATGACCCGTCAGCTAACCCGTGTATGCTTAATTCAAGAATTCGCCGAAATGATCATATAAAGGACAACAACACAGTTGTTGTCATTTTAACAGAGACCCTTTAGTTAATGACGATTAAGCTTACCTTGGTTATTTAGCCTTTTCCTTGAAAGTTATTGCTAGTGAACAAAGACGCGTTCCAGACGACCTAAAAACGCTAGCAAAATATATGCAAATTTCATATGAACTGAATTGGCAACCAATGAACGACGGGAACCAAGTTAAAGTAACACAGAAGTTACCACAGACAGAAACACCTTACCATTTGTATTATGATCATACACATCCGACAGGTGAAAGTGCGAGCGAGTGCAAAAGGTTTCACGGGAAAGCAAGTCCACATTGAGCCCAAGACTTCTCGTCCTGCTCTAGGGCACTCCACAGGAACACTAGCCTGCGAGCAAGCTCTCCTATTTGGGCGAGTGAGGCGAGTCTCGCGAGAACGCGCGAGCGAGCGGCGAAGCCGCGAGGGGCCGACGCTCACTTCGCTGGCCCAAATAGGAGAGCTGCTCGCAGGCTACAGGAATACCCAACGTCTCAACCTCGTCCCCAGCGCTTTTTCCAAATCAGGGCCGCAGCAAATATGCCGTTTGAGAAAGCAAGGTTAAATATTTGTTTATAACCTTTCCATACGTCTAAGATAATCCGAGTTTTTTATTTACCACATACCCACGATTTTCGACATTTTATAGCAAGCTGGAAGATAAAACTGATATTACACTGGATGATTCGCAACGACGATTTTTAGCGCAACACAGCGTTGCAATGTTGGAACAATGATGTAACCATTCGAAACAATGTCGCAACAATGTTGCAACGCTGTGTTGCGCTAAAAATCATCGTTGCGAATCGTCTCGTGTAAAATCACCTTAAAAGGAGTTTTATCTTCTCGGTTTATTAACAGCCTAAACAATTACAATTGCAATTATTGTTTACAATAGGGCTCATGAAAATTTCCGTATATGACAAAACGTTTCATAGAATCTTCTATAGACCTTGTTACGGTTTTCGACGCCATCTTGACGAGTAGGCAAACTCGTGAGAAGTTACAGTGTTTGTACGAGCCTGGTGTCAAATAATTTCCGTAAAACGGCTGTTCTGAAAAAAAATTTAGGGGCTTTGCTGTGCTTAAATTTCTCCAGAGACTTGCTTTAGCTTTTCCATATATTTGTCTGTAATTTTTCCCAGGACTTTCTTACAGACAAATGTATAGAAAATTTTAAAAAGTGGTTCTAGGTCTTCTACCGCATGTAACGCCCTCAATTCTTTTCAGTAGAATCCTTAGGAATGAAGCATTAGTTTACAATTCAAATTTTTTCCAAACAGCCGTTCTACGGAAATTATTCGACTTAAGATTCTCATACAAACGTTGTAATTTCTCACGCGTTTGCCTACTTGTCAAGAATTGAATAAGAACTCAGGTAGAACTATCGAGCACCTTTGTCTATGACTGCGAAATGAGCAAGGGCCTTTTTTGCGCCTGCGTCATCATTTTGAAATAATTTCTCGTTGCTTTATGTTATTAGCGGCATGGGTAAGAAAATTTGGTAAACTATCCATCCGAGAAAATTTGGCTATGACGTAGCGTACGCCCGCGCGCCCGCCCACCCGTACACACTCTTCATGTAAGCAGATGTCAAATGTCACAATAGGTCTTGCACAACTTGACTAGCCTCTTATAGTTATGTAAGCCATCCGTATGAGTACGATTAGATTGACAGCTGTCAAAAACAGACATCCGCTGACAATTATCACATGACCATCTCGCGGGCTCAGATGAAAGACCAGTCGTTTTGCCCCTACATTTAAGCTGATATAATATGTCACACTTACCAATTCAACATAAAAACGAAACTACGCCGGGCAAGGCTGTTGGCTGACAGTCGTTTAAAGTTATATTGGCAAGCCAAATTAAGTTCAAGTGACAGCTGTCAAAATGGAACATGTGCAGACTACTATCAGAAAACCAATAACGTGGGCTCAGGTTCGCTCAGGTACACGATCTGGCATTTTCCACTAAATGCCGGACGGATATGTCTTACTCACACTCGTAGTCTTTTAATTCGAATATTCGCCATTCTAATGAAGGTTAATTGACAGCTGTCAAACTAGAGGATACGCTGACCATCATCACCTGAATGTATCGCGGGCTCATTTGTCTATCCATTGAGGTCACGTAGTGTTTAAAGTTTTGCACTGATATCTTATTTGATCACGGCCCCTGGATCACGGGCTCAATTCGAAGCCCCATAGCTTAGAAAATCTATCCATCTTAGAAAAGTCAGCAATCACGTGACCGTACACCGACCACCCGCACCACAGGCATACCAATGTTTAATCTCACACTTTCTAGCTAGTTTGGGAGCCTGCAACCTGATATTGTACATCCATGTTTTGATTAATTGACAGCTGTCAAAATAGTGTTTCTGCTGAACAGTATCGCCTGACCCTATCGCGGGCTCAGGTATCGACCCACTTAGTTCGAGTGTTTTTTTGAGGGTATCCGCTGACAAATTGCTACTTTTCAATTATCGCAGGTTCAAGTTCAATTTTTTTAAAATGCATATGAAATGAGTCGTGTTCATGAGCCGCACTTTTAAATTGTTGATTTCGAATTGACCTCGGATGCGAAAATTCAACCGGCTTTTACATTTACATCCCGGATGCAGGGAAGGCACTCACTTTTTACTTTTCTCACTGTCACGCGTTGATCACGCTCTACGTCCAATTTTTATGTTCTGATTGGTCAAAATTTGACAGGTGAGTTCATGCGGAAAATTTATGCAACGTCTGGAAACTTGCTTTATACTGATAGCTGGAGCTGACAGAGTTTTGTGTCATCTTGTCTTGTGATGTTTTAAACTATCTTTTTCTACTTGGCAGATGACTTGGTGTACAAAATGAAATACAGCTGCCATCAAGATTGTTCTGTAATTCATGGCTGGCTTGTTTATTGCGCTTTTTGTTGACCAATGGACCGCTTGTCAAAGTCATTGGAAATCCGATTTCGGATGGCATCGTTTTCAAAAATGAGCTTACTCACTTGCCCTTG
>BOPM01000237.1:379673-384673 GCA_022179025.1 Porites australiensis
AATATTCAGGTGGCGAAAACGCTATGACAATATCTTGACCGTAAAAGCCATTGTTGAAAAGCCCACTTTTTTAAAATTTGTTTTTTTGTAAAGTATTTTCGTCAATGGCTCTTGTCTTTAGTTAATATGGGCCTTCATACCGCGATAATACGACTGAGCCTGCTGATACACGAGGGAGAGCAGCAGTATAAACCCTATATAGTCGGCGATCCCCGAATGGTGTCCCTGTCTGTGACCCCCCTTTTAAAAATCCTTGCTACGCCCCTGCTTCTATATGAGGCGTTTAATTATTAAATACGTCAATACGATATTCAGTCATAAAATCGAACTAGCTGAGAAATGATTCCAAGGTAATTTAACGATGTTGTCAATAAACTCATACCCCTCACTAAATCTAAAAAGAGATTTCGCTAATGGGAAAAGAGAATCAATTCCGCACTGTACTTTCAGTTTCAGTTTCTGAGCAAATTAGACAAAATGGCCCGGAGGACTCCTCCCATATGAACAAGACGGTAATGTTTGTCGAAAAATTAGAATCAACTTCGAATTGGGTAAGCAGAAAAGACGCTGTTTTACGCGTTTTTTTTTGTTTTTTTTTTGGCTACCGAAGCTCGAAGTGTGCGTGGATCGCGGACAAGCGCGACGGGGGAAGAGTTCTCGCTCGTTTTGCGCTTCAGTTTGCTCGCCTGAAAAAAGCGGGAAAACACTAACGACTTTTCTGCAGGCTAAATATCTCAGACAAAAATACGCGCTTTTCTCCTCCTCGTTTTTCCTTCTTTACGCATGTCATACAGGCTAAAAATACAGAATAATGGCAATTAAATTGTCTATTTGGTAGCCATTTTACACACAACTCTAAGCGATATACGGAACGGGGAAAAAAAAGGGTGTCCGCCTAGGACACCCTCGATGGGACAAAAAATAGGAGTAGGACCTGATAGGAGTAGTAGGCGTCCGCTCCGAGACGACACGATAAACATTCCTGTCATTTTCATACACTCTTTTTTTAAAATAATATATTTTATAAGAATATCGAGACTGAAATTTGCAAAACTTTAAGAATGTTATCAGAATAAACCCGAAGCTGATTACGTTTTCAACTTTTTCCTTTTTCTAAACGGCAAAACTAGCCAACAAAACAAAAAAACCCGCACTAACTATAATTGATACCCCAATACATTCTAAAACGGAAATGTCATTATTTTCTGTCTAAAATCGATAGAAAAATAAAAACATTCAGCCTGGGCCGGAGAACAAGACAAACCTAAAACAAGGGGTACACATACACCAACCCACGGCCTGGCCAGTACCTCACGCATGCGCACAGCCATATCAACCGGGCAGTGGCAGCCACGGACAGCTGTTTCGCCCTTATTGGTCTCAAAGACCCTTTACTGCTGAGGTGAGTGCAAAGCACTCCTTTAAGCGCATGCCGTGGGAGAACTGCCGTGCGGTTCCCAGGCAACAGCTTCATATGTGTTATGTGGAGCTGCTTTGCACTCTCCTCGGCTCACTCTTATACTTACCCCTTTTTTCAATAAAAATGTGATATCAGTATATTACAATGTCAGCCTACTTGTGGTTTGATCATCCTGATTACATGGTTCTCTCCTCAGCATAAAGTCGTTTACAAAGTCGAAAATCTAAACGAAACTAAACGAAAACTGTTCAGTTCAAATGAGTGCTAAGTATTATCAGAAAGTTGTTTAAAAAGTATACCATATATCACTAATTTTATCTCGTGTTTTTGTTTTGTTTTTATTTTAAATTTTTCCTTTTTTGTTTTTCGAAATAAAGGAAGTCGGCTAATAAATTCCCGGCGGTTGTAAGGAATGCACCGGAACATAGAAATTCCATTCCAAAAAAATGTTTGTTTTTGTGAAAATGTTTCTTTTTGTTTGGGTTCCTATCATGGGGCGTCATCTGATGACACGTTGAAATAATGACAGTAAGAAATAAGCGTTGACAGGCCAAACACGACTCATAAGCTCGTGATAATGTGAAACGAGACCTTGAGAGTCTCCTTGAACAGTGGTTCTCTTTCTTTTTTCTCTCGCGCGAAGGTTACTAGTACTACACAGTGCAAGAGGTGTAGCATTCTAAACTTTGACTGAGTAAATCTTGTTTTTGCCGCACTAAATCTTATATTAGTACAAGCTACTCCATCTTCCATTATTGTCATAGATGTAGCTGTGTTAGTACACTGCAAGTTAAAAGCCAATTTTCAAATTGGAATTTTCTCAATAAATTTTACGTAAGGTAAACACTAGCCTGCGTAGCTGGCGAGATTGTTGAGCCCGGGGTTACTTTCTAGTCGGCGGAGCCGCCACGCTGCTTCACCGCTAAAAACTAAACACTAAGGTCTTTACCTGCTAATAGGGACCTTAAGATCCGATGACGGCGACGGCAACGGGAACTTCAAAAAAACAATAGGTTAAGATTAGCAAAACAACAACTTTGCACGTGCATCTCGATTATTTGTACATTTCTTTGCCGTCACTGCAAGACTACGACGAGAAAATGCCTAATTTCACGTTTTATGGAGGACGTAAACAAGCTACTATGAAATTTTCTTTCTCATTCTGAACTCGGATATGGTTTTTCGGGAATTCAACTCCAAAAGAGTTCGCCTACATTTCACAAAGTAATTGAGTTGGAACTGTCGCGATGAAGATTGAATGAACACGAATTCAGTTTTTAAGCGATGTTTTCGCTGCCGTCGCCGTCCTCGGATCTTAAGGTCCCTATTCCCGCCAGCTACGCCGGCTAGGTTAATAGAAAGTATCGTAGCCTTTGTCTTTCCTAAACTGGTCTTCATCTTCCATCACGAACTTGTCACTACACGATGGTTGAGTTCGTTCACTTTGAAAATGAATCCATGTGATACCTTTGTGAAAGCTACCAAAACCACGATCTATTAAGTTACACCTTTAGAAAAATCTACTGGAATGCTTTTTCAGCGAAGTCCTGGGAGAATTAATATCAAATTGATTGGCTCATGTGGTAAAGTTAAATTCTCAGTACCATTCCATTTCGGCGCTGTCAAAAGAATATGCCAAAATGCGCCCTGGTCCACCAATCAAGTACTTGTCAGTAAAATTATTCCATATTCTTTGACTCTTACAGTTCATCCTATCAGTTCACATTTCAACATATTTTGCCTCAGCGATAAAACTCTCCACCAAAAGTTGCATCTCAGTTTCATCTGGGCAGTTCAGATTGTTCAGAATACCCATGATTTCCTGGACAATGGGGGATGTTGATCCGCGATTACGATTTGAAGATGACTTCACAAGTTGAGTGATATCCGTTGGCAAAAGGGAAGAATCAGCAAAACGCTACGCACGTGTCAAGACATCAGACACCGCGGCGCCCACCATGGTGCCCACGGTGGCGACTTCATCTGAGGTAGTTATCTCAGTGGAAGAAGTGAAAGTTCTCTTTAAGGAATCCAACCGTCGTTGAAGATCTGCTATATTTTTGTGGGAAAACCGCTTATCAAACTGCATACTTTTTTGAAATCCTTTCCAAAAACAAAACGCTCAGGTTGTGAATCTCAAAAATCAAGATTTGGATTTGATTCGAAGATTCCACCCAGAGTGTGGATTTTATGGATTCGTGATCCGTTTTTGGATTTGCCCAATAAAACGCTCCCACAAACTCCGTATTTTCTTCCAGCTCTGAAGCCCGCACTTACTTTCAAATTTAAACTCCTAGCTTTACATAAAAGGGTACGTATAAGCGTAAGAATATTAAAGATCTACCAAACTGACGATCGGTTTAAAATAGACATGACTGGCGTTTCATGTCATCTCCTCGTCCCTTGGTAATAACTTACAAGAATACAATACCGTGTGTAAATGAATTTTGCAGCAACCGTTTATGTATTTGCCCAAAACACTATTGCTTTATTACTTAACTATCTATAACTAATTTTCTCATGCTTTGCTTGTTTCTGTTTTGTTTCTATTTTTCTTTTATTCCCTTTTTTTTTTTCGAAATAAACTAAGGAAGTGAGCTAATAAAGTCCCGGCAGTTGTGACGGAATGCAGCCGACCACAGAAATGCCATATTTTTAGAAAACAAAACTCTGTTTTCAAGAAAACTTCCCCTTTTGTTTGGGTACCCACCATGGCCGCCGTGACGTCATCTGGTGTCACGTTGAAATAATCACAGGAAAAAAAAGGCTGAAATATTTATTAAACAACTATACATATGAGTTCGTCGGCCGAAATGCATGCCCTCAAAAAATTATAACCTAGTAAAGGGCACTCCATCTTCCATAACTGTCACAGTAGTATTTAGCCTGTTCCAGGCTCCGAGATAGTGGTGAATAGTCGTTCAGTAAAAAGAATGCGAAAAACGCGCGGGGGCTGGGGAGAGACAGGGCGTCTCCCATTTTTCCCGCCGCCACCGCCCCCTTTCCAAAGTCGCGCGCGTCTTATTTTCGCTTTTTCTCGTTTTAATACGTCCCCACTATACTATCTGAGAGCCTGGCACAGGCTAAGTAGTATTAGGCTCGATTACCAGCCGCTGTTCAGGAAATAAACCCGTGCTCCTTGGGGGAGGCCAAGAGAGCGGCGAAAATCGAGCCCATGGTCACATAAGTGTTTCGTTTAACTGTTTAACTGTTCATTAATTATAGCAAATTTTACAGCAAGCAATAATTATTCACTGCCCGCAGTTAGCAGATTAGCTAGTCGAGGCGAGCAGTGGTTACACGTATGTAATATATATACAAACAGATCACAAGAAAGACTAGATAAACAAATAATAGATAAACAAATAAATAAAAATAAATTCAATTCAATTAAGTTTAAGTACATTAAAAATTTAACAAAGGCAATCCTCTTACAGGTATTTGTTTTCAGGTTAACACAAAGCAACACTGTCTTTCTTTCCTCAAAAGCGCAAAAAAAAAAAAAAAAATCTTCCATGATCATGAACTTGTCAGAACACGATGGTTGCGTACGTTCACTTTGAAAATGAATCTATCCGTT
>BOPM01000237.1:389673-405518 GCA_022179025.1 Porites australiensis
TCAAATTTTCATGTGGAAGACTATTGTTGTCACGTTCTCATTTGCATGGTGAAAACAATACATGCAGTCCGCAGTCTGCACTCTACACTGACCGAGAGCATAGAAAGAATGTTTACTTTGCAAAAAAATTTTCATGATCTAAATTTCCCTATTTTGAAATAATGCTTGACGGCATAAACGCTAAGCTGGAGCTAAGAAAACTCGAACGCACTTATTAATCTATCATTACTACTAGTTAACTAATTCAACTGAAGCTGAAAATTTACAGAGGCTAGCTGGTATGGAATATCCTCGGATGGCAGCAATCATTATATTGAAAAAAATTCTAATAACATGCAAGTATTTTGTATGAAACTGGATACCTGTAGAGTCTGCACTGTCAAATACCTCCTGAGATAGAAGTGATCCTTTATGAACAAATCAGTTCTACTCAAGCATAAGTAAATTGAAACTGAATATTTTCAGAGACTGCAGGTAAGGAACATTTAAAGCAGGTATTGTCCTTAACCCCTAAAAAATGCTAATGAAAATGCTAGGAAAAGACCTGAATTGTTACTTACATATGGTAAGGCCCAGTTTACACACACTTCGCAAACATAGTCACCAGCAACAACTTTGCAAACATAGTAACCAGTTTATCATCGGCACACACAAGTTGTAATAAAATAGCAGGGTCTAATTACTTGCTTGTGGATATGCTTGTATAGCGACTTAAGGGATATACTAAGACAGTGCCTTTGCTGGAATATTCACTATGACTCCTGGATAGGAGGTCCAAGTCGGTCATGTTCAATAATTGCTTAAAGGGAACTATGAATGAGATCATCCTTGCCACTAGCTTAGCCAAAAGATTTCCAAATTTGTTGCTTCATCTAAACGACTTGTATTTGACAACGAGAATTTGGAAATCTTAAATTGCGGTTAAATCAAACATCTTTACCTCCTTTGTGCGGAAAGAGACTAACATAGTGAACCTCAGCCACATGACCTAGCACAAGCCGTTTGCTACCAGTAACATCAAACTCTTCGCAAATAATTACGTCACTGTCATGCCCCAGACTACTGATCACGTGGACGCACATTTCATAGCAGTTTGCCGCACCGTGGAGAATCACATGATCACCCCATGTACCATCTGCCATCATGCTTGTGAGGTAGGCATCCCAAGATGGATATCCATGAACAAAGTGGAAAAGTTCTGTCCCATCTTGCTGTACGAGAGAAAAAATACTTCAGTTACTAGAAAGAAGGAAAAATGCATTAGCAGACCATACTCACTTACGAAGCTGTTAGTTTTCTCTAAGACAGACGCCGTTTGTACATACACTGGAAGAGTGGGGTCTGCCTTCTAAAGGGGTCAAAAATAATGACTGTAGGAACAACCCCTCGATGTTCCCAAATGATACCCGACCACAAATGATCCTCAACCGTAAATGATCACAATTGTCGACCGCAAATGATCCCGTGAAAAGCAGACGAATGAAGTGGAATGGATTTAAGGCATGGATGGTGGATGGTGCTGAGAACTTAAACAGCGCAAAAAAAGAAAAAAAATAAATGAAACGATAAATAACATTATTTGTTCTTTTGGCAATTTTTCTCCATTTCTTCAAGCATCGCTGTTTTCCTACAGTGAAAATTTATTGAAACTTGTCTTTTACTTTACTTCATTTCTTCCATTTTAATACTTTTTGTTGCGATAACAAACTTGACACGAATATCCAGTTACTTGAGTCCAAGCCATTCTAGTGTTCCTTTCGGAATCGTTTGCGGTTGACAATGACCACTTTAATATGCTTTCTTCACGTTTAATACTTGATTTCCTCAGGCTACAACGAAACGCTCTTTCGGTCTTCCCGTCAGTCTCGTCACTAGTCCTTACTTTATTTTAAGAAAAACAATTAAGATACTTACCATCTTGGGATTTTCCTTAAGGTATTGAACAACACGTTGGCGTAACTCTTGATGCGAGATTTTAATTCCTTTGGCCTGGTCAAGCTGTTCTGAGAGTGCAATAAACATACAGTTTCCACCTCCTTCATTTTCGGAAATCGTAAAGCCCTTTTCGTGAGCAATGGTCTCTAAATTCGACTGCAGCTTTGTTGTCCACTGTATTGTTTCCCGCTCGATTTGTCGAAGTGCATCGAAGGCGCGTCCACCTGTAATTATTGCAAACAGAAATTACTCTATTTGATACTCTGTAAGGTTTGGTGCTTCAAAATATCAGAGAGGGTAACTCTATCGTCAGATTCATAGAGGTGACAAAAAAATAACTTTATAATTAGACAAGTGGTGAGAAAACAGGTTACTTTTCAGGATCGCAAGAAAGAAAATACACCAAAATTTCCTAGCATCGAAAAATGATATAAAGCAGCCTTCTGACGCTACTTAAGATTAATGTGAGTTATTTAGAACTTTTCTATTAAACATTTTATCACGGCAATTGAAATATAAGGTTTGAAATATATTTTCGTTTCATTTGAATTCAAACATACAGAATTTTTTACTCCTCACAGAGGTTATTTGCTAAACACCACACTTAAAGTTCCTGGTGTTGGATTTTCAGTAGCAGGTCTAGATCGCGCAAAATTCGGATTCTATCGATTTCAAAGTTTTTTGTTTATTGTTGTCATAGTGATATCGATTTTAGTAAACTACATTTTGACAACCTTCAGTTCATAGTCAATCACTGGTGAAAATTTTGTAGCGATCGGACAAGGATAAAATCTTTTTTAAGGTGATTGAAAAACATCGGTATGGTCCTCCAGAAACTGTATCGAAATACCTTAATCAATAACCGTCTTACTCCACGTCGGGGTAAATATGAGCATACACTACTCTCTATATACATGTAGCTCGTTTTGTCGGACCGCTACGTGCCATTTATATTATTACGTCTTTTATCGAGTACTAGCCAAATACCAGGTTTCTTGTTGTTAATAGTTAAACTGGATATGCTGTATACCTCACTTTCAAAAAAAGGTTAAAATCAAGTTGTTCAAGTCAACCGTGTTTTGAAGAAATCCAAGTTTTGACAGGATATGAATAAATAAGCGTTGTTGCTGTTAAATTGACCAAGCTGTTTAACATAAAAAAGGAAACGACCTGAAGAACAGAAAAAAAGCCCCAGAGTGGATTCAAGTCTCATCTTAAAATTAATGCCCTTTGTTTCAAAAAAGGTCACAAGAAGAGGGGTAAAATGTTTATGCACGGTACTATACTCAGAAAGGCGATGACTCTGTAGTTTTTTATAGGCCTGTTGCTTTCTTCAGTGCCAGTAAAACAACTAAAGACGCTGTGGGAGCGTATATTTGGGCGTCGATGCAATACGCATGTGTGAGATTTTTTATGTGTGTGAAAGGTTTGAACCCAGGAGTCATTACAAAAGTAGGTTGAGTTTGATCGTCCAGGTGAGCGTAGTCCTGAATAGGACTGTTGTTGTTGACAGTGGCTGACGTTTCGACAACCTGTGTGGTAGTCATCTTCTTCAGTCTCGTAATCAGTAATTGGTGCGTTTCGATCCGTCTGTTGTCACAGTTAAACAGTCGTCTATTGTTAGTCAAATTGTCAGTTCTCCAGTCGTTCTCTCGTAGTTAGTTTTGCTTGATCGCGTCAATAAGTCGTTTGTACGGCGCTGGTAACTGTTGGCTACGATTCAGTGGCGTTTGTTTTAAGTTAGTAAACCAGCTTTCTAAAGTACGACGTTGATAGTAGTCTGTAGAATACGTTATACATGTCGCAGAGTCCCAGTCAAGTTGATGTTTCGTCTGTAAATGGTGCTCAGCAATGTGATTGTTGACGTCATCATTCCTCGTTGCTCGCTTGTGTTCGGTCAGTCGCGTGCTTAGGTTTCTGCCGCTTTCACCAATGTAAGAAGCCTGGCAGTCGCAGCATTTGATCTTGTACACTGCTCCCTGTCTGTCCTCCGGTTTGTCTTTGTCCTTGACATTAGTAAGCAGTCGCCGTAAAGTGGTTATCGGTTTGTGTGCAACACATATATTGTAAGGTTGTAATATACGCATAATAGTTTCACAGGTGCCTCTGAAACTATTACAGGCTGTCAGGTGAGTCGCAAACTAGTTGCGCTCGTCTAGTCAGAGTCCGGATAGTAGTAGCCTTATGAGAGGTCGGATTGTACGAAGAATCGAATCCAATCGACCAAGGATAACGTCAGAAGTAGAGTGACCTCTACGTTACAATCAGCCTCATTACGGAACAGTAACTTGACTCCTGACGGACAGAAAGTACTTAAACGACTGAAAACAGACGAGAACATAGTCATACTGACCGCAGACAAGGGACGGGCGACTGTTGTTATGGACAAGACAGACTACAACGGCAAAATGGACTCGCTTGTTAACTACAAACAGACCTACGAAGTACTTAAACGAGACCCGACACCCGCACTGCAATGCAAACTTAACAACAAACTGCTTACACTGAAGAAAACCGACATGATCGACGCTACAACAGACTGAGGTCTGGTCCAGAGGGCAATGAGCTGGTTGACGGCAGTTTCAAGCCTTAGGTGGTACGGCGCTTGTTTTCTGTAGGGTGGATTTGTTGTGGCCATCAATTTTTTTCTTTAGATTCGGCATGCAGCTGTAACTGATCTTAACTGTGTTCCGGTTGAAGAATTCCCGAAGGGCCATGCGCTGCATAAAATCTTCAACCGGAACACAGTTAAGATCAGTTACAGCTGCATACCGAATCTAAAGCAAAAAGTTGATGGCCACAACAAATCCACCTTACGGAAAACGAACGCCGTACCACCTAAAGCTTGAAACTGCCGTCAACCAGCTCATTGCCCTCTGGACGGTAATTGCTTAAAATCAGCCGTGATCTACCAAGCCACAGTGGCAACGAAGGACAACAGGCCAGCCGAGACCTATGTAGGCCTTACTGAGAACTTTTTTAAGACCAGATACTGGAACCATAAGTCTTCTTTCAGAGACCCAAACAAGAGACTCAGTACGGAACTCAGTAAGCACATCTGGCACTTGAAAGACGCTAAGATTGGATTTAGCTTAACTTGGAAGATCTTAAAGCAAGCCGCGCCATTTAATCCCGCTTCAAATCGCTGTAATTTGTGCCTCTGGGAATAAAATATTTCATCATTTGCAGAGCCGATCTGGCGAGCTTGAACAAACGAAATGAACTTGTAACTTCCTGCAGGCACGCGCGTAAATTCCTTCTTAGCAGCTTTACATCTTCCGTTGGCACGCAATAGTTTTTATTCAAATTCTGCGCGCGCGTTTGTAGTCCTAGCGTATGTTGTAACGAACTTTTTGTTGGCAATTTTATCTGAGGAGTGCCGTACATGCCGTGCGGTTCGAAACTAAGTAGTAATAAAAATGCCAAGTCTAATCTCCAGTTGACACCAGACAACCTTGATTATACTACGCTCTAGTCCTTCTATTGAGTGCTCTGCCGATAGCCGTGCATATGCATCAACTGGTATATAATTATATATATATATATATTATAAATTAATATTTTAAACAGTTTCTAAGAATTAGTCCAAAAGTAGGTTGAGTTTGATCGTCCGGGTGAGCGTAGTCCTGAATAGACTGTTGTTGTTGACAGTGACTGGCGTTTCGACAACCTGTGCGGTGGTCATCTTCAGAGTCAAAGTGAGTTGTATCACGTCATTTGATGCTATTATACTCTGGTTATTGATCTGATTGGTCAATTAAGTCGCGATGTTATTGGTCGTCTGTCAGTTAAGCCGTGATGTTATTAGCCATGAAGACTACCAAAACTGTATGGACTACCAAAAGTACACAAACCCAACATACCTATGCGGCCCATAGTTTCTTTCTGTGGGTCCCCAAACTATATACCAACTGTCTAAATACTTAACTAACGTACTCAAACCACTGACTGACGAATCTAGACAGAAACTACAGTCTACTGAGAACTTTATTGAACAGTTTCTAAGTACATAAAAATTTTTGTACGCCATTAAGACAATACAGATACCGGAAGACCACAAACTAGTGTCCTTTGACGTGAAATCCACTTCAACTGGCTCTAGACTGTACTGAGAACGCTATTAAGAACTCTACTGTTGAACTACCTCTACCTACAGACAACATTATGGACCTACTCAACCTCTGTTTGACTTCGACGTACTTTCAGTACAACGGCAAACACTACAAACAGTTACACGGTACAGTTATGGGCTCTCCAGTTTCTGTCGTTGTAGCAGAAATTGTCATGCAAAACATCGAAGAACAAGCCCTAGCTACCTACACGCGAACTGTACCTCTTTGGTTACGTTACGTTGACGACACATTCACTAATGTCAAGGACAAAGACAAACCGGAGGACAGACAGGGAGCAGTATACAAGATCAAATGCTGCGACTGCCAGGCTTCTTACATTGGTGAAAGCGGCAGAAACCTAAGCACGCGACTGACCGAACACAAACGAGCGACGAAGAATGGTGACGTCAACAATCACATTGCTGAGCACCATTTACAGACGAAACATCAAATTGACTGGGACTCTGCGACATGTATAACGTATTCTACAGACTACTATGAACGTCTTACTTTAGAAAGCTGGTTTACTAACTTAGAACAAACGCCACTGAATCGTAGCCAACAGTTACCAGCGCCGTACAAACGACTTATTGACGAGATCAAGCAACATGAACTAACTACGAGAGAATGACAATTTGACTACAATAACAATAACATTTATTATTTGTATTGCGCCTTTTCTATAAAATATTCAAAAGCGCATCACAACAGTAACTAATAACTAAAAATTTTACAAATCTTTCTAAAAAAAATCATAAAAAATATTTACATAAAATGAGTAAAAGATAATTACAAATAAAGATATAGATAAACTAAGATAACTGAAATGATTCCTTAAATAAAAATGTCTTAATGGACCTGCATTGATAGCAGTTTTTTTTCTTAAAACTGAAGCAGCAATCCTGCATAAATATGTTTAAATTATTATTATTATTAATTAAAGTCTTAAAAGATTCTAAGTTCGTTGTTTCGCGCGCGGACCTTGGCAGCTTATTCCACAGGAAAGGAGCAGCTACCTGGAAAGCTCTGTCTCCCAATGTTTTCTTGGTTTTCACACTTGGTCTTTCCAACAAACGACCATTGTCGTTGCGCCTCAAATGGTAGGACGAAGGCTGTTGAATACTAATTAAATCTGAAAGGTACTTAGGTGATAGGCCATGCAAAATTTTAAAAGTTATCAAGAGTATCTTATAATGTATCCTGGAGCGCACTGGTAACCAATGTAATTCTGCGAGTAGAGGTGTTATATGACAGAACTTGTGCGCACGATATATAAGTCTTGCACTCGCATTCATAACACGTTGCAATTTCATAGACTGATATTCCGGGATTAGACTAACAATAGACGACTGTTTAACTGTGACAATAGACGGATCCAAACGCACCAATTACTGATTACGAGTCTTCATAGCCAATAACATCACGGCTTTTTTTTATTATTATTTAATTTATTATTTAAGCTAAATTTACATCGCAAAAAACGTGTACATATTACAACTTTACGAAACAAACATAAAAATAGCTGAGGTTACATTTACGCTTGAATTCGCTTAGCTACTTACAATAAAAGGAAAGGACCGTGAACGGTGGACGGTGGCTGGCTCAACTTTGCAGGACACATGGCTAAGTCAAAGCGATTAGCTAGAGGGTACCAAGTGCAAGCAACAAATTTAAATAAGAAAAAATTTCCATTTGTTTGAAAAGACGGTGAAAGAATTACTACAATATTCTAACCAATTTAACTCCTGAAAATTTGATTTCGTGGCATCATATCCGAGGAGGTTCCCACCCTCATCTAATAGATGAGAAATTTTGCAGACACCATGATCCATCCAGTGTTTACGGAATACAGGCTGACTGTCAGTTCTTATCAATGAATTAAGCCAGATAATCTGATCGCCAACATTTGAAATGGAGATGGCTACAGCATCAGAGAAATGCAATTCCGCCCAGATTGACATGACCTCACATACAAAAGGATTACGTATTTTTAACAGTGGAATGTCATCTTTGTGTAGATTACAAGAGAAAATAAATTTCCCACCATACATTTTAAGATTGTCATCGAAAAAAAACTTTCACCTTCCATTATTTGTCGAGTCAAAGTACTTCTTGATCCAGGATGCTTTGAGAGACTTATTGAACGTATATATATCAATCATCCTCAAACCACCCTGCTCATAATCCCTTATAATATGCTCTCTTTTTATCTTGTCGCCTTTACCGTCCCAAAGGAACTCAAAAAGACGTTTGTTGACCATTTGCAGTGCGTTTGTATAAGTAGGGAGCGGAGTCAAAATATAAATGAGTTGGGAGACTTTTGATAAGAGTGATTTTTCCCAATAAGGTGAGTCTCCGAAATTGCCATATTTCAATAACGTTTTTTATTTTCCCAATCCTCTCATCGTAGTTAGAACGGAGCATTACGTTTCTGTCCGTTGCGAACCACACACCTAATGCAAAGACGTTCCCCTCCACCCAGGAGATATCAGACTTGTTGCACTCTATAGGGCCTCTGTTTTTTTGCCGAACCCACCAAGAGCACTTTGGTTTTGTCATAATTTACCTTAAGGCCAGAAGTCACTTGAAACCCATCTAGAACCTCGATTGCTCTACGAAAAGAGCCCTCTGAGCCATCGAGTATCAACGTCGTGTCATCAGCAAATTGGCTTAGCTTGTGTTCGACTTCACCCGTCATAAAACCTTTTACGTCTTTATCTCTCCTAATGAAGTTGGCTAATATCTCGGCCGATATTATAAATAGATATGGCGACATCGGGCAACCTTGCCTGACCCCTCTACCTAAAGAAAAGCTCTCCGAGACCCATCCATTGTTCTGGATAGCACTGGATACCTGATTATAAAATAATCTGAACCAGTTTACTAGAGAGGGCCCAAAATTGAAATAGTTAAGGGCTCTTTTTATAAAAGCCCACTCTATCGAGTCAAATGCCTTCTCAAAGTCAATGAACATCAATAAACCAGGTTTATTCATATTACCTGCGTAATTTACAAAACCGTCAATTAGAAAAATATTTTCTGCAATAGAGCGTCCCTTCAAGAAGCCACTTTGATCACCATTGATTACCTATCGCTTTAGACGTGATTTTATAATCACAGTTTAGAAGAGAAATTGGCCTCCAATTTTTTAGAAAAAGAGGGTTTTTGTCCTTCTTTGGTAAAAGAGAAATAATACCTTGTCGCTGCGTCACCGATAGCAGCCCTTTTTGAAAAGAGCAGTTAATAGCATTCGCTAAAAAGGGGGGCAAGGTCACTCCATAATACCTTATTAAAATTCTGCTGGAAACCCATCTGAGCCTGGCGACTTGTTTGCTTCCATCGTCTTGACAGCATTTAGACATTCATTCACATTTAAAAGACCTTCACAGGATGCTTTGGAATCCTCGTCGAGCCGCACAAAGTTGTCATCTGGGAAAGACCGGAGATTATCGCTTTCATTGTATATTGATCTGCTGCTGTATAGTTTACTATAAAAGTCAACACATTCTTGGAGAATATCATTATCGGATGTTAAAGTTGTGTTGTCAGCTCGATAAAGTTGACTTATAACTTTGCGCTTGAAGTGACGTTTTTCTAAGTTGAAAAAGTATTTTGATTTTTTTTCACCTTCGTTATACCAGCGGGTTTTGGACCGTAAGATAGTTCCCTGGGTTTTATATTCGTACATTTTTTCCAAGTTCTCTTTTGCCTCAATCAGTTTTTGCTCCAATTCCCCTTTTAAAATGGGGGACATCGTGCCATCTATTTTTTTCTCTAGGTAGGTGATCGTGTCGTATTGTTTGGTTTCGTCCGTTTGCCTAGACTTAGCTTTTTCTTTTCCGTAAAAAATTGATGACTCTCTAACCTTAAGTTTAACCATCTCCCACGGCAAGGCATCATCCACATCCTTGTCGTCTTTGTAGTCATCACATGTTTTAAGGATGACTTTCTTGATGAATTTTAAATATTCTTCGTCTATCAGGAAAGCGGTGTTAAGTTTCCATAGACCAGGGCCTCTGATGTTTTCGGTAAGACCCAAACTGAGGCTTATCATAGAGTGGTCGGTTTTGTACCCAGCTACGATATCAGACTTAGCCACTTTACCATAGAGATGACGAGTTAAAAGAAAAAAGTCAAGTCGGCAGGATATAGATGGATTACGCCTTCTCCATGTAAATCTCTTGTCGAGGGGATTTTGGTCACGCCAGATATCGCCTAGGTCAAGGTTAATTTGAATTTTTTCTACTTCGGTGAGCGCTTTCGGGTGCGAGGTGCCGAGAATGCCACCTCCCTTGTCCAATTTAGCATTTTTAATCAAGTTAAAATCTCCACCCAAGATGATGTTGTCGCAATCAAATTCGAGTATTCGGTTTTTAACATTTTGGAAGAAATGGGGGTCGTCCTTATTTGGAGCGTAAAGATTAAGGGTCTGTTTACATGGAGTGGGGGACCCCGGTCTAGTGGGGTTGGTTTCTTTTGTTTTCACGCTCTGGGGGACACAAAACAAAAGAAACTTACCCCACTAGACCGGGGTCCCCCACTCCATGTAAACAGGCCCTAAGAAACGGTCCAGATAAGAACGATAGCAACAACGGCAACGAACACGTTGGAATGCAAAACAGGTGCTAACTTTTCTATTGTCTGTACTTACTTCTGATTGGCTCAAACAACAAAAGTTAACAAAACTTCATAAAGCGGTACATATATTCATCCTTACTTTCCAACCATCTTTCATATAACAAAATCTGGTCTCAGTTTGAATAACAAAGAAATCCTATGTGGGGAACATGTAAAATTGTAAACTTTTCTTGGCTATTGTTTTAAACTCTTGTGATTGGTCAAAATCTTTTAACACAAAAAAACACCCTTTCAAAGTGAGTGTAAATGCATTTTATTGCGTAAACGGCCTTCATGTAGGTTTATGCATTCTCTGCGTAAAAATGAGAACATTCCTATGTGGGGAAAGCACCGTTGCCGCATAACAAAAGAAATTGGTACTCACCTTAGCCAGATCATTACTTAACAAGCGTAAAACATAAGTCTGCCGTCTTAATGTCTAAAATGATAAAACGACCATCTGGGTCCGCGTAATCCTTGTTTAAAACGAAATCGAAATTATTTTTAAACAAAATGGTCACACCCGCCCTTCGACTATTTTCACAGCTAAAAAAAGCTTTGTAACCCCATTCATTTTGCCATAAATCACAGGTTTCCTTCATACAGTGCACCTCTTGTAAAAAAAAATATGGAAATTTTTCTCCCTGAGCCAATTAAACATTTCTCTTCGTTTAGCTTGCCCTGATAAGCCTCTAACTTTCCATGAACATATATTTAAGAATTATAATGGTGAAAACCAATTATTATTATTCTGCAAACCATCCACCGTAACAAATATCTATAAAGCCAAGCAAGGATGTAACTAACGAAAACTATACAGACGGTACACACGATAAAAGAAAAAAAAAAGAAAAACCTATTGCTGCGACTTCTACAAACGGACATTATACTACTACAGAGAGAGCATAAACAATACACTACTAGCATACACGGGCTCTTTCACTAGGAATGGAAAGTTATGAGCTGGTGCGAAATAAGACCTTTAGGTAGTGCTCCTAATTGTTTGTACGATCCGGACGACTATTTGGTCGGAGCTCCGCCATAAACACATTTTTGATGATGCAAAGCGATTACTCCTACTTTCTAGTTCCCTTAGTAACCACCATTACCCTTGAGCTTTAAATCATAAAACTTCAGCAAGTTAATTTTACAAATTGCAGCCAACAAAGACAAAAGAAAAGGCGTAGACCCATTGTAAAAAGCGTGCACTAGGTGACACAAGGCACTACAAAATACTATGAAAATTACCACAGCAAAAATTTCCATATTAGCCTACATGAATATTGGAAGAAAGAAGGAAAAAACAGTACTAAATTAATTTCGAGGAACGTAGTTACCGTCAATGAATAATTTGTCCGGATACTTTCTGCTGAAATAGGCTGTGCTGCCATTATGTTTTGCGTTTTGAAGCTTCTTCATTTGGGCCTTTCTTAGCTGATAAAGTTCCTTCGGCATGTCCTCAAAAACACCATAATCTTTCCCTTTGAGTGAAGTCTTTGCACGTAGTAGGACTTCTTCCCGATCGGAATATCGGAGAAATCTTGCAATCATAGGACGGGCCTTCTTACCTGATCTTTTCCCCACTCGATGAATCCGCTGAAATTCGAATCTACTTACGGCATTCTCCAAGCTAAGCTCTTTCTGCAGCAAATTATAAATAACCTCTTTTGTATTCTCCACGTTATTATTCTCTGTCTCGCTTTCGGTGTCGATCGGCACATCATTTTCCTGGATTCCAAGAAACATAAGATTCTCCCTTCTACTGTAATGTTCCTGGTATAGGAGTTGCATTTTAAGCTCTTCGGCTTCATGCTGGACTTTTTTAAGATCTTTTGCATATCACTTATGTCCACCTCACGGAACTCAACACTCTTTTCAAGATCGTCTACCTTCGTCCACGTTTTTTCCGTCTTGTCTTTCAGGTTCTGTACGTCCCTCTCCAAAAAGGCAAACGATTCTTGGAGAGATGCTATTGATTTGTGTAAATTATCCAGACGCGCTTCAATATTGTCTAGCTTTTGCAATTTGTTTAATATCATGTCCACTTTCTTCCCAAGATCGTCAGCCATTGACGGCAGTGTTAGTACCTCGTCCTCTGCTTCGCTTGTGCTCGTAGAACGATTGGCTTCTTTACTTTTTTTTTCCTCGAGCGAAAAGGCGTCCGAGGAAGAAGATTTGGGTCTATCTTTCCTTTTTGGAGGCATCGAATTGCAAAGAATAACACGCCAAAAGGCGGAGCACCGAAGTACACGTCCTTACACCTCGACCATTCCCAGCATTCTCCCTGACATACGACCAATAACATCGCGACTTAATTGACCAATCAGATCAATAACCAGAGTATAATACCATCAACAGACGTGATACAACTCACTTTGACTCTGAAGATGACTACCGCACAGGTTGTCGAAACGTCAGTCACTGTCAACAACAACAGTCCTATTCAGGACTACGTTCACCCGGACGATCAAACTCAACCTACTTTTGAAATGACTCCTGGGTTCAAACCTTTCACAAGAATTAGTCCGATTTAAACTATTTTTAATGCATGTACTTAGGTTTTTTTAGGTTTTTTGTTTCCAGAAAATAGTTTCTTAAAAAGTTTTCCCAAAATTACGATGTTTTTAGATTTTTCTTAATATTTGTATATGCATAATTCGCTTTTTATCTTGTTTTGTATTTTTTAGTTTGTCGAGCGTTTTTAACATGAGCCTCTGGCTCGGAAGATTGTGCAAACACTCCCCACGTCTTCGACATTAAATAACTCATTCCATTCCAATCCATTTATGCCGATAAAAATCATCGTCCTTTTTTTGAGTGTAAAATCCCTGAAAGAGTTCTCCTCACTGGAGCAATATCAATATGCAGAAGGTTTTCAAAGGCTTCACACCGGTGTGAAGCTAGGATGTGCGGCCTGTCTCTCCTTGCAATTTTTACGTTTTGAGTATTTACATTATGACTTATAACACTCGTTTTGTATTCCAAAGGAAAAAGTAGCATAATAGCACCAGCGTCTTTGACAACGAAACTTATCCCCATGCAAAACCCACGGCTACTAAGAGCGTTGTTGTTAATGAAAAGAGAAAAGGCAAATTCCCTAGAGAACATCACGTGGTCTGTATTGGGAAAAGAAAACATACAAGCTAAAAAAGTCTATAGAAACATTCGACACAGTAGTGTTTCATCACAAAGCAGTCAAACACCTAAGAGTTCGACCTTCAAAAATACGCTGCTGCAAGTCGTATTTTCAGTTCTCTTCTCCGTGTTTGATCTTGTAAAGAAACACTGTGTCTATCATGCTTGATATATTACGTAAAACATGTAAATGGACGTACCTCCGGATTTAACTAAATTCAGGATTGATCCATTTCTTATTTGGTAGTCCCTCAAAATACGGCCGTGTACGAGTTTTATGCCATCATACATGAGACATTGATGATCGGATGGGATCGCTACTCTAGCTTGGATTTTGTCGATTACAATTCTGACTTTGTCCTCTGGGCAGACATCTACACTGATGTCATCTTTGTTTGGCATTTTAACATTTATACTTATCAGTAATACATTACAGTCCAAGACTGATCCGTTTTTAATGCTGTAATCACTCAACGTGTACTTATCTTCTAGAAGCCGACGAAGATAATGGAGGCGTTGCATGTCGCATGGGATATCTTGGCTGAGCTGAATTCTCTCTTTTACATTTTTGATAGTGTTACTTTTAATGAGCTTGAACCTCACGTCTATTCCAGTTGACATCTTAACAAAGATTTCAACTGCTAAATATAAGAACAGTGTTGATTTGTTCTCAATGTTGTAGTAATTCAAAGAATGGACGTCGTCGAGAAGTTCACCATTAAACTGCAAAATCTGGCGGTACGGTGAAATTTTTATTTTGGCATGAATTTTTTCCTTGACACTTTCGACAGTATCCTTTGGCCTCAGTTCCAAGGCCATCCTTTCTTGCGTTGAAGAAAAAACCAAACACACTTCTATTTTTTCGACCAAATAAATAACTGAATCATTTCGGATATTGTAGTCAGAAATAATGCGTGTATTTTCTAGTTCTCTGTCAGCAAAGTTGAGAATTTGTTTGTGAGGAGGAACACCTGTCATGTCTCGTATTTTCAGCTTGACCTCTAAAATGGATTCAGTGGGTCTCACTGCTAGGGTATACGTAGCTTCTGGTCCCCTGGCTTCTGTTAAGATTGTGACTTCCATACGATTATGACCGTTAACTCGGAGTACCAAATTGAGGGTTGATTTATTCGGAATGTTGTAGTCACTGACAGTTCGGTCGTCTTCCAATTCTCTTCCATTATAGACGATACCTTGCTCGTCCACTGGAAATCCTTTCTTGGCGTTTATTATGCTCTTCAAATTTGCAATAGAATCATCAGGATCTACAGCTAACGTGATAGTCTGATTAGTCTCCTGATACACGACTTTTAGAAATATTTCCAAATGACCACACCCAGTTAATAACCAGTCTCTGTGAAATGAGCACAGAGCTGATCGATACGGAAAAGTGCAGAAGCAAAGGCGGCCTCCTTTACAAAACAGATGACCTTCAGATGAAGGACATTTTTTCTCTTTTTCAATTTTCTTCATTACAATCGGGGTTAAATCTAAGTTCTCTTAAAGGTCTGCGTCCCTAAAGGCCTCAGCATGAGAGACGATAGATCCTTGACTTAGTGCTCCGGTCTTGCTGGCTTGAATCAGATGGTACTGGCACAGTTGCATGCAATTAACCTTTAAAAATTGAGAGAAAACGCCAAAAAATTTACATAGGGAATCTATAAAACGCAAGGTTACATCACACTGAAAAGCCTTTTTGTTTTGTTTCATCCGCTATTTTCACGACACGCTATCCATTTTCACAAGAAACCAACTCGTAAGAAAGTTTGCAATAAACTTTCATCTGGGAGTTTTAAGGTGGCTCGACTGGATTTTTTGGGGTTGATACCTCCCAAGTTTGAGCATTAACTACGTCGGCATGAGTAAAGATATGGAAAAAAGGTTACCACAACTGTATTATATAAAGATGAAAATTTCTTATGATCTGGGTTTTATTGCGATCGGAGTCGCCATGGCAACGTAATGACGCCATTACGTTTTTCATTTATCCTTGTGTTTCTCTGTACCAGGAGATTTTTGAAGAAATCGCTTGAGGGAGTATGTACC
>BOPM01000237.1:413028-421222 GCA_022179025.1 Porites australiensis
GGGATTTCTATTCTATGGACATAAAGAGCTGCAAGTAGAGTGTGCGGTTAGTCAAGATCAAAACCCGTATAAACACATCCGTGAGACGTTAGGGTGGATTTCCACTGATGCGTTTTTGGCTCCGCACGTTAACACACGTAAATTTTAATCACGTAAATCAAATAGAGGTAAGGCATAAAGTATTGAGATTAAAAGTCAAATTAAGCGAGTTTCTACTTTTACGCTTACATAATTGTACGTGCAGCCTTTCATACATTGCCTTTATTTTATTTGCGAACGCAAATTTTACGCACGTGCGCACGTAAAAATTACGTGACAGAGGACACTTGATATCTCAAGTATTTATGAAGTGCAACACGACTTCACATCTTAACAACTGCGAAAATCTATCAATTAAATACATAAAACAAAGTGAATTTATTAAACCGTACATTTCCTGTAATTGCGACAATATTCTGAGAAACGTACCGCCTTAAAAAGCCACAAAATACTGAGGATTTCCCCGCTGTAATATTTTCTCATCCTGCTTGGGGATATTTCGTTTTTAAAGTGCCTGCATGTCGTGCATAATTACACGAAAATCAAGGGCCTCCATTCGAGGAAAATTTCATCATTGCCAAACTTACATGCGTTATTTCAAGTCATTGCCGAAAATAAACCGCATTCTCATCACGAGACTCATTTCCATACAATTAAAGTCGTCACGATTCTTATCCCCTGTTTCCACGGTCTTCGCTAGCAACGCGGGGCCTACAAACTAGGTCCCACCGAAAAAAAAAACGACTGCATTTTAAGAGTCCCGCTCTGCTCAAGCAAGCTCGACTAACTAGTTTATTTATTTTCGAAGTTCTCCAGTATGGGAAATGTGTGTTTATTTTTCATACTGACGTCTTCATTGATGTTTCCTTGATGTCGTAGATTGCCTTTGATAGTGGAAGATTGCTTGAAATTACAGCATGGAGGGGCATTACTGCTGACTACACAAATTTGGTAGAAATTGAAAGGTCAATATCACCCATGCCACATCGATTTAGACTAAGCCATTTTAACTAAACATAGTTTGTTTATAGATAAGTTAGATTGTTGAGTAAAATAATTGGGCAAACCTAATGGAGCAGAACTGTAATTACATGAATGCCCAACGGTTCGGCCACTTGACCGCTAAAACTTCCAAACAAAATTCGGTGAATATTTGAAAAGAAAATTCTTAAAAATAGATTGTGCCTCTTAAAACTTATCTATTGTTTAAAAACCCTCACTTGTAATGTAAAAAGTTCTGATCTTGCGAAGATTTGTATTATGCGCTAAAATGAAAATTATAAATTTGTTACACACAGTACTGGCTCAAGTTCGGTCTTCGATTTGCCAGACCAATCGGGAGCCGCTCGTTTGCACAGTTACAATTTTCTCTGTAGTATTTCTCTGTATACAGCTACAAATAACATATTTTCTTAGGCAAAGGTAGCGCAGACTTTGTCCATTTTTACCAAAAGGCTAGAAAAACAAACCGTGCACTGCGGCTTTATGCAAATTATAAGGTATTCGATATTACATGTGCAAACAGGAACCTACCTTTGCTTCCATGTGCATTTGGCAGATCTTTCCAGCGTAAGATATAAAACTAGAACATGAAATGAAATAAAGAACTCATCAAGTCAAATTACTTGATCGTACCGTCATTACTGAATAAAAGTCCGAAAAATATGACGTGGAATGATCGGTGGGAGACGAAGCTATTTTTAGAAGGACACAGAACTGCACGCTGGAACGGAAGTGAAATGAACAACCTCAATCAAGTTCAGTCTTCTTGACGCTATTAAACGTTTCACCCGACTTAAAACAGAAAGTTGTTTTTTTATTTTCTTTCTCATTCTTGCATGTATTCTGCAGTTCGCCTAGTATTTTCTCGTAACTTTTAACTTTCTAGCAAACTGACCATCTCAAGGCAAGGTTCATCACTGTAACTTACCACATAAAAGCCTTTTCGTTGTTTTCCATCGGCTGACTCTGTATACTGAGGTCCCATAAACAACGCCACGTTTAGAAAGAGCCCGCCCTTTTCATCCAAGAAAACCCAAGTGGCAATTGCCCCAACGGAGAAAGGCCGTAAAAGAAGGACTGCGTCAAATAGTTCATAAAATCGCACACTTCTCATGAGACCTTTACTCCAGTCTTTCTTCAACAAACTAATTTTTTAACGATAAATGACGTCCGAATGCGCGATTATAAGCTTAGTAGGTTACGAAAAGAACATTTCAGAGAACCAATGCACATGAAAGCATCTAAGACGAGGACTAGAGGAAAATATTTCATTTTTTCCTTTTTTTACAAAGAAAAGGGAAGTTTACCGTAAATGATCGATTAAGCGCCGCTTCTCGAATAAACGCTGCTCTCAAATAAGCGCCGCAGCGCAAATTTGATTTACAAATAAACGCCCTACCTTTGTTACGGCGCTTGATATAAAAAGATATCAAAACCATATCGCTTGACAAACAAGACCCACACCCACTTGTGAGTTCTAAAGTTTTAATGTACGGAAACTTTCGAAACCAGGTTCATATAACAGTTCGAGGTGTGCATATCTATCCTTTTTCTTGCCCAACTCTGAGTTCTCTCTTCATTCCCCTTTCTGTTTTACCTCTAGTTGAAATAAGCGCCGCACCTTTAACATGGAAAATGAAATAAGCGCCGCGGCGCTTAATCGATCATTTACGGTAATTTCCGATATCCTACAGGCAAAAACACTCAAACCGGATTAGACTATAACAAATTCAAGAAGAAACAAATTTGTGTTTTTCACAACTCGAAAAAATAACTAAAAATGTGTATTCCTATCATACCATATTTTTCTTTTCAATTTCAAATTTTTACGATGGAGCATTAGCCCCCGTACTCACTAGACACTGCTACACGATTTTCGTGTTAAAATCAGTGAAACACGCTATTTGCATGGCGTACAGTTTAAAAAACATTTGAAAACAATTTGGATTCCTACTCTTACACCTTTATTACAAATTAAAGTTGCGTAGTTTTAGTTTGAACAGCCGAACTACATTGTTTACAGGGAGTGGGGAAGGCAAAGCTCCACTTTTCCCTTCTAAGGTAGAAAGTGTCAGCAAAACGTGAGAGCCGTCCTCGAGGGCAAAGTGTCTAACTTAATTTCTCACCGACTGCAACTGCCATTTCATCCACGCATTACCTCACCTAGTTAACAGAATTAGCAAACGTAATGGGGAAACGTTACAGGAGAACTGAGTAAGAAGTGAGGGTAAGTTTTGAAAATTGTGCGCACACCTGGAACATCCTGGCTACGCTTCTGATAGAGACTTTTGCTGGAGAGGAATTGAAACGTGCTCGCTAATTTATTATACAGATCACTCAGATTTAGTGACAGAAACTCTATTATCGATTGTAATTTTGGCAACACCTGGCGAGTATTCCGTGCAAAGCTTATTGACAAAGTCGCTAGAACACTCTTCCATTCATTACTTTTGTTTCTGCTCCGTGAAATTTGCCCAATTTCTTTTATTAACGAACTCGATTTAACTGCAAACAATGAGTATTCAGGCAGAGTGGCAAGCTTCAATTCGATGTGGCAAGAGAGATATACGCCTTTGAATTTCTGTTAATTTTGCGGGTGTAAAAACTTCAAAAAGTATACCAACCAAACGTTTAATCGATCGTTGCGAAAACGTTATCAATTTTGAAGTCGTTTCTAAAAATTCAATGAAGAGGGATAGTTCTCTCATTGTGTATCGGCAAAAGAAGATTAGCTTTGAAGACAGGGTTGTAGTCGAAGGCTCAAAAACAGCTTCTATTAACCAATATGGCGCCGGTTCGAGGCACCCAAAAACCGGCCATGTCGATAACTTCCGAAATGGGAGGAATTAGAACCTAAAGTTACCTATTCCTTATTTAAGACCCCAAATCAAGTCTACATGCCAATTTTTAGCCAATTCAGTGAGATAGTGTGGCAGCGACTTTTTAATATAGTTCGAATCTTACGGACAACAACTGCTCTTTATATCGTTCACATTATGCAGATCATTGCATGTCACAAAACGAATCAAGCTGACTACAGTGGACCCTCGATTTAACGAACCTCTATGATACTCCTCGGTATAACCGACGAACGATTTTCTTCAACCCGGCCAAAATTACAGTAAAATGAACCTCGATTTAACGAAATCCTCTTTATAACGAACACAATAGACCTTTTCACGTCTTTTATTCAACTTTTGACATGGACAAGTCATAGGGAAAATACGTCGACCCCACTGGAAAGAAGGCCCCAAGATTAGATAAAAGTGCCTAGTTTGAAAGTGATTTGTTGAAAACTAACGAGGATATAGCTAATCTCAAAGTCAAGACTTTTACAGACGTTTGTATGGTGGGGGCACAAACTTGACCCCCACCGCCCCACCATACAAACGACAAACGTCTATAAATTTTCGGAACTTTGCGGCGCTATATCTTCGTTCGCTCGAGACAAATCACTTTCAAATTGGGCAATTTTACTAAAATTAAGGCGCTCTTTCCAGTGGTGTCCTAACCAACCGTGAAAAGGTCTGTCCACAAGCGCAAACGTAAAATTTACATCGACATAACGAATATATGTCAGCATGTGATAAAAGATTAATGGCAAACACACCAACAAGGAAAAAAATTATGTGTACATTAGTTTAATTTTAAGCAGTTTTGTTTGCCTGTTCTTGAGTTTCTAGTACCGTAGCTAATGTATAGCTAGGTACTGAAATGTTACTACAGTAATTTTTCAGATCCGGAAATGCTGGGTCTTGTAATTTAATTATTAACTATACCTCGATATAGCGAACATTTTGGTAGTTTTCCCGAAATTTCCTTAAATGGAGGTGTTCGATATAACGAACTGTCGATTTAACGATCAAATTTCACCAGTACCTTTGCATCGTTAACGAGATTCCACTGTATCATGTTAAGTGTTTTGGAGTTTTCAAAACACATTTTTAGAAGACTCTTACATCCTGATACAATGATGAATTTTGGGTCTGCTCTGACTTATTTGCAAAGATAAGATTTACTGGCATGCCTACAGTAAACAAATGACACGCACATGCAAGGCGTGACGAACGGATAGTTCGTGTTCAAACGCCGCCAACAAGGTAGCCAAACTTCATAATTATTTCCTTAAGAACTCTACACATATTGATATCACAAATTGTCATTTCAACTGACTAAGTAATGGATTTTTCATTCAACAACGCCGGAGAGAGAAAATTATATAGGGATTTCCAAACGATGACTGGCTTAACTCAGTTAACTCTAGGCTCTTTATGACCCGTCAGCTAACCGGTAGAGGTGTCGATGCTTAATTCAAGAATTCGCCGAACTGTTGATATAAACCTTTTAGGCCCGCTTCAAAAGTCGAATTTCACATGTGTCGAACTTAACACGAGAGTGAAATGTATGTGCAGTGCGACGTTTGAAGCAATTAAATTGGACTGTTTAAATTTAATGCGACGTTTCCCGTATCTGCGACTGAAACAGTCGAAGATTCGACTTAGGTTCGACTTTTGATTCAAACACCGAACTTAATGCATGACTGAATTTTAGTAAATTATTATTATATTACTATTCTGGGAATATTGACAGCGAACAGAGTTAAATTCGACAGAGTTCAGAGAGTTAAATTCGACGTTTGAATCAAATGCCGTATTTAACTATTTTAGTCGACTAAAATAGGAATTAAATTCGGCACATGTGAAATTCGACGTTTGAACTGGGCCTTATAGTTAATGACAATTTAAGCTTACCTTGGTTATTAAGCCTTTTCCTTGAAATTTATTGCTAGTGAACAAAGAGGCGTTACAGACGACCTAAAAAAACCCTAGCAAAATAAATTAAAATAGCATAAACTGAATTGGTAATTAATAAACGATGGGAACCATGTTAAAGTAACGTAGAAGTTAAACCATAGAGAGAAACATCTTACCATATGTAATATGCCTGATTACATACACATCCGAAAGGCGGAAGTGTGAGCGGAAACAAAAGCAAGTCCAGCCTCGTACCCAGGCCAGGTCGCACTATCCAAGAGGAAGCTTGGAACAAAGTGCGATAGCGCGAATTTTCCCGACAAGCTTGACAGGTGACGTCACATCCGAAATCGCCAAGGACGACTGGGAACGAGGCTGTTGGGCCCCCAGACTCCTCGTCTTGGGTGCGCAGGGGGAGGGGCCAGCTTTTGTACAAAAAAGAAAAATTGAAGAAAAAAGAAAAAAGAAAAACAGAAAAACAGAAAAAAAGCATGAGAAAACAGAAACAGGAAAAGAAAAAAAAATCCCAATTTTGTTTTTACTACAGTTTTCTGGTACCAACCAAAGAGAAGAGCAGTAAAGAACTAGGAACTCCAAACGGCTACTACATATCCATAGATATAGTCAAGAGCCATAATGTGACCATTATGGCTCTTGATATAATTATTGAAATGCATGCACCGCTTTCTTCGCTGTGCGATGCTTGCAACTGATTAAAAAAAGGGAATTGCTGGGCTAAATAGTACAATTTACATTCCTTAAATCGCTAACGACTGATAAACTTGCTTCCATATGTGGCGTTTAATCGATTAAATACGGTATTCAGCCATTAAATTAAACCAGCTGAGAAATTATTCCAAGATAAAATAACGATAGTTGTCGATAAACTCATACCCCTCACTGAATTTAAAATGTGATTTTGCTAGTGGGAAAAAAGAATCAATGCTGCACTGTACTTTCAGTGCGTTTACTTCGATTTGAATATTGCACTCAGAGTGACAAAAAAAAAACATTCAAGGACTTTCCTCTGTGATAGTTCCCGGAAAAATAAGACAAAATTGCCCGGAGGACTCCTCCCATATGAAAAAGACGATGATGTTTGTCCGAAAATTAAAATCAATTTTGAATTCTCCTTAGCCTGCGGAAAAGACGCCATTTTTAGGCGTTTTTCGGGCTACCGAAGCGCGAAGCAGACGTGGGAGCGCGGACACGCGCGACGGGGGAAGAGTCCTCGCTAGATTCGCTCGCCTGAAAAAAAGCGAAAAAAAAAAAAACTTTTCTGCGGGGTTGAAGACCAACCTCGATATGGGAGGGGAAAGAAGAGGAACAGGAGATCGTGGGAATAACTTTCAATTCGCGCTTTTCTACCTCTCGTTTTCCATTGTTTGCCCCTTCCATGCAGACTAAAAAACACAGAATAATGATTGAAATTTAAATTGTCTAGTTACATGGCCATTTTACGCACAACTCTTAAGTGATATACGTATGGGGGAATAACTCAGTGATTTTCCGGCCAGGACACCATCGATAAGATCACAATCTGCAGTTTCAATCCCTAATAGGAGTAATATGGATTATGCGTCTGCTCCGAGACGAGACGACAAACATTCCCGTCACTTTTATAAGAATATCGAAGCTGAAATTTGCAAAACTTTTAGAATAATTTAAGAATAACCCCGAGGCTGATTAACATGTTTTCAAATTCTTCCTTTTTCTAATGGCAAAATAGCCAACAAAGCGAAAAAACCTAAACTAACTATAGTTGATACCCAAATACATTCTAAAACGGAAATGTCATAAGTATAATGTAAGAATAATGCAAGAATATTTTCAGCCTAAGATCGGCAGAAAAATAAGAAAATTCAGCCTGGACCGGAGTAACGGAGTTCCCTCCGTTAAAAAGGCCGCTACACCGGAGGGGATATGAAACAATCGGTAGACTGCGAGTATAGTCTCTTAATTTTCTTTCGAATCACAGTCTTGAATCACAGTAGACCGAGAGTATACGCGTGAGGGGAGATCCAGCGAGGCAAGGAGGGACGTGGGCGGAAGAATGAGCGAAGGTACTGCAAGGATGGTAACATAATAAATCTTGAAAATCCTTAAAAAGGAGGGTTCGTCGAAAAAAGCGAGGAAAAAAGGAAAAAGGCGAAAAGAGCGTCGCAATATTATGGACCGGCAAACAATTTAAAATTGACCCTTCATCGTCACATATGGAAATTTCGATAATACGAAAAAGCAGGAGCTAGGCCGTAAACCGTTTATAAGCTTCCTTGAAGACCTCTATTTCCATTGGGAACTGGAGTGCAGTCTGTTCGTCACGCGGTACGAAAGTTTGAGCCACAGTGAAAATTGGACTCCTTTGGGACTGAGATGTTTTTTTTTTTTGCGGGGGAGGG
>BOPM01000237.1:452704-470204 GCA_022179025.1 Porites australiensis
CCCCCCCCCCCCCCCCCCCCCCCACACACACACACACACTAACATTATATTCAGACAGCTGAAAAAATAAAAACATGGAAGTTCAAAGAAACCATGTCTATCAAACTTCATTTGACGATCACTGAACTTTATATGAATAATAAGTATTTGTACCTCCATCTACAGCCTAGACATCACAGGAATCCTAAAAATTGTTCACCACTTATGCTGCAACAAGAACAGAAAAAGAAAGTAACATGTAGTAAAAAGTCCTAAGCACAATGTTATCTATGGTGGATGAAACGTTTGGACGGCCAGCACATTTCGGCCTCACAATACAATATATCTGTTCTCGTTATTTTTTTTAATTCAGTTAATTTTTATTTTTCCATTGTTTTTTGGGTATGGTAATGTATGATAATGAATTTAAAACAAAGGAAGAACAAAAATTAACCGAAATAAAAAAAATTAACTGCAACATATCCATGCCCATGAGCTGTCAAAAGTCTCACTAAATTGGTTGGCAACTTTTTATCACATGCACAATGTGAAACCATTTATTGAACCCTTTCTAACCACTTCGCACAACTCTGAAGGATGATGAAATACTTTCAGGGGAATCATGAGACTTCATTGAAATTAGGGTAACAATTATGACTGCCAGCCCTTTAGACAACATAAACAACAGCAAAAAAGTGATACCTCTGCTTAAGTACTCTATTTTCTTATCACTTACCAATCTTAGACAAAGTTAGAACACTATCAGGACGATTCATGTAAATTTTGCAAAAGTAGAGGAAAATTAATTGGTAATTTTCATACATTGTACCCTGCCCGAGGCCACTCTAGTTGTAAACTTAAGTTTCAAAATTAAAGCTGTATATTTTTGTTATTCTTAGGGAATCTAACCGAGGTGATTGTAAGAGAAGGCTTTTGAACTTGCAGACTGCAGGGTATTATTCAAGCTTAGTCTCCAGCCTTAGGTGTCTCAATGTGCTCGCAGCACTCTTCACAAATGGCTGGGTGCACGGGCTAAGTTTCTTGTACATGACGTCATGATGTGACGATTTTTTCTCATGAATGCAAACCATCTCCCATAGAGAGTTTTTTTTTTCTTCATGTAGCAAGATTAAAAGTCAGTGCTGTTTAACAGTAATAGAAGACACAGATAGAAAGGGAGAGTTCAAAAGAATACTCTGTTTCCTATTTGTGGAATAAGAAAAGCTTTAAATTTCATTAAGGAAAATTGACTTCAATGACTTCGACCAAGTTTTCCTCGGATCACGACAGGGCGCTTGTCCCGTTTTGAAATACAACCAAAGACAGCAAAGTTTGTAAAGAATTTTCAGGTTCACTTTTTACATAATGGCCAAAGAAATGACCCTTTCAAAAGGGAATTTGTGTATCGTTTTTATAAAATAATGTTTAAAAGATTTTTAAAATCATTTTGACTTTGGCTTTAAAGAAAAATTAAAAAATGAGCCCTGATTTGAGACGGATTTAGTGTTAAATTTTGCCATGTGCTCTTTTATAAATTTGCGTGATCCCATCCACGATCAAGTAAGCGTTCTCCTAATAATTTTGGCATGCTTTAAAGAAATTTATTTACCCCTCAATTTAATTTTTTTCACAAAGCAGTACTTATTAGGAGCTATATATAAGCAAACAGTGCAAAAGAAAAATAACCCTAAATACTTCACAACTACATGGAGATAAAATCAAAAGAAGCTTGGGAAAGAGTCATCATGAATTCATCGAAAATGGGGAATAAGTACACAAAAGTAAAAATTAATACTAGAACAACGTGTATCGCAGAACCTCGCGAAGCTCGTGCGGGGGAAGATCGAGGTGCATAAAATGTCAGGGATGGAAGGGGGAGAGAATTGGAGTAAAATAATTATGTATACTTAGGGAGGCGAGTTTCAAAACTGGCTCTAATATTGGAAGGTGAGATGTAGTTAATCTCCTTTTGGTTGGAGTAAATTACAACCCAGTGCTCTGTCATTAAAAAGGATTTTCTGGGATTTAAACAGGGTTGGTGTTGTTAAGGAAGGGTAGCCAATGTTTAATAGGTCCCGTGTCCACCCCATTTGACCCTCCTACATGTGTAATTATAGTCAAAAAAATGAGTGTGATAGTGAATAACTGCAGGTAAATATGCAGCTAACACATGCTATCTTTAATTTGTACGAATAATTTATTATTTGTGAAGTGTGTCATTAGTAGTGAGTGGATGAAATGGTAGAAGATAAAACTGCAGTGCAAAATAACAAGTAATTAATGCTGGTAATTGGAGAAAAAAATATTTATTGTTAAGTAAACTACAGCAAGAGAGTGTTTGCACTTGTTGTAGTACATAATCACACTTGACAACTAATTAATATAGTTTGTATGATGTAACAGTAAGGTGCAAACATAATAACTTAGATGTAAACTAAACCAGAAATTACACGTAGCAATGTGATATTTTTCCTACTTGACCTCATTTTTTGCCTTTTTTCCCCACTGCAGAACCTGCTCCCAGGCTATGTCATTAAGGATGCAGTTGAGGAGAATTATGAAAGTGATCGTTACTCATGATTACTGAATACGCAGTACCCTCATTAGCACTCAATTATCCCTGTAAAAAATACCAAATCATATTTGTGTACATGCATGAGAAACGAATACTGACATGCAAGAGTGAATTTGTATGAAGTGTCCACATACTAGTAATGTTGAAGGTGATCAGGTTTTCATTTCTCAACATGCATGAGTTTGTTGAGAGGTGAAAAGAATTAATTTTCCTGGCGTGATAACACATGTCACCCACTAATATTGTGAGGAGATCCAAAATACAGTTGTTCTTTTTGAATATTATAGTAGGATCGAAAATAGGATACCAGCAATATTAAATTTTTGCTATGCTTGACTTAAAAGACACAGCTGTGTTTATGTATAAGGCTGCTATACATAGATAATATATTTTACTTGGGATGGTTTTAGTAGAGAAGTAAATGTAATGAAAATTGTAAACAAAAATTTTGTTCAGCAAGGATTTTCTTTACAAATGTAACACTGTGAAGTATGTATGAAATAAATTTTTGAACTGCGGTCGTAGATGAAAGTGAAAAATGATCATCGCAGTAAATTTTCCATTTTAAGCAATTGGAAAGAAGAAGCCTGAAAAAAGTCAGGGCTTCAACAGGATTCGAACCCGTGACCTCCACGTTACCGGTGCGTTGCTCTACCAACTGAGCTATGAAGCCACACATTGGGAGCGAGGTCAATTTATTGAGTTCATATCTCCTGTGAGGAGTGAAATGATGTGATATCCATACTTCACATCATTTCACTCCTCACGGGAGATAAGAACTCAATGAATTGACCTCGCTCCCAATGTGTGGCTTCATAGCTCAGTTGGTAGAGCAACGCACCGGTAACGCGGAGGTCACGGGTTCGAATCCTGTTGAAGCCCTAATTTTTTTCAGGCTTCTTCTTTCCAATTGCTTAAATTGGAAAATTTACTGCGATGATCATTCTTCACTTTCAAATGTAACACTTCCCTAGATGTCACACCCTATCGGTGTTCTAAACTGTTCATTGTAAAATAAAGCTTACTGTAAAACCCATTGTTGCTCATGGTTTAAAGGCTGATCAGCTGTCTTGAGTCCATTGGAAACCGATATTCTTGACGTGCATTGTACAGATCATGTACATGTAACTCTTGCTGCCTATCACTGCATCGAAAAAGATAATATTGACTGTAAACTTCAAGCATTGCTTGATCTTCTCAATGCTTTTTGAAGCGTTAGCAGTCGGTGTTCCCTCTCTTCATTGGTGTCAGTTACAGTGTAAATTGTAGTACTTTGCCTCTGTAAATGTACATCTTTGTGGTCACTGTGCTAAGTGATGTTCTCTCTGCTTAGTGGTTGTGTTCTTCAATCCTCTCGCCGATGAATTTTAATCGGCGTTCTCCAGCGCAGTTTCGGTGCAAACTCTTCCTAGGCAAGGATTTGCAGCCACTTGCTGTGCTTTTTGTTCTGTGTCATTTGCATGGGAAGTTGCTCGTGAATCACCGATCGTAAACATTGTTTCACAGACACAGACGACGAATAAACACATCAGCCTTTCATGAATAAAGCACGAAAATGCGGCATGGCCATCAGCGGCAAAGTCTGTGTTGCCTGGAAAGGCTGGGTGCTGCTGGAATTGACTGATGCATTACATGTACATGTAAATGTTATTGGATTCGCTGATTCGTAAAGCATATGGGTTTTTAAAAAAAGTTTTGCAGGAAATAACTTCTCCGTCTGTTATTTTGTGTTTTCAAGTTCATTCATAACAGTCTGTTCATTCATAACATTACTTGAAAACACAATTGTGAGACAACAGAATCTAATTAAATAAGCTGAATTTAAACTTATGTTTCATACATTTATGTGCATCAAATCTTAAAATTTTTACACTTATACAATTTTTACATTCTTGCTTGTCTGCCCTCAAACTCAAGTAAGTTTACTACGCAAATGGTAGTACGGTATACGTAGTTACTGAGAAGTACCATTTTATGAAGTGACTCCAACTTCACAAAGAAGTGCAATTTGAGATGAATGAGACTATACATGTATTTCTAAAAGCCATTTACATAATTGTCCTTCACCAAGATTAGCTGCCTTTACACCTTTGCTGTTAAAATAATTTACTTGGCCTTTCTTTAGGCAAAGAGGTGGAAAGACTACCATGATAATAGGCTCTGCAGTTTGGTTGCCTTCCACATACAGTCAAACCTCTTTAATACGGACACCAAAGGGACAGAACCAAGTGTCCACCTTACAGAGGTGTCTGTATTATAGAGGTAGGGAATGTATGATTTTTGGCATTTCTGGGACCAAATGAACTGTCCGTAATAGAGAAGTGTACATAAGGAGAGGTTAGACTGTAATCCATTACATGTGTCCTTTCAAACCTTCATTTTGAAAGGACATGTTCGAATATTGGTCGGACATTAATTAGCATACAGTACTTACTCAAATAAGCGCCACAACACTCAAAGCATTTATTTGAAATTTGGACGTGCAAAGAATTGTTTTGACTATAATATTGTTATTTGCTGTTTTAAACTAACAGAATTAACTTCTTTTGATTTTCATTATAATGGGGCCGTGGCGCCAAAAGCCATGGCTCTTGGTTGCACTTATTCAAGGTTTGCGCTAATTTGAGTAAATACGGTCATGCTTTCAACTTGGTTTGCCTCAAATCTCTTGATAGTACTTGATAAGAAAATGATTCTGGGTAACCCCTTTCAAGAACCTGTTCTTTACATTAGCAACTCTGTTATTTTTTTTAAAAGGAATAATCTTTCCTTCAAAATTTTCATGATTCTAGACACAATTTGCAAAAATCTCAAGCTTTGAAAAAGAAACGAAATAGTCTAAATAGACCAATAGAACGCAAATGACCGCTTCCCGCAATTTGGCAAGTTTATTAAATTTTGCTTGAATGTGATTTTTATTCAAATGCTGGAAGTTGGCATAATTCAGGAAAATGAAATATTGGATTCACACGTTTTTCAAATTAGTTGATGTTTTGGGGAATGCTATCTGTGTTTTTCTACAACACTCTTATTAGTATTTGTTACATACATTATGTTGTAAGTGCTCATAAACAAATTCACCACTGGTTTTTCTGGAGAAAAAGTGCCCAGGACATTGGTAGTTTTGAAAATGGCAATTCAGTTCAGAAAAAAAAGAAATGGAATGAAAGCAGTGATGTTTAATAATTTCATTGAAAATATTCCCAAAACCAGCAAAAATGCTGCACATGTCGTACAACATGAACTTTCCTTAAAAGCACCCCTGTACACTGTAGTATTCAACTAAAACACTATCTTATTGCTTATGGTTGACAGCCGACTTCAAAGATAGGCAGTCATTGTTTGCAGTATTGTGAAGATATTTTCTTTCATCTCTGCCATTATTCATGACAAATTTACTTTTGAACAATGCCTTTTCTTCTGGTTGTTGTTCAAACTGGCAAGAAATCGTGCAGAAAGTTTTCTTGTTCGTCTTTCAAAGCTTTCTTCATCCTTCAGATCATTGAAATAGGGAGCCATTTTAGTTCCAAAGCATTGTGCTTTCAGTGCATGAATTAGATTTCCATTGATGGAAAGTAGAGCCCAGTAATTCCCTAACAAAGAGAGCTGCTTCGTTTCGCCAGATAGGAAGACGAATACGATACGTGGACGTTTTCACGTTTCCTCAAAAAAGAGAGTCTTTCACTGGAATGCAAAGTTTACTTTTATCATAGAGTTTTACCTTTTAATGTTTTTGAAATCAACTCAGGGATGTAAAAAACCTTCTAAGACAAGAGCCATAGTCAATTACGTGCTCAGACATAATGTCCAAACATATTGCAATATTAGTCGGACATTTACAGCATTTTGGTCGGACATTGTCCGATGTCCGACAGTAATTTCCACCACTGATGCTAATAGATTTTTTATGCAATTGTTAAAACTGACCAATCAGAGGCCAGCCTGCAAAATTCTATGGGCTGGCTTCTGACTCGTCAATTTTCTTAGCCATAATAGCAAGATTCTTAGCCATAATACTTACAGTTTTTAGGGCATCTCAAGCTACAAGAATTTCATCCTGCACTCCAGGAATCATGCAGCATGCAACCAGAATGGAATAGTGTGTGAATCAATTTACGTCTTACAAGAGGGTGGTAACTGAAAGTATTACTTTTGAGAGGTATATGTACTTTGCATGATTTCTTGTCTTTGCCACAGCTTTTGAACCAGCTTCAGGAATTGAAGACCCTGAAAAAGAAAGATGTTGTCAAATACCTTTAATTTGTGCTCTGCAGATTGACCATGAGCTCGGACTCCTGAAAAAACCGTGTTATTGATCTTGTTTCAAGATTAATGGAACCATTATAGAAATTCTAAAAAAGCAACAGACTATTACACTAGATTCCCTCTTAAAATAATATGTACATTATATTGTACATGTATCAAGCCCTCAACAGCCCCTATCATAATTACATGTATGGCATCTGTGCTTTGGGCTCTAAAAATAAGATAATTTAATGCTTCAAACATGACCTCTTTGATTTACTTTATGGATTTAAGGAAGATTTGCTGTACCACTTTCATGATAAACTTGAAAGTCTATTATTCCCCTTTCTTTTCTTTATCAATTGTCTTTGTAATAAAATTATCAGGTGGGATGTTGCAAGTAATTCTCCACCTACCGAAAATATATTGGAACACACATGTACTTGGATTTCTGATGTGCCCTCAAAATTTCTAACCTATCTTCTCTCAGTGATGCAGATTACTTGTTTGTTTGTTTGTTTGTTTTTACAAAATGGCTATCAGAAGACAACTGCTAGGGTAGTGCCACCATGAACTTACCCGGTCAGGTAGCATTGTTCCCCCCTCCCGTTGGACCTGGCTACAGAAACAATAACATGAGATGGCAATTGATAAAATCAATTGCTAATCGATTGATTAACACAAACATCAAGAAAAATTGGTACAGGCAAAAGTTGCGACATATCAATAAAAGAGATTTTTTCAATTATCTTCATTGATTTTTGCAACAGCCATCTATTTTATTAGCACTGAAACTTTAAGGGAAACGTTAGAAAAGGACAGCTTCACTTAACAAAAAATTAATTTATTTTTATTCAAGTAGTAAGGATAGTTTCCTGGCAGTACTTAACATAATTTATATGTGGTTTCCAGAGTACACTTTGTCAGCAAAATCCCTGCTGCTTCAAATTATTGCCAGCAGCAAGCAGAACAAAAGTCTGTTTCAAACACAAACAGACCCAGTTTTAAATGTAAACAAAAATACATAATTTTTACAGAGGGTGGCTGGTTTTTGGGATTACAGTGTGACTAATGTACCCGGGGCCACCTACATGTATAACAACAACAGTGAACTTACACAACAAGAAGGAAGTGGAAAGAAAAGAGCAAACCTTGTGTGACAAGCATGACAATTATTTTGTTTGAAAAAACTTAACTACACCTTCCTTTTAAACAGTGTTCTCTTTATCAGGCGGTAACCGGTAAAATTTTCCGCCTGAAGAAACACCTTTTACCGCCTGCACTGGCCTAAAGGTTTACTAAAATTAAAGCAGTACTTTTAAAAAATACACAATTTGTGATGTGACCCGATTCTCACATGCCACAAAGAAATGAATGAATATATGGAAAAGTACTAAAGTATAGACAGTTTTTCTTTTTATGGGCCACGCAATTTGGGAAGAGAACATTGAAGACAACAAAAATTATTGGAATCAGTCTTTTTAAATTGTTGTGTAAAGGTAACAATATGTCCGATTTGCGTAAAGTAGGTCTTAAAATAAGGGAATAATGTTTCAGAGAACTTGGCTCCTAAATTTGCCAGCAAGGGCGGGCCATGTCCTGCACTCCACTACCCCTCTTCCCCCAGGAAAGTGCACCGCTGGGGCATATTTTTTGCCTTACCGACTATGAATAGTCCCATACCTGCTGAGCTAAAATTTAGGGAGAACACTGTTTAAGAGCTGTTGTCTGTAAATAATGAGAATCCAGCGCCAGATAAAAAAATGCGTATTTTTTTTTATTTCACCGAAAGAAACCCTTTTGGTAAACTATCCTCAAAAACAATACTCATTCAAAAGTTCCAGCAAAGCTCCTTTTTTGTGAAAAATAGGACATTTTAAAATCAGCCTCAACCTGGTGGAAGGTCTGATGGAAATTATGCAAATAATATAGGGCATTTTCAAAATGCTCATAGGAAAAAGCAAAAGCTAATCTACATGTATAGTTCACCTTTACAGAGTTTGTTGCATATTTCTCAAAGTTTCTTTCACGCTATATTTTATCTCGATTTAGGCTTTCTTTCTATTTCTTACAATTCTTTCTGTTTGTTGTACTAAAAGCTTTTTTTGGCCCGCCAAAAGCGAGCACGCTAGACGAAAATGTGTACGTGTGATTTGACGGGTTTCTCCATTTTACCTACCTTTGCTCGCTGTTGTCCTACTGGTTGATTCACAATTTTTCACTCCAAAATTGCAACACTTCATTCGAATTTGGACTGCAGCAGCCCTCAACAAGATAAGTTTGAATACACTTACTCAGTGTTCTCCTTATCAGGAGGTAACTGGTAAAGTTTGCCACCTGAAGCAACACTTCTTACCGCCTGCAACCGCTTCAAAGTTTAATAAAATTAAATAAGTAGTTTTAAAAAATATGCAAGTTGTGATCTGATCTGATCAAGGAAATGAATGAAAAAAAGTACTAAAGTATACACAGCTTTTCTTAATTTTATGGGCCACACATTTTCGAAAGAAAACATTGAAGACAGAGTAAAATTATTGGGATCAAACGTTTTAAATTGTTATCTAAAGATAACAACGGCCAATTTGCGTAAAATAGGTCTTGAAATGAATCAAGTTTCAAAGAACTCAGTTCCTCCTAGGGTGGGGTCATGTCCCTCACTCCACTACCCCCCCCTCCCTCCATCAGGAAAGTGCACCTCTGGGGCATAGTTTTACCTTGCCAGCCATGAATCGTCCCTTACATGCTGAGCTAAAATTTAGGGAGAACACTGCTTACTGAGACAAACATTAGAAAGTTAATTTACTCGTAATCTCTCATCACCAATAATTATAGTAAACAAAGACTGCCACTGGCAGTACGAAACTGTCAGATCCGAATATGCTGTGGTGGCCTGAGATACTAGAGAATATAATCCCATAGCTTTAAGTCCTCTAATTTTCAGTAAAGACCACTTACAGTACCTGTAATACCACTACAGTAACAGCATAAGTGACAACATTCCTTATGCAAAGAACATGCATCTGACCTGGAATATTATAATTAGGAATGACTGGAACACAAAGCACATGTTGCGTGACAAAGGAAATACATGTATGAGACGTTGGAAATTCCACGATTTGTTGGGCAGACCATTTCTGAGGCAGGCGAAGTGGGGGGGGCGGGAGTGGTGGGATGAGGGGTCGATTGATTTTGAAAAAATGTATACTCTGTATATCCTGGAAATGCATATAGGTAAGAAAAGAATTCTGCATATCATTTTAGTCCACCGTCCAAAAAAATTCACACATGTTCAGTGGGCTAAAAAAAAAGGTAAAATGTAATACATTCCTTATTTCTTCCATTTGGAATCATTTATTTATAATATTTTTACATTTTAAATTTCTTTCATATCACTACTTCAACGGTTTTTGTTTTCATATACTTTCAATGTTCACTTTTTTCTTAATTACTTAAATTTCCACATGTTATTATAGTATCATATTAGATGCTATTCTTTATTTCAAATTGTAACGTCTTAGCTTGACCTTATTATTGTATGTAAGACCCTGATTGTGAAGATGGAAGGCCACGCCTTCCAAAATATTAATTGGTACAAGAAATATATTCCCAACTGTAAAATCAGCCTTGCTTCTTTTGTTTAAATTTGAGAAAAGATGAAACTGAACACAGATGACTGCACTTAACCTTTACCTGCTATTCTTACTGAGAGGAGTAACTGCTTTATTACAATGAAAATTGTCATAAACACAACTTTATTTCATACCCAGAATGTTAGAAATTACATTTCTGAAATCTATATGTTGCGAATTATCTGGGATGCATGCCCTAGACTCCTAGATTGAAAGGGAACTTGCGAGCCCCCCTTTGACCATCCCCTATGTAACAAAAACTGATCTGTAGTAAGCCATTGCTCACTGGAAAAACTAAAGCACTCTCGAGCTCTTTGTCTTATCATCTAAAATAATTGGCATGTTTCAAAAAATCTTTGCTACGCCCATGGAAAGCTTTTTTTGATGCTGTGGATGCCGAGTGGCCATGATCATGAGGGCAGGAAAAGCCCTCTGTTTCTGTTCATTGTTTCAGTCTTATATAATAGGACTCAAACACAAAAGATGGGTAAAATCCTAACCATAGCATAAAAAGCACAGTTTGTATTTGGCCGTCTCTTTTAGGATGTTTAGGAGTACTTCTTCCAAACAAGTGTATCACATTTCAATCTGTGATAATTGTCATGCAGCATCGCGTTGCTGGTTGCACATCAAAGTTTTTTTTATAACTAATGGCATGAATGTGTTGTGGTTACAATTGACAATCCCTTTAAATTTTTGGTTTGCAAACAAGTAAGTACTTTTCTCTTGAATTTAGTGAAGACGTGATTGGATCATAAATCAGAGCTTATCTGCTTAGGGCAACTGCCCACTGGTGTGAACATCTTTTTTGTCCAGTTTCAGTGACTACTAAAATTTTTCCAAAAGTAATCCGCAAACATTTGGTGACAAGCTGAAAGAAAAAGCAAGCTAATTTTAATTCAATGATGGAAAAAAGCTTGCAAGAAAAGCAAAAACATCGAGCACTCATAATATTATAGTACCGGTAATGGCCGTTTGAAGTTTCTTTTTCGTGAATTACCCTGTATTGGAACTTTTCGCTGGCTTTCTAGATATTTTTACGTTAAAGAACAATACTTGTTTCTCAGATAGTTATTCCTACTACACTATCTGATTTTTTGGATGGTTTGGAAGCAAAAAAGCAGAATGCAGGCAACAACAGGACTGACCGTCAGCAGCACAGGAGCCGAAAATTTTCAACACCAGTTTGTTTACATAGGTTTGTCACGCGTTATCTAGAATTTATCAGAACACTTCACCAGGACACCAAAACTGCATGTATTAAAGATGGACTGCTTTGTAAAATGTTCGTTACGTGAAATCTATCAATTTTAATGAGCAAAAAGTGGTGGTACTAACAAGAGCAAGGTTCTTTAAGGGGAAAAAGTGTTACTATCGATGTCAGCTGAATGAATTAAGAATGGAAAAATCGTAAAAGTGTACTTGAATCATTTTCGTCTAGTACGCTCGCTTTTGGTGGGCCAAAAAAAGGCTTTTAGTATGACAAACAGAAAAAATTTTTCTTTCAAAAGAACCCTTTCACAGCCATTAACTATATATACCCTTGATGCTATAACCTTCTGACATATGGTAAAATTCATGGTGTCATCAAAGCACGAAACATTACTTTCTTTGCATGGGTGTAAGAAATAGAAAGAAAGCCTAAATCAAGATAAAATATAGCTTGAAAGAAACTTTGAGAAATGCGCAACAAACCATTGTAAAGGTGAACTAGAGATTAGCTTTCGTTTTATGGTTCTGATGTACGAGCATTTTAAAAATGCCCTAGACGTAATTTGCATAATTTCCATTGGGCCTTCGACCAGGTTGAGGCCAATTTTAAACTTTCCTATTTTTCGCAAAAGGGAGCTTCGCTGAAACTTTTGAATATTGTTTTTGAAAATAGTTCACCAAAAGGTTTTTTTTAGTGGAATAAAAAAAATTTTACATTTTTCAATCTGGCACCAGATTCTCGATAATTACAGCCAACAGCTCTTAAACACAGCTTTTAGTGAAGGACCAGAAAAAACTATGTTAAGTGAGGATCACGACAAAACACACAAGTAATAGCCCTGTATTGTTTTGCACACACAAGTGTTTAGTCATCCTCTTATTTCTGCCCTCCTCCTGTTGTGTAAACTCACTAATGTACATGTTGACCAGCTGGATAACACGAAAATATCAATACTTCTAAGATTGTACCACGTCTAAGGTCAAATTACAGCAAACGCACATTTAAGTTTGCCATAACCAAAACTTGGGAAGAGATTCCTACTAAGATAAAAACACTTACATGTACAGTAGCTACTGTCAGTTCAAAAATGAATACAAGCAAATTCTAGTTAACTCTCAAAGGTAACAAGGTAATATGACTGATATGACTGTTTCACATCCAGAGTAAAATAACTACAGACATAATCATCCATAGTTGCCATGGCAACAATGTTTCTGTTTTTTTTTTTTTCAATTAGCTTGCGCTACAATCTCCAGAAAACGTTGTGTCTTTGGAACGAGGTCGAAAGGATTTAAAGAGGTGGACATAACTGGAGTCTTGTCTTCGTCTCGTTTAGGTCTGGCCAACATTTAAGTGCTTTCACTTCTGTTCACTGAGTATCCCTTTTCGTCACCTCCACGTGCAGGAAAAACATTTTTGATAGGTTTCATGTTTTATCAGTGTTTATTGGGGGTAGTAACTCATAAAAAATGCGATGAGACAAGAGTACTTTCGTTCCCATTTCTTGCTTGACCTTCACAAGGCCCGGCTACCTGGCTGGTAAAATTACTTCTGCACACAAAACCTAGCAAGTTGGGATGTGTTTATGTGAAGTTTTCGACCCTTAAAAAAGAATCAACCTGAAGAACCTGACAAAATGTGTAGAAAAAGGAACCTTGTAAGTTTCTTCTTCTTTTTGCTATCGTTTGCAAAGTTGTTTAAGCGGATGAAACTTAAGTAAAAAAAATAATATAAGTTGTCTTCATAGCGTTAGTGTCAGAGTAAATACAAAAATGTAGAACAATCGATGTTTAAACTTTGCAACCCAAATGTTTAAGCTTATAAGCTTACATAAAAACAACACAGACGTAATTTGCAAGGAAGTGTCTAGATACTCGGCAGCCAGGCACTGTTTTCAAAAAACTACATACCCGGAAGTCAGAAATTTTGACCAATTTTCTCGGAATAGCTCATTTAATTCCTTTAAGAACATAATATTTTTGTTTAGGAATCTCAAGCGATTGTAAATATTGCCTTGGATTAAAAGTAAAAGCGACTGTCGAGCTTGGGCATACTTTGGGCATACTTTTAACACAAGGCAATATTTACAATCGCTTGAGATTTCTAAACAAATATCTTGTGTTCTAAGAGGAATTAAATTGAATTAAATAAAGTGTTCTAAGAGGAATTAAATTGGTCAAAATTTCTGTGTGCCGGGTATCTAGTTTTTTGAAAACAGTTCCCGGCTGCCGGGTATCTAGACACGATGAATCTGCAAACGCGCTGGCGAAGAAGCTAACAGTTTGGCTGAATAATAAGCTTCACAAAAGTTTACACTGCACTATTGTTATAAAATTCTACCGTATTTTCCTAACTGAGTCAGTATTCACTTTCTTTGTTTTTAAGTACCAAAACCACTTTGAATTTCCAAAGGGTGGTAAGCGAAGTCCACGTTTAAAAATTCCGGAAATTGTTTCTGCGAACTCGAACGTAAACAAACAAACGCATATCTTTCATTTCATAAACTCTCGAAGAGGACGTCCTTCTTCTCAAGCAAGAATTTCTTCTAGGCTTTTTGCACGTGAGAAGTTCAGACTATATTCGATCTGATCACGGAACTAAACTGCTCACTAAGCAAAATAATTAGCTTGCCAGGAATTCTCTATAAACGAAATGCATTACAGCCATATTCACTACGATTTCGCCTTACCTACATAATGGAACGCTTGGTGCGAAGATTGAATTAGCCCATGCGGATCGCCAGAGTAATAAAACAGCCAGAAGTTTCCAAAATTACGTACCAACGAAGGGCCTTAATCCAGCTTAATCACACGGCGGCCATTTTCTCAAGATGCCTGCCTAGCTTCGCTCCCAAGTTTTTCACAGGGGACTCCACAGGGTGGGAAAAGCTTTTCCGTGTGATTAAGGCCCATGGGGTAGGTAATTCATGTACGGGGACATATATTGTACCGACTTTACCTACTTATGATTGCAACAGTGTTATTTTGACGAGTAATGTGTTTCTCTGATCCATTTTTTTCGAAAGCAAAACAAACCTTTTTGTACAAACTTTATAAAACTTTTAAGTAGCCGGTAAGTTGAACTGAAAACTACTTGCAAGTAAAACCCAGCTTCAGTTTGACTGTACACAGCTCATATAGCTGAGCTGAATGGCATTCACGAAGACAAAGAACTGATGAAGTAAAAAACAGACACACGAATTCTCCTCTGATATTCTGTTCCGTTAACGACCAAACACTCTTGCCTGACTAGCCCGCGCTCACTGACAGCTCAACCGTACATTAGTTCGATTTGTTCAATTCATTTAATGGCTAAATTTTTCCTTGAAAGAATTTTTTATCGTGGGTTCGTGCATCCACAAAAAAATGAGGAAGAGGAGGAGCAGCAGCAGTAGCAGCAGTAGCAGCAGGAAGGATGGGCAAGAAAAACATTGTCTTCCGTTCTAAAAAGAGCTACTTTGCCTTCTTCAAGAGATATGTACGATTTGCGCGCCAAGAATCATTGAACCGGGGCTAGGAAGGGGACTAGGACAATCACAGCGGCAGTAAGTAGAACTAGCATAATTACCTTACGGTTCAGTGATTGTAAGTCACGGGCGAGTTTGACTTTATTCATGAGACACCATGAATTAACCAATGAGAACGTTTGTTATTTTGAAAACGAAGACATTATATTTATTGACCTTAAAGTAACTAGAAAACCTAACCAACTAAAAATAGCACATGACCTTATGTTAATAAGGTTCCTGCGCATTTCATTCATGAGATAAAGCCAAAAGTTATGACGTCATCGGCGTTAATTCATGGCACTCAAAAAGTTGATTAAATCCACAAAAAAGGCCTAAAACATCCCTCCTATAATGCTATTGTTTTTGTCCAAACCCTCTCTGTTTTTCGCTGCTGCTGTTCCGGCCATACTCCATGAAGTTCTTGCAGCCTGCGTTGTCCCGTTCTTTTTTTTGTTTGTTTGACAGTGCTCCTTTAAGTTTAATCTTCGGCCCTCCGTTTGCTCGTGCATCCTTAAACTTAGTGATGTGCGGTCCTTTTTTAACGCTGAAATTAATAAACACATCTTTTATCTTTGCAAATTTACGCGGGCGCATGAGAAAGCTCTGCAAGACGAAGCGAATATCAATGAAACGGCACACACCAATTCTCGGCATTCGCTAATATGGTAAGGGCGATGCGTATTGTTGTGAAGTATTATGAAAGTTATTTTTAAGACGGATCTATCTTATCTTTTAAGTTTAGTTTTTGTTTCATTAAGTCTTGTTTTGTTCACGTACTGTTTTCCTGCTTTGATCTTTTGTTTTTACTTGTACTTGAATTTATGCTTAGCTCGCGAATTTACTTATTGCCATATTAGGAATGTTAATCGCTTGGCATTGAACTAGCTGAAAGTGGCAAAAAGGGTGGCGTCCGAAAGCTGATTTTAAAGTACTGTCGCGGCCGAAAATATCGTTGAATAATTGAAAAAAAAAGAAAACTTTCGAAAAACGAAAAAACTGTCAAGAGGACCACATTTTGAGTTGGAGATTTGAAAGAATAGGAGAAAAATGGCCGTTACAGGAGGTCCTACTGTATTATTTAACGGTAATCATACGACGTTTTTCGTTCAATTTGGAGTTTATTGCTCGAGTGTTATTTCCAAAAAGGTCAAATTGCATTCGCCATACGGGCTCACGCAGTTTTGATACTTTAATTTTGAAAAACACACCCGCGCAAATGAGGCTGCATTCATTATGTATACTACAGGGGGTAGGGGGGGGGGCAAAGGACTTTTTTGGGGGGGGTCTTAAAATTTTTTTGAGGGAAAAGTGAGGGGTGGTAAAAAATTTCTGAAGGCAGGAAGAGGGGATGTCAATTTTTTTAGATTCCATTGAAAGATTAATAAGTCCCTTATTTTCTAGTTCAATGAAGGATGCTTTTATTATAAATGCACTTAACTGCAATGTCCTTTACTTTGTTCAGTAACCAGCTCTATCTACCTGCCATTACCACATTTACTTTTATCCTGATTTTATTAATAACGTCACGGATTGTTTTCATTCTCATTATCATCATCATCATCATCATCATCATCATCATCATCATCATCATTGTCATTGTCATCATTATGATTATCATCGTCACCATCATTATCATCATAATTAACACCCCTTTCTCACTTTCAGAACTTTCTTTAAAAAGTTATGAATAAGAGTCATCAGCTTCTATGTTCGCAAGATTTAAATCAACGTTTACAGCTTAGAAGGAGTGTAAATGATCAGCAATATTTGGTTTGTTGGCTCTGTAGTTACGCTGCAATCAGAATGATATATATACTTGACTATTGGTCTAGCATGGTTCTATCTTCAAAATAATAATGGCCCCGGTATGCAATCTCCCAGTGAGGCACAGCTGGCTTTAATCTCTTACAACTTTCTTTAATTTACTGTTTTTTTTTTAATATACGCTTTATTAACCACATAAATCACAAAAATACAGGAGAGAAAGCAAAACAAATTGTGACAATGACTGATATCTAATGGGTAAAAAAAACATGAGTTGTAACAACAGTTCCTCCAAATCACTAAGTTAACAAAAACAATATATCACATCTAAGTCTCACTTAAACCAAGCAATTATGATAAATAGGAATTACAATCGAAGCACGCAAATTTACACCTTACACCAGAAAATAATAAAATCTTTGAAGCTTTGGTTACCTTTTGTTTTTAGTTTTCTATTTTATAAAAACAATAAATCTCTGCACCATTTCATCATCTTGCCCATAATGTACTTTCCTCATCAAGACTGGTTGGGGGGGGGGGGGGGGGTTGCCTTTTTTTTTTTGTCCAAAGGGGGGGGTAGGAAAAAA
>BOPM01000237.1:470214-499130 GCA_022179025.1 Porites australiensis
ACTGTCGCGGCCGAAAATATCGTTGTATAATTGAAAAAAAAAGAAAACTTTCGAGAAACGAAAAAACTGTCAAGAGGACCTCATTTTGAGTTGGAGATTTGAAAGAATAGGAGAAAAATGGCCGTTAGAGGAGGTCCTACTGTATTATTTAACGGTAATCATACGACTTTTCTCGTTCAATTTGAAGTTTATCTGCTCGAGTGTTATTTGCAAAAAGCTCAAATTGCATTCGCCATACGGGCTCACGCAGTTTTGATACTTTTGAAAAACACACCCGCGGAAATGAGGCTTCACTCATTATGTATACTACAGGGGGTGGGGGGGGGGGGGGCAGAGGATTTTTTGGGGGGTTTTAAAATTTTTTGGGGGGAAAGTGGGGGAATGGTAAAAAATTTCTGAAGGCAGCAAGAGGGGATGCCAATTTTTTTAGATGCCATTGAAAGATTAATAAGTCCCTTATTTTCTAGTTCAATGAAGGATGCTTTTATTATAAATGCACTTAACTGCAATGTCCTTTACTTTGTTCAGTAAACAGCTCTATCTACATTGCCATTACCACATTTACTTTTATCCTGCTTTTATTAATAACGTCACGGATTGTTTTCATTCTCATTCTCATTATCATCATCATCATTGTCATCATTATGATTATCACCATCACCATCATGATTATCATAATTAACACCCCTTTCTCACTTTCTCAGAGCGTTCTTTAAAAAGTTATGATTAAGAGTCCTCAGTTTCTATGTTCGCAAGATTTAAATCAACGTTTACAGTTTAGAAGGAGTGTAAATGATCAGCAATATTTGGTTTGTTGGCTCTGTAGTTACGCTGCAATCAGAATGATATATATACTTGACTACTGGTCGAGCAAGGTTATCATCAAAATAATAATGGCCCCGATATGCAATTTCCCAGTGAGGTACAGCTTGCTTTAATCTCTAACAACTTTCTTTAATTTACTATTTTTTTTAATATACGCTTCATTAACCACATAAATCACAAAAAATACAGGAGTGAAAACAAATTGTAACAATGACTGATATCTAATGGGTAAAAAAAAACATGAGTTGTAACAACAGTTCCTCCAAATCACTAAGTTAACAAAAACAATATATCACATCTAAGTCTCACTTAAACCAAGCAATTAAGATAAACAGGAATTACAATCGAAGCACGCAAATTTACACCTTACACCTGATAATAATAAAATCTTTGAAGCTTTGGTTACCTTTTGTTTTTAGTTTTCCATTTTACAAAAATAATAAATCTCTGCACCATTTCATCATCTTGCCCATAATGTACTTTCCTCATCAAGACTGGTTGAGGGGGGGGGGGGGTGACATTTTTTCTTTTGGTCAAGAGGGGGGGGATGTCAAAAAATTCTGTGTGATGTGGGGGTCATGAAAAAAATTTGCCCCTTTAAAATATATCCTCTGCCCCCCTCCCCTCCCCCTGCAGTATAACTGCAGCCTAAATTCTAAACTGAACTCGAAGTCGTATGATTACATGTAGCTAAATGTTAAATTCATTTAAACTTTTTTTAATTTCACTTGAACTCTACTGAATTCCATTTAAGCTTCCTGGGGCGAGCACGGCCAAAGCCCTGGTTTTCGTGGTGTCACATCGATGGGGGCCATTTTTTTCAAGGCCGAAGCATCCAGGCTGCTTTCCACAAGACTTTGCGCGGGCGTAAAGCGAAATCCCGTGGTTCCCGATACGAACTTGAGTACAGATACTCACAGTAAACTCTGTTAAAGCCTTAACAAATTCAAAGAATTAGCGTTTATAGATAGCCTTTATTTTAAAAACTATGACGGGTTTTTAAAGCTACATGAGCTTGTGGGTCGCTTGAGTTTAGCTAACTATTTAAATAGGAGTTTTAAATGTTACAAACAACAAGTAAGACTATATACTAGAAATATTTACACACGTGAAATTGCCTACACAATGACAATCTTTTCTAAAACTACAAGTACATGCGGATGTTATCTTAAAACTGAGCCTGAGGTTACGATATTGAATATTATTTCTTATTTGCCACTAGAGCACCGTACATAGCTGTAGCTCATTACGTTCCATAGGACTGAGCCTCTATACGCGACTGAGTGTTTTATGTGGCGCCTAGTGTTGAAAGGCAGAACTATTAGAGAAACGCGTGCCTGGGTTGAATGATTTGTGGCCTGTTCCTTTAATTTGTAATACAATTGATTAGTGTCACAGGTATAAATATATCAAATTTATAATACGTAGATTGGGCCATTGGGCCGGGTGTAAGTCTTAGGATCAATCTTAGCAGCTGGGCACAGAACCTTATATAAAAACAGTAACAGAATATAATATACAAGACCTTATATATTCCACTGCACCAAAATTTCCCTATTTTAGTTGCTGTGTCACTAAATAACGCAATTTCATTAAAATAGCTCATTACCAAAAGTCCTTCTTACGAACGCCTTCTTTAACACCTAAAATTATGTAAAAAGTTTTTGTTGTCTTTTGTGTATGACTTATAGAAGGACGCCATATGTTTGGGTAAATCAAAATTATAAGTCTCGCAGCCGTGCAATGAAGCCGTTCCAGAGACTGATATAAGTCAGAGTTGCAGCAAGAACCCCACAGGTCACTGAGGGAAATATGACGAACGCTCCTGGGGAGAAATTTTGATTTCTTAAGTAAATCTAGTTTTTTAACAAAGGACTTTTTGAGTTCAAGCACATGCGGAATCCAGGCGAGTTTCTCGTCGACAGGCTCGATACAGACGCCTGGAACGGCTCAGCCGTTCTTCCCGCCTAACCCGGCGGGAATTTCGCCTTTGGAGCGACTTTGGAATGGCTTTCAGATTCAGACGCCCAACTTTTCAGGAATCCGGATTCCGGAATTCAGGGAATTTTGGTGTGTGGAATCCGCAATCCTGGGTTTTGGAATCCGGAATACAGCTCAAAGAATCTAGAATCCCACTAACGATTGGAATCCAGAATCCAGGTTCCACTGAAATCCAGTACCTGGAATACGTAGTCAATGGAGTGGAACCCCCAATCCAAGACTGTATTGGATTCCAGCAGTAGTAAATCCACTTCTAAAGAAAGCTGGATTGGACCCCGTGTTCAAGAAATATAGGTCTCTCAGAAAGGAACAGACGGGAAAAAAATGGCGTCAATTTGTTTTTTACAATGACAAAAGCTCCAAAAAGTCAAATATTGCCGGTAAAAACGAAGGCAAAACACAAGTATATTTATGACCTTAGCTTTTTAAACTAGCGCAATGTTATTGTCAATAACTTTTCTCGCTTGGTGATTGGCTACTGATGACAAGTAACGGAGTTTCAGTGCCGAAAAAGTTTGATCGGTTGAGTCACGCCACTGCCCTGCATTAATCGGGAATTTTAAAAAATTGTTTTGCAGACTTCAAACAAGAATGAGATCAGCGATCTTTATTGTTTTGAAAGACGGAGGCATTTTAGGGCTATATAAAGTCATAAATTAGCCCAAGGTTAAACACTGTTGCAAAGAAAGATTTTGGAGCCGTTAAAGTAACCGAAGAAGTCGAAGAAATGTACGGTTGAGCTGTCTGTAGATCAAACTAGCCTGGCAGTCTTGAGAGGTTGCTAACCGATCAGTACGAACAGAAATCGTATACGACCGGTTGTTTACTCCAGTTCTCGTCTTGTTTGTCGCCCTGAACGCCAGTTAGCTACATGAGCTGTGTGCAATCAAACCGAAAGGTGGGTTTTATATGTATGAAGGTTTCAATTCAACTTACCAAGTACTTACAAAGTTTCATAAAGTTTGTACAAAAAGTTTGTTTTGCTTTCGGAAAAAAGGATCAGAAAAACATTCAGTACTTGTCAAGAGAAAACTACGGTGATTAATGTGTTTATTTTTAATAAACTAGACTTTCAAAGACTGCTGTTGCCAATGAACTTTGAGAGCATATGTCTTCGAGCGTTTTTTTCCTCTGCTTAAATCTGCGTTCCGTAAAAATCCCAGCTGACACTGTGTTATTGAAAGTTGAAAAACGACCTGTTAATGAATATGAATAATGGTTATGTATCGCTTCTTGTTTTGCTAGACCATAAGTGCCGTATTTGATACGGTAGATCACGAGATCCTAATACATAGACTGCACACAGAGTTTGGCCTTGGAGGCGCAGTTCTTTCGTGGTTCGTTTCGTATGTAACCCATCGATCACAGCGAGTTCCGGTTGAAGGCATGGTGTCTGATGTCTTTGATCTGTATTCTGGAGTTTCTCAAGGGCCCTGTCTTGGCCCTCTACTGTTTTCGATCTATCCCAGCAAGATATCTGATGCTATTATTCATTCAAAATATGAGTCATCATAACCAGCTATTGTCAACCAAATTTGGAGCAATTTTGCGATATGTGAAAAATGACGTCAATCGTGCAGCAAAAATGCCAGATTATTGAACCGTTAACCGAGAAGACCTGGGGACGAGGCTGAATTGCTTTGGTAGTGACTGCAAAACAGAGGAACATTTCACTCGTTTCACGAGGAAAAAGTAGGCGATTTATTGGCTAAAAACATAGCAAGAATTACTAGAAGACAACTCAACGGACGACATCTGCTATTTGGAGAATATTTGCGGACCTGAACAACCCTTTATCGCCTGAATTTGCCGATAAACATGTAACATCGAAGATGAACCTAAGACTATGGGGATGGAGGTAAGCATGCTTTAGCTTGTTGTCAAACTAGGAATTATTTTGAATGAATAATAAAACAATATTAATAAAAACAGTGTTGAATTCGGCTTTCGTATCATTTGAAAAACTATGAAGATCTCAGAAGCTGTTAACATCCTCCTCGACCTCCATAATTCTTCAGATGATACTCAGTCTCATTCAAAGACAATCATGATTGTTTATTATTATTAATCCCTTACTTGGGGCGATTTTCATGTGCCGAAATTACTATAACGTATTTTGCAAGCACATTAACTCAGAGAGCATTATTTTCCTTTTGAATTTAGTTTGACTGGAATTACAATGTAAGATCTGCGTCTGAATCAATTTAGCCGGTCTTTATTTTGGGCAGATCCGGTTTTCCTGCATTTGTTACTTAAAGTTACTTAAAGTTAAATTCATAAGATACTTTTTTCATTGTATACATGCACGAACACCACTGACTAGGTGAAACCTCAAAATACATAAAAACAAAAAAAGTGTGATTATATTAAAGGAATAATAAAAGTCACTTTGAAAAACGCACCCGATGTTTGCTAATTGCTTATAATAAGAGAATTTTAAGCAAGTCAGCGCTGGCTTTCTTTCAAACGGAACATTGTTACCTAAGAGTCACAGATCAGAGATCAAAATTACAAGTTCAGTGTTCTTTAGTGGTGTAAGGTTCTTGATCAAGAATTAAATTGGACAGTATATTGTAATATTCAAGAGTGGCGTCACTTTCAAGCTCCTTGCCTTCAAACGTAAGACGTTGCTGCTCAGGTAACATTCCTTCTTGGTTCTGAATTAATTGTTTTATGTCCTCAACTGTACACCCCGGATACAGGGGTAAAGAAATCGTCTTTCCACTCTGCAATTTTACGAATATCAGGGATAGCAAGAAGAGAGTGGATTCATGCTGGATGTTGTAGTCGCTCAGAATGCCATAATTTTTCAGTGGCTTGTTATTAAAAAAGAGAATTTGTTGGTCTGGCGGAAGCCCCAATATCTCTTGAATTCTCGTCTTCACACTGTCAATGGAATCCTTTGGTTCAACTTCCAACTTGATCGTTTTACCAGTCATTGTTTGCACGGAAATGGCCATGGGTGGCTTTTGCGGCAGCCAAAGTCTAACAACCAAATGCACAGGAGAGTAAGGGGTCGATTCCTCGTTGACACCATAGTCGCTCAATGTGCAGTGGTCTTCGAGTTTCTTCCAACGAAAGATCAGACGCTGTTGGCTAGGTGGAAACCCTTGCGTCTCAGAAATTTTAATCTTCATCTCCTTAACAGAATCCCTTGGTTTGACTTTTAACACGATAATTTCCCCAGACATTGCCTTAATGGTGATCTGCTGTTCACGATCAACTAGAAAAAACAAAAATGAGAGGGTTAAGTAAGGGGTTATTGACCTGGACTTGCACCACGACAGGCTCATTATCGCCAAAAGGATTAAAATTTAAACTAACGATTGTATTTATCGTACCATACATCTTGTTAGACTACGATAACCACCATCAGTATGATGTGTTAACATAACCGGTTCTGGGAGTAAAATTGCAAATATGCTTCAAGCGAACCAGAAGAATTGTACGAATGGCTTTGTGGTGGAGAGGTGGAGGGAGGAGGGGGTGGGTATAAGGCAATACGAAAGATAAATTTGAAAAAGCGAACATGGCAGGAAAAATTGTATCAACTATTGCCACCTTCCCGCGCCTCCTCCACCCCATGTTATAATCAAATCAATACTCAACATTTACATGCCTTAAAAAAACATGGTTTGACAATCGAGCATTTGGCATTGGGCTCTCGGAACTCAGTACAATGACATTTGATTGAGAGACCACCGAACGTGGCTTCCCTTTGGGCAACTGCCCAATGCCCGAAGCACTTTTCATGGAATCCGACGTCTGTCTAGTTGTTCAGTAGGGGTTTACCTTAGGATATTTCATTTGACGATTCTTGGGTTTAATCTTGAATATTGGTCGGCATATTTGAGATTCAAATATATTTCAATTAAATCAACGAAGGTTTCCTATATTTCACAGTTGCAAACCTAAACAAACAACTACTGCGCCGAAGCGACGGAGGTTGATTCTACAAAGTCAAATCTCCAGGACGGCGCACAGCTGTTATTCTTAGCTTTGACTGAGTATACGTCCCTTTTTTTACCGTGCTGAGCAAGGTAAGCCTTTCCTCTCTTTCAGGATGGTCTTCAAATAAGGAGCCAGAAGAAAATCTCTTGATCGTTAAAAGTGACGGATCGGCCGCAACACTATGTTAGTTAGAGCTTACTTCTCAAATACCACGAAACCAGAAGAGCAGCCACTTATGAGTGTTACGTAAAACGGCGATTGTGTTTGTTCAAACAGCTGACGATTGTATGAACAAAGACAAGCTGTATCATGCCGTTTTGTTTGAGTGGCGTAGGAGCTGCTCGGAAGGTCTCTTAGCTCTTAATTGGTTGCAATGTCATGTTATCTTCTAACTGTTTTAGTATTGTTTGGGGTCAGGGAAACTCACCATTGGTGAATTCTCTTCCGAGTAGCTGCTACATGACCCTTTTGTTTCTCGTTGTTGGTTTGATGTCGTTTTTGTTGTTGTAATGTCTTCCGATCGATCAGGATCGTCTACATGCATGATGCCCATGCATCAGAATTTATCGATATTACAGCTCAATGAAACAAGTAGGCTGAGCATGATCGTCCGGGTGAACGTAGTCGTGAATAGGACTGTTGTTGACTGTGACTGACAGTGACAGTTGACGCGTATGTTTCAGGGATGCTGTGCGTAAGGCTGTAGTATACGTGCGATAGTTTTAGAGGTGCCTTTGATGTACGGTATAGTCACTGTCCTAACAGCGCCAGAGTTCACGTTGGTCTTGAGTGTTGGAATTGGCGTTTCTCTGAGTGTTACAAAGTCCGCGTTGTAGTTGCTTTTACTAAAAACGTTGTTTAAGTGATCAGTCACGTTTTGTAGGCTGTCAGGCAAGTAACAAACTAGTTGTTAGTTGTGGTCGTCTCTTCAGAGTCCGTATAGTTATAGCTTTGTGAGAGGTCGGGTTGTAAGAGAACTGGAGCTCTAGTAATCTGTCGGTATACGTATGGTCAATAAGCAGAGTTTAATACCATCAACCGACTAGCCTGGGGCCAGGCTCCTCAGTGGGGAAAAAAGCAAAAACAAAAATAAGGAAAGTATCAGCGAGCGATGCGATCCCAACAGTAGTCTGGGGGAGGGGAAAAGGGCGCCACCCTTTCCACTCCCCATATTCTCCTTTTTGCGTCAACGCGGAGCCTGGTCCCAGGCTATCAACTGACGCGATACAACTCACTTTGACTACAGGTTGTCGAAACGTTAGTCACTGTCAATAACACCAGTCCTATTCAGGACTAAGTTCACCCGCTAGCAGACGATCATGCTCAAGCTACTTAGGAAGATATGACTACTGTGTTCAAACCTTTCACAAATCAATGAAACAAGCCGTAAAATATCAGCTGCCTGTTGAAGACTTTGTTAAATAATTTTATCGTACCCACCTTCTTGTTTACAGAAATACTCTCGGCAAGTTCTGTATTCTTCTTCCTCGATTGTTGTTGTTAGTTTCACTTCAGTTAGACCAAGCTTCTTCAGAATGTCCTCAGTCACTAGGAATGCCTGAACAACTTTACCTAAATTGCCTGTACAATAGTCTTGCCACAGTTCATCAAGAATCTCCAACGAAGTAAACTCCAGTATAATTTTCAAGCTTCCAGACTTTTTATCAACAACAATCACTTGACGTACCTTTTCCATATATACTAAAAAAGCATTAAACTCCTCCAGTGTTGATTGTTTTATGCTTTCTAAGTACACGGTAGAAATTAAAGTCAAAACGTCTTGTGGGGCGGGAAATCCTTCCTTTCGTACATTTTCTCCCTGAAAATTCGTTCTAGCGGACGTTTCTCGCAGAATTGACGTTCCAGGTGCATCTGCGCCCCCTTGCATTACACCTTGGGATTCCTGTGGTGTTTCTATCATTCCTGTAGCTCCTCGTTGTGTACCACGTCCATGAATGGCCAAGCAATCAATCAATAGTGTAAGCAGAGCTAGTGACAAAAAGTGTGTTAAATTAATCTAGGTGCCCAAATCGTAAGATCTTTCCCTTCTTCCCCACAAATGTATGAATCGTATATGCTCATCATTTAGTTTGTTTAGTAGTCTTGTTTTAACGATATTCGAATATTCAGACGTACACCATCCCGTCCATAACACCAGCGCTAATTCTCACAAAATTGCAATTAAATCTTGGAACATAGTGACTCAAGCGATAGGTTTTTGATGTGAATTTTGATTATTCATTATCCACAAGTTTGTGTAAAAATCTATAACAAAGTCTGTGCAAGATCCAAAGACCTTGTCAGTTCAATAATTCAACGGGGACAGACAGCAAATTCAGTGTTGTTGCTAGAAATGTAGTCGTAACTGTTCATCAGTCAAGGGTGCCCGCCTTATTAAGTGCTTTCATCTCAACAATTGGTTTCGTCTCCATTAAATCCTATACCAATTGTACAACATTTCAGGAGGACCCACCCACAATGTGAGCACAGTTAAGCTTTCAAGCTTCATGCAAATGCACGCAACATTGTTGGTCAACAACTCCCGACATTAATGGATGTCACATGTTGCGTCTGTTTGCACACCCTGTTGTATGTTGTTGCTTGTTGGGAGTTGTTGTGCAAAGTCTGCGCGTAAGCTCTGAGAGACTTTGCGGCGGCGTAGCCACAATTGTGACCAAATTTGGAAGAACTTTTCGATTAATCAACCGATGACGTCAAAAGCGCAGCACAGTTGCAGGTTAATGCACCGTTAACCAAGAAGACCTGGGGACGAGGTTGAGTTGTTTTGGTTGTGAAAACAAAAATGCAGAACGTTCCGAGAACATTTTACCCGTTTCACGACGGACTATTGTCTAAAAACATAGCAAAAAGACAACTCGATGGACAACATCTGCTATTTGGAGTATATTTGCAGACCTGAACAGCCCTTTATCTTCTAAACATCCACTATCGAGTTGAAGTTGACATCGACGAAGGTAAGCAATTTTTTAGTTTGTTTTTAAACTAGGAATTATTTTGAATGAATAATAAAACAATTAAAAAATTAATGAATTCGGCTTTCGTAGAATATGACGAATCATTCATTAATTGCTAAATGTGTCATGCTTCTTAAATTATAGCTGGTAAAGAAGTTGGTGCATTTTATTTTATTTTTCACATTCAACTCTTTTTTCTTGGTCAATAGACCATTTGCACTAAGAGGTCATGTGACATCTTTTCTATGAAAATGAAGTTATATGATTTTGCCTACGAAAAACGATTAGTGGGTCATCTCTTAAACAAAATAATAGTGATTTGGTTTTTCAAACCCACACCCACCCTTAAAACGAGTAAGATTGTATCTGGTCACGTGACCAAAACGTGAGTTTTAAAATGTTGAGTTACCTCTTTCTGAAAGCAAATTTTGCACTTAAACTTCAAGGAAAATGTTGAAAGGATGATGTGGTAACGTTTAAAGCACATCTAAGCGTAACTATCAAACGTTCAACAAGATATAAGCAAAAAGTAGTTTTGACCGCCATGTTGGAGGGCAAGAGTATGCCCGCTTAAAGCACGCTTACACACAACCTACACAAACTGCATGAAAAGGATCCCTCCATGTAATATCAATTACTTTGTATCTAATTACGAATTTGTGGCTGTATGCCAACGATACAACCGAAAATGCATCGGATCCCTTTCCAATGGTCTTGCAGTATGTGCATTCTAATCTTAGCGTGTGATCAAGCTCGTTTGAATTGAATTATATTACTTAAAGATTAATGCAGCAAAACCGCAAGCAGTTACCACTGGGCCATCGTCATATGAATATGAATTTCATCTTAAGGCTGCTTTTATACTACGCACGCATTAACCGTCGTGACGAACTTGGACAAACATTTATAGTTCGTCTGGTGATGCGTCACGAGTATGGACGAACTATCTCTCTGGCAGTTCGTCTGGACGCATAATGCTTCTTGTGCCCGTCTTTATGCTTGAGACGCGTAACCAGACGAGCTACAAAATATTTGCCCAAGTTCGTCCAGACGAATAATGCGTCCTTAGTATAAAAACGGCCATTGTAGAGACACAAGATACACTTAAGATTCTAGGAATGATTCTGGATTGCAAATTAAATTTCAAAAAGCACATAAAAAACCAGTTTAAATTCAAAAGATGTAATGGTACGTCTCTATAATTCGTATGTGCTTCCGCAGTAGAATATTGTAGTCCTCTTCTTTTGGGTATTGTTAATGTCGAGGCTAATAAAATGGAGAACACTAACTATTACTACTATTATTTATTAAGATTTGTTTTAAACTATTCGAAGTCTGTGTCATAAGAGACCCTTTTAAAAATTGCTGATATCAAGTCGTTAGAACAACGTCGACAGCTTCAATCGTTAATGATGCGGAACAAGTGTTTTTACAATCAGGACGCACCGTATATTAGTGGATTTTTAGCTTTAAGGATGTTTCGAATAATTTACGTGGGCGTGGCTCAAGTCTTGAGCGGCCATCTTTTAATTTAGAATGCATGCATAAATCTTTTACCTTTTTAGCTAGCAAACTGTGGAATACTTTACTGCCAATAATTAGAGAATCCAAATATGTCAGAACTTTTAAGCGGTCTCTTGAAACCTTCATGTCTAAAAGCGTTTAAATTCAATAAGGAATTTAAATTTCATTTGTAAATATTATTTGTAAATATTATCTGTAAATATTAACTGTAAGTATTAGCGTATTAGATTTTTAGATTGCTCTTTATTACATGATTAGTTTTTATTGATTTCTTTTGTTCTTTTACATTTATTTTTTTATACACTTATACGTTTTAACGAGCATATGTGAGCTCCTAAGTGTTACAATAACCATTTCACGTTGCTTGGCAGTTGACAACTCAAGACGACGATTTTGTACCTTAATAATTCAACCGCGGAAAAGTTCGTCCACATTTGCCAAATCTAACAAAGCGATATTATAGCGATGAAGCTTGAAACAGCGTGCGAGTGCGAGTTTCGTTTTCGCTACCGTCGCGGTCATAGTTACTTAGTTCCCTTTTTATTCCCGTCCATACGCCTTAAAAATAAAAAACCCTACGTTACGCTCCTGGTTGATACGAGGCGTGTGGATTCATTTGGTTTCACGACTGCCATGACGGCAAAAATAGTGTTGTACTATGAATTGAATATTTAACTTACCCCCAGAAGACTTGGGGGGTAAACGGTTTTCTCTCTATATATATTGTTGAAATTTGTCTCATTATGTAATGATTTACGTAATAATTTGTTAACAAATCATGCTGATAACACTTGATTGACTATAGTAATCATTGCATTGCATTATCATTGTTATAATTTGTTTGTTTGTATGTTTGGTTTTTTTTTTATGTTAAAGCTTTTGCAATACTGTAACTACATAATTATAGTCATGCAAATAAGGCTTATGTTGTTGTTGTTGTTACAGGTTTACAAAGGTTTATAAAGGTTTAAACCTATATATAGAGAGAAAACCATTTACATAAAAACCCATAAAACGGCCATAAATCGGCCCGTGGACCACACAGAAGAGACGTAACACGCACTTTAAGTAAGGTAAGCTGTTTTTTATTGAAATCCTTTCATTTTCGTAGATAGGTTACAGAAACGATAGGTTTTTTTCTCATACAAATCCTTAAATTTCGAATGTTTCGCAACAATGCCGATGCTCATATTTCGAGCTTGGGCTACCTGTGCTCTGTCTGGAAGTTTGTTTCGCTGTTTGTTAACAGTTCCCAGTCCCCGCCGGGTGGCACCCTATGAAGCTAAGTGAAAGCGCTGAGAAAGTGTATGATATGCGATTCTTTCTGATCACGCTTTAGAAGCAAATGGTGATAGACTTGTTATAGAGTTTCTTCGTATTCTTGAAGAATCTGCAACCTCTTGGTTAGACATTCGTGAGTGTTACTGATCTACGCTAGGGTGAAGTCGAAAAAAGGAAGCGAGCGCAAGGGACAGTTGAATAACAAAACTACGTCGGCAACGGCAACGGGAACGTCAAAACAGCAATAGGTTTAATAAGCAAAACAATAACTCTGCACGAGCATCACGCTTTATTGTTTATTTCTTTGCCGTCCCTGCAGAACTGCAACGTGAAATGACCAAATTTTAAGTTTACTTAAGAACGGGAACGGCAAGTCGATAAATCTACCATCCTTTTCCGAATTCGGACGCTTTCTCCTCTGTCCACCTCCAATATAAATTCCCTTCTTTTATAATTAAGCATCTGGGCAACTTAGCATAATCGCCAAAACTTTTGAAAGCATGCGAAGTCTGTTTTTTAACGATGTTTTCATGCACGTCGACGTTGTCGGATCATAAGGTAACGCAGCCGGTAAGTTACTGATTTGCTTGTCATGTCAGTTGTAAAGTTAAGTATTTTGGGGAGGTATGTAGCGAACGTTTTCATGAGGAATCGAGGGAAAGACAATGTTCTTTCATGTGTTTCGCAGCATAGTCGTTCCATGAGCTCAACCAGTTTTCAGCTGTGGATCGCTGTGGGTCACGAATACAATCGATGAAATATATAGTGTCACGAGGAGACAATTCGTTTCACAGCGCCCTAGACAATCAACTCAGCAGAACCGTTTTTTGCAGACAACCTTCCTATTGTAGTTTCACTACTTTTTCTAGTGAGGTGAATGGAGCAACGAGGCGAACAAACTGAATTACAACTGAGGTCATAATTTGCCTGGCAACGAGGCGAATGAAGCAAACGACTAAATTGCTTCAGCTTACCGTGGCGGGCAAACTGAATTAAGGTTTTTTGAATTGACCTCATGAAGTAAAAGAATGAATACAACAGAAACGAATATGTACAATTCATTGACAGTTCACTGAATCGAGGATGCTGTAAACTTTTTTTGATATTTCACTGTACTTAAGTCTTTACTGTGTATTTGTCAATATAAAATAACTAAGATAGTACGCGCGTTCTGATTGGTTACAAACCTATGGTTTATTGTGCCGGTAAACTCATAGAAATCTTAAAATTATTTTATAAAAGCATTAGACCACACTTTCTATGGGTTTACCGGCGTGATAACCCACTCGCCGGTAAATCCATAGAAAGTGTGGTCTATTGCTTAAATAACAAATCCAACCTGATTTTGGAGTATGCATTTTATATACAACCTGTCACTATACAGTGTTTATTTTAAAAACATACGAATAATTTATCATCGAGATATACAGTCGAACCTCTATGTGCGACCACCTCCCATAAACGACCGCCAATCCAAAACACCAAAATTTTCCCAGTCAAAGCCTTACAGTTGGAACCTCTAGTAAACGACCACCTCCTGTAAGCGACCGCGACCACTTTTTGGGCCTAATGATTTTCCATTGTTTTTAACCTCTTGTAAGCGACCACTTGACGCATTCTCTGATCTCTATGTTCGCTCAGGTGGGCACTATGCTACTTAGAATAAACGAAGAACTTTAGTGACAACATGGAACTACACGTCTTAACTTAGACATTACATACAATAAATTATCTTCCATCAAGTAGATGTGCCTAGAACTCTTCTCGGAAAATACCACCTGTGGTTCGATTCTTGTAAACGACCACCTCGTGTAAGCGACCACTCAGTGTTTGCATTTTGGGTGGTCGCTTACGGGAGCTTCGACTGTATTTATGCTTGGTGATTAATATTCATTGCTTGCACTATTTTCTCTATGTGTTTGTTTTACATGAAACTAATTCTAAAAATCACGTAGCAAGGTTTGGATACCAGAACCCACTGGCGTCAACAACCCTGCTGAACTCCACGATATCAAAGGGTTTTTTTTTTGTTTCATTTTTGTACCATAGAAACTGTTTGAATACGTTTTTGCAAATCTGCGTAAATGAATGTATGTAATCAAAGCAAAATACAATTTTTCCTGCTACCATGATCTTCCTCCAAGGTCAAAATAGAGTTGCTCTGAATCTTGCATTTACCGACAGAGCAGCTATCTTTGAGTTTTTCGCCGTCAAACATAAGACGTTGTCGATCAGGCAATATGCCTTCTCTGACGTGAATTTTGTCCTTCACATCTCTGATTGTATCGGTAGATTTAAGTTCCAAAAGAAGCAGTTTCCCAGTTGACATCTTCAAGCGAACATCGATTTTTATAATCAAGTCCAGAGTTGATTCGTGGGAAATTCTATAATCATGTAGGGTCCCACTATCTTCAAGTTCGATGCCGGCAAAGATAAGGCACTGTTGATCAGACGGAATTCCTTCTTTGTCCTGAATTAGCAGTTTTACGTTTTTAATAGAATAATTTGAATCAACGACTAAAGTGATCGTCTTCTTTACAGGTAGTACGTTCACAATAATTTGCATACCGCCGCCGCGTAATCTAAGAAGTAAGTGCAATGTTGCTTCCTTCGGGATGTTGTAGTCACTCAAGGTACAGCCATCTTCCAATTGCTTGCCGCCAAAAATGAGACGTTGTTCATCTGGAGGTATCCCCTCCAAATCCTGGATTTTAGTCTTCACATTTTCAATAGTATCACTTGGTTGAACATTTAAAGTAACTTTTTTTCCCGTCAATGTCTTTACGAACATTTGCATACCGCCGCGAAGTCTTAGAACTAAATGCAATGTTGATTCCGCCTGGATGTTGTAGTCACTCAAGGTACGGCTATCTTCCAATTGCTTGCAGGCAAAAATGAGACGTTGTTGATCTGGAGGTATCCTCTCTAAATCCTGGATTTTAGTCTTCACATTTTCAATAGTATCACTTGGTTCAACTGCTAAACTAAATGTTTTTCCAGTCAATGTCCGTACAGAGATTTGCATGCCACCATGCAGGCGCATGCGTCGCGGCTTTGAACCTACTTGAGCAGCCCACGTCCCTCGTCTGCTGTCTCCCTGCTCCTGATGGCCTTCCGTAAATGCTGCTGGAGATTTTGCCTTTACTGGAAACCCTAAAAGAAACCAAATTAAAGTTTACCTCTGACTGTGTTTACCCACCAATTGATCTGAAAAGCGAAAAGGGTCCTCATCAGTACTAGACGTGATAATAATGACGCATTAATATTACATTCATCTATTAGGGAGTCTTGGTATGTTTCTAACCTGTTTCAGATCGAGACAGGGTCATGACCGAAAGAAATAGGGTGTCACGTGCATGCTGTGTTGTGATTTGTTTTTTACCTCGCGCGTGTTATGTTTTCAAATAGTTCCTCCCGCACGCAAAAGAATTACTTTATTATGCTCTAAAATGATATAAAAGAAAGATTTTTACGTCTTTCGTTGAACGTTGCAAGGCAGTATTCTAACAAACCTGGACTTCAAAAACTACTTTGAGTGGTGTTAAAACAAGGCCATTAGAAGCAACCATTAACACAAAATGCAAACAAGATGTGTAAGAGTTTTACTGTCTATAGACTTTCAAACCATTTTGTAAACGATAACTTAAACAGGGTTCGTACCCTTTTTGGAACAAAAAATTCAAGGACTTTCAAGGACACATTTCCCATTTCAAAGGACTCCATTGCAAAAAAGAGCCTTGCGGCTATATCTTTTTTAGTTCTTTCACAACATGAGTAATTTTATCCCGAAGGTCTTTCTGTGTTTGCTCGTTTCTCTTTGGATTTCTACTTAAACTATAAAGTTAGCATTGAAATTCAAGGACTTTCCAGCACCGACTGCAGTTTTCAAGGCCTTAATTTTTATTTTAAAATTCAAGGACTTTCAAGGTGCGTGCGAACCCTGTAACTAGCTACCCTGGATCAAGAGGTTTGTATAGGTAATAGCATGATTTGTAGTTATATTTGGCATAAATACCACGAGTGATATTTCGAAATTGGCATGGTATTTATGCCAAATATCACGTACAAATCATGCTATTTGTTTACACTACCACTCGCAAAAGGTTTGTAATTTTCAAATTAAGCCGAAATACCAATGCTCTAAGCCAATCAAATTGCAGAAATTTCTCATGTAGTAGTATAATAATGGAAATTTCTCTCCGCGTTGAGAGAACGAGCCGCACCAAGCAACGAAAAAAACGAGAAAAATTTTGAACTTAATATTAACTTGTATTAATTTGAATTATCTTTCCTTTGAGAGCTTTTTTCGATTTGTTAACGTCGTTTGCATATAAATTATTTTATAACTTTTTCCCTTGTTGCCGCTTTGCGGTTGTGTCATGAATTGGTCTCTTTTGCGATATAGAGCACTCAGTTTGAATATTAAATAGGTTATAGAACTTCTCAGTATTGCTTGTTTTCCTTGTTCGTTATTCTTCTTTGCTTGCATGCTCTCCTCGTGCAGTATTTGAATTCATTAACGAAGCTTGTTCGGTCAAACCGAAGATGGATGGATATTGGCCTCGTTCTTTTTTTTGTGTGTGTTTTTTACGGTCCTCGACTTCGTCTCGGTCCATAAAAATGCGAAAAAGAAATTGTCGCCACAGTAAGGGAATCTAAGACAGTGTTGGATTCAGGCTTCCACGTCGTGGATTCCGGATTCCAGGTACAGGATTCCAGTCTTTGCCAGTGGAACTTGGATTCTGGATTCCAATCGTTTGTGGGATTCAGGATTCCTTGTCTGAGCTGTATTCCGGATTCCAAAACCCAGGATTCCAGATTCAATAAGCAAACAATTCACGGATTCCAGAATCCGGATTTCCTTACATGAGACGGCAAATATCCAGCCATCTTGAACGAACAAGATTGGTCAATAACGCATACTTCTCGGCGTTCATTCAACAGACATCCGGTGCGTTTATTATTTTCCGATAAGGCAGTCACCTCAATCTGTTCTTATAGTAACCCTTAAATATACGTACAGTGACACGCTCAGATGCAATCTATTGAGACGCAGGTGGATGGTTTAAAGGTGCAAAGTTTTTGAACTTTCTATATTCTAAATCGTTTCTATAATCTTAGATTCAGTTCCGTTCAGTTTATTGTTTTGCCATAAGGATATACAAAAAACAAGAAATATCCAAATATTTAAAAGCTAATGGCGAGGAATCCCAAGGGAAATTACAGGGCTTATAAGGAATGGGTTCTCTCTGTTAACTTATATACAGCAAAATATGAACCGTTGATAGAAAAGTGGAAAGATGTGTTTGATTCACTTATAGATCCCTTTAGTGAAGAATGGCTGATTCAGGCGCGTGCGCTGACAAAACACCATTTAGGTTATCTTCTTTTTGCACCTTTATGCAACTTTATGTCGATTGACGTCTCTCGTGGGTTGGCATTTTGTTATATTTTCCATGTTTTAACTCATTTGCTCCTCTTTCGTCTTCTCATTCAAAAATTCTCGAAGCAAAGACTAGTAGGTTTGAAGTGTGTTTTAAACACGGTTGCACCGTAACATGGGTATCCCATGGGTGTATTATAAAGATCATACCTACCTCGTGTTAAGCACTGTTGACAATCTCTGTAGTCTTTTTCGTCGATGGTCGTGCTCAGTTTTACCTCAGTTAGTCCGAGTTCTTTTAAAAGATCGTCCGTTACTAGGTATTGCTGGACCACTCGACCAAGATTACCTATACAATAGTCTTGCCAAAGTTCTTCAAGGATCTCCAAAGAGCTGCATTCCACTGTGATTATCAAGCTTCCTGGGCTGCAGTCAACAATAATTACTTTTCGTGCCTTTTCCATATACTCTATGAAACCATTAAAATCTTCCGGTGTTGATAGGTTTAAGTTGCTCAAGTACTTTGAGGCAATTAAATTCAGAATTTGTTGTGAGGAAGGAATGGCACCGTTTGTGACATTCCCGCTTAGGGAAGCGGTTGTGTTTGACACTTGTAACTGACTTGAGGTGACCGGTGCAACTGCACCTTCCTTGATTACTCCTTGGGATTCCTGTGGCTGCCCTATCATCACCGTAGCTCCTTGTTGTAGACCCTGTCCAGAAATGGCCTCGCAGTCAATCTTTAATCTAAGAACAGCTGATGACATAAGAAAAATCTGTTATTTTGCTTCATTACAATACATCCGGCAATAATCTGAAACTAAAAGGTCATATAAAAGGACGGTTAATCTCAAGAATCTTAAATTTTTTTAAAAAAATCTATCGAGTGGTTTAAAAATTATTCGCTAATTTGTTAAAGTGTAGCCCAAAATGTTTACAAAACAACCAACAAACTAACAAGAGTGCCTCGATACATACTGATCAAATCCTTCTTTTTAGTATCGGCTGGACGCTACCTCAATGATTTTTTACACATGTTCATAAAAAGATTGAAACTACTATGAGGTGAAATTGTACGTCAAAAGCGCTCCGTTTTTTACAGATAACAACCGAACATCAAGATAGTCCATTTTGTACCTTATTTCTAATAACAAAAACCTTATCCCAAAAGATCTCGATAACGCTCTTACAGATTTCGCTTAAACTTCATGAACGTCGAGCTATAGGAGGAAAAAGCTCCCGTGAACGATTTTGGAAGAAGAGTTCCCAGTGCCGAGAAATACTGCTGCAAGTAAAATAGGTGATGGCGTCATTTTGTTGCTATGACAACTCCGATGTCATTGCAACCCTGATCATAACAATTTTTCATCTTTATCCAATACAATTGTGGTGGTAATTTTTCCTGAAATCTTTGTTTATGGTGAAGTAATTTATGCTCAAACTTGGGAGGCATTGACCCTGAAAAACTGTATCGAGCCATCTTAATGGTGGATGTAGACGACATTGTAACCCGTTTCTCTATTTCAAAAAATTACAAGCTCCAATCAAATCCCGGCAGCCCTAAATTTTTCAAGCTTTCTTTGCGCAAAGTCAGGTCTTTCACTGCGATAATCATGTTCTCTCTTTTCATTTGTTTTTAATTCCGCAGTGTAAAATGTTGTAAAACAAAGAGAAGCTTATGGAATTACAGTCGAACCTCCATTAAACGGCCATCCACGGGGGTACCGGCATGTGGCCGAAAAATTAAAGTTTGGCGGCTCAATAGAAGTTCGTCATAAAATAACCTTTAAAAGAAACAACAATTTACTTTGAAACAAACACGTGCGTGACAGGGAACAGAATTGGCCCACAATCAGTCGTCACCCTCTATCTCGGATTATACTTTCTTTCCTTCTTAACAGAAAGGCAAAGTAAGTGTATCAAGCGCATGGTGGTTGCTTAATGGAGGTGACAACAATTGGGTAACTCTCGGTTCACTGAGCAAAGGAGTAATGTTTTAAGAAGGCTCACCCCTAGATGACTATTTTGCGGCACATGAAGAAGCGAGTGTGTCTATCGACTGATTCATCTCTCCCAGTTGATCTTTAATTTCTTTTGCTTCCTGACAAACTGTTGCCTCCATCAAATCTGTTCCTTCATGAACTGCTGTCTGAGTGTAAAATTCAAAATATCATAGGTCACCATATCTATCAATTTATGTTTGGGTTTCGTTTTGTTTGTCTTTTTTTGTTTATTTTTAACCCTACCTCCAAACAACTTATCCGTTCACTGACTTCATCTATGGATTTCTTGATCTCCATATCACTTTTATACCATGACTTAAGTTCTTGCACATTTCGTTCATCTTCAGTTGTTAGAGGATCTGTCAAATATTTATCAATGGCTCCTTGCCATGCTGTTTTCCTTGTAGAACTGATCTGCCCAGCAATCCTCATAAGAGCTTCACTGATTTCTTGCCAAAGTGTTAAAAACTCGTTTTCTCGGATTGCCATGCCTTGGTTCACGTGACCATAGACCGAGTTTCGGTAATACTTTATTCTTGCTATATCAGCTGTTAAACTGAGATCTGCAGTAGATGGTAGCGCATCCCATCCTGTGGAGGGAGGGGTGAGGTTGCATATTGTCCTAAGCAAACGGAATAGCAGAGTGACATCAAAATCTGCTGACTTGCCGTACACCCCTGGGGAAGGACAAAGACAGTGCCACTGTGGCATGGTGAGTTTTGCAGCTTTTAGCTGGTTCTTTGTTACTGGATTGCTGAGAATCGTAGGAAGATTACTTGGAGGACATATGGAGTCAAATGTCTCCCTCAGTAGGCTAGTTCCTCCACTTATTAAAAGTCGTGTAATGCGCTGGAAATTATCTTTTCCCCTCGTTGAACGAAGGATCTCCTCTGGATCTGGAGCGGCCGCCATTTTTTTCTCTCAGACTTAATAACTGGTCATGTTACTAGCAAATGAAATGCAAACATAATTGAAATATTTGCTGAAATAATTAGCTTGTAGTTTTTTAACACTTAAAACGTCAGTCTCTACAGGTTATAAAACCATGCAAATTATTTTTTTCTATTTTTTGAGTAGCCACATTTATTCAAAAATCCCGTTTTATAGCTCTACAAGCCTAAGACCAGGGTCGGCCAGGGGGGGTAGTGGTATACCAGTATACCCGAAAAAAATTCGCCAAAATACCGAAATTCATCCAAATATAACCAAAATTATACCCAGGTATACTTTATACCTGAAATTCAAAGAAAGTGATATACCGAATACCCGTATTTAAGCTGCAATATACCGTATACCCGATTTAAAAAGCCCCTGTATAACGTGTACCCAAAAACCCTGGCCGACCCTGACATTAAGGTTATACACTAGGATCTGACCGACGCTTTTAAATTTTGTTCTTTTGTTTCGGCTAAATGAGTCAGGGAAAGCACCCCTGTTTATCAAACCTTTTAGTTTTCTTTACATTTTAACTAAGCGGGAAGTCCGTATTACCGTAAAGGTCACAGCCCTCCACGTAGACGCTCTTGGGGATTCGTCACGTGCTTTTTTTCCGCTAACGTCTGGACGAGAGATTGCGTGACGAAACTAAAGAAAGTTTCCATCTGTTTATGTTACAATCTGTTTTTTAAGAGAGACCTGAAAAAGCTCTAGATGTTCTAAAAAAGGCAAGGGCTGTTTTTATCGTAGTTTGCGTTTGATGCCTGGCTCGTGGTGGTTTCTTATAGCCTGTGTTTTATATACTAAGTATGCAGTCCGCTATTTTGACCTCATTCAAATTACGGAATGGACGCATATCTGATAGAATGTCACACTCATTCGAATCAAGTATATTATTCTTCCAAGACCCTTACGACCTGATACAATTACGAATAAATATAAAAGACTACAGTATCCGGAGTTGGCCGATTTAATCCTCTGTACTCGCTATTTTACTGATCCAAGCCACGAAATCAACTGGCAAGCTATGCGAAGCTAACGTGACGAGTCGATATTTCGCGTTCAAAAACTAAGCTTTATTAACATTTATTGCAGACTTTTAAAAGTCGTCTGGAAAGCGTCTCTGTTCAAGAACATTTAATTTCAAGAAAAATTGACTTTAACTAGCCAGTTAAAGTTGGTTGGGTCAGCTATCCGACAGAAAGAAGGTAATTGAAATGGTAATACACTGTGCAATAGATGTTAAGCTTCATTCACAGATCTTCTTTTACTTAAATTAAACATTCATACTTCTGTGGGGCATTATTATGCCAATCGAGAGAAGAACTACACGTAGTTGAACCGTGAATAACCGTGAATAAATGGTAGGCGATTTATAATACGCTGGAGCTCCTTTGATTACACTAAGTTTACAAGTAACAGTCGGTTGAAATGCAAACTAATGCCGAGAAGCAAATTGTGACGGTTCAAATACTAAAAAGAAGCTCAACTGATAATCAAAATATCTGGCAAGAAAAGAATAAAATTAAAATTACAACAGACTAAAACTTCTTACCGTCTGTATCATGCCTGCATCGGTAAATAGTTCTAAAGAAGCGACCAAAAGCGGAAGTGCGTGTAGGGGCGAAGCCATGTACGCTCGGCTAGGTGCCAGGCTACTCTCCTTGTAATGGCATCTCACGGTGGGTGGTTTGAGTACGAGATTTAGGAACGAGCCGTTGAAGGTTTTTCGCCATATAAAGGAGGCCAATGCGGAATACCTGATTTGCAAAAGTTAGAAAACCTTTTTTGAAGTAAAAACGTATGTACGTGGCCAAGTCAGGAAGAAGATATAGACCTGGCCCCGGTTGTTCAAAAATTGGATAGCGCTATCCACCGAATAAATCGCTATCCAGCGGATAAGTAGTACGAAAACCAATTGCCTCATCCAGTGGATAGCGCTATCCACCTTTTGAACAACCGGGGCCTGGCTCCAGTTGTTCAAACGTTGGATAGCACTATCCACCGGATAAATCACTATCCAACGGATAAGTGTTACGGAAAACCAATTGCGCTATCAACCTCGTTCCCGGAGTGCTCTCCTACCCGCCCTACGGAGCGAGAAAGAGAGAACGAGGGAACGAGGAACGAGATTGTTGCGCTATCCGCAGGATAGTAATTTATCCATCCAGTGGATAGCGTTATCGGGCCAGCTTTTGAAAAACTGGGGCCTGTTGTGAAAATTCCCCTCGCACTCTCTTTTAACCTTAAAAACTGTTCTCTATGGGAAATTGAAAACATGAATTGTTTGCAAAGTTTCTCTGTGGACAACTTTTCTCTGTGGAATTACTTAAAAACAATAAATTTCTTAACTAAACATATTGTGCTTAAGCAGTTTATAACTCACGCAGTCTGAGCTAGCTCACTTGTTTGATTAAACCCAAGGCATCCTCTCTCTCTCTCTTTTTTTGTTTAGCGTCGTTCAACCGACCCGAAATTTTCTTGGCATCTTCCAAAAAAAAAAGTAACGAGGTAGTTAAACCATTTTTCACTTTTAAATAATTCTTTCAATCTGAAAAATGAGCATAGTAACAGCCGAGAGAAAAACAAGGACAAAAACAGGGACATTTTTTACAGTATATTGTCGCAGAGGAGTTTCGGTAGTTGATCCTTTTTCCCCCGTTGTCTTAATTTTACAATAACATCAACCAACTTTTCCGCCATATTGATTTTGGGTTCATGTCTTCTTGTTTCCAGGCTCCAAAGCAATGGTGCTTGGGTACCAGGCCTCCTCTTGCGAGACTTCTTGTGATTTACTTTTCTTTTTTTTTTTCAATCCGACTTACCGACCCCGTCAGGAACGCATTCGACGTTAAACGAAAAAAAAAGGGGTGGCCTAATCTCAAACCACAGACTTGGAGATCAAAACTTTCCAGGAAAAAAACAGGGCCAGGGTCTTACAGTTCCAACGACCCACATTCGTCAAATATTCTCAGTGGTAGGGAAGCGACTAGGGGAGCCTTGCTACCCACTCTTCCTCCACCTCCCACTCAGAAAACAACTGTCGGGTAGTGAAGGTGAGTATACGCAATGATGATTGTACTTGAAACGGCCATTGAAATCTTGAAAGTGCGTTTACACTGGCCATTTCTCGTGCGATTTGTTCTGCGATTTTCTGCAAGTGTAAAACAAGACGTTCTTAAAAAGCGTTCAAGTTTTAAGTTTCAAGTTTATTTCAGTATTTTTAACAGAAAATTTACAAAACTGCTCGCCTCTCGACCTGAAATTGTAGGGCTAATCTAGACGGGTAGAGTAAAACAGATAGTTTTAACCCCTTAAACCCTAAGTGATCAGCATCAAATTTCTCCAAGTAAAATCAATGCTTTGTAAAATAGAGTGGTCATGAGAATTAAGGACAAGATCACACAAGATGTATTTGCTTGATGTTTTATCAACTTCTCCCCACTACTTCTAGAGTAAATTAATAGGGGTTACAAATCAGATGAAAATTTTAATTTTGATCTTAGGGTTTAAAGGGTTAATACATTGAAAGAGTGCTTGAAAACTCTTGGTAGTTTTTTTCTTGTTTTTGCTTCAGTAGGCTGAAACAATAAAACCTAGGTCAAGGCATGGGTAGATAGTATCGTACCTGGTATCGTGCAAATCACTAAATTTGGTTGACACAAGCCTCGAGATAGTGCCTTTGTTTACAGGAATGAGAAAAGGCCTGTGTTCTGTTTTAATTTAAAGCTGCTTCGTAAGTGAAACCCATTCGCTCCAGGGAATTTTGCTCCAAAAACGCATTTTAAAGTTAGACGAACCACTTTACAGAGCCAAAATGATCAAAATGCCGTTTATAGGTCGAGCACTTTACGACCTTCTAGCACCTTCTGTTCCATATGCCAAATATCAGCCTCCGCAGTTTGAAAGTGTGCAGAAAGCAAACTTTCGTGACTATTACTAACCTTTCGCTTTCTCTCTTCCATCTGTTTCGTTTTTCTCGCCCCTTACTTTTTCTTTCGCTGGACATCTACTATGCTTCATTTCGGTGGTAAACGTTTTTGGGAAAGCTTTTAGGATCGTAGGCGGATGAAATGGAAGGAATTAAGTGCACTTGGGTAGTGAAACAAGATTTTCTTCGGAATTCTTCGGGTCGTCGGCCTTCTTGACTGAATCATGCATGACTATCATTACACGGTTTGAAAGATCTTTTCCGCCTGTACAAGTTCGATGACAAAGTTGTTCTTGAGCTTTAAAAATGATAGCGTCACAAGCGGTAGAAGGGACGTGGATTAGCCGATATGCATGGGCGCTTACGGGCGGTTGTGGGCGAAATTGGTTAGGGGCTCCTCCATTTTTGTCGAAGTTAGTTCACAACGTTTTTCTTTTCCTTACACCGTACAATTTAAAGCTTGAAACTTACAAGGTCGTGCCCCAAATTTCATAATGTTAAAAAATTTGGAAGCTACAAAATAAAATTACAAAGTTGAACAATAGTAACCAAAATGTAATAATAAAATATTCAATTGATAAATTTTCAACTGGTCCCTTTGCCCCTTTCACGCTTTTGATCGCGATCGCCTTTTTTATCCTTCCGAGTTACTGAGCAAACAATCTTTTTACAAAACATGAAATAGGAGAACTATGAAGAGGCTAAACAAGTAGTAAATGTCTTTCTATACAAACATCTGTTTTTGTTCGTCTAAGTCAATTACGATGATATTTTTATCCATAGATATATATGCAACATTCTTTCATAGTCAGAACGATAATAAAACAGGGTCTGCAACTGTTGGCAATCGAGTTTTAAACCTTAAAGCCGTTACAAATTGAAACGTTTCAACCTAATGTTAATATTACGTCAGCTGAAAGACAACCATCAAATTCGATTTACAAGAGCAAGCTTTCTAACTTCTCTAAACGTAAAAAACAGAGACAATTTATACATGTAAAAAAGAGAGACATAATTTCAGTATATTCACCTAAGTTATAACTATAATGATGAGAACGAATGTAGTGAAGGCAATATTCATATTATCGATTAAATCAAGTGATTTCCTGGCTCCAGGAGCCAGTTCTCAAAATTTCTACGATAAAATATGCCACGCGTACAAGGTTCGAAAACGCCACTGAGACTTCCAGCCTCGTTTTTCGCGTTTTCAAATGATTTAGTGAAAAACAATCATTCTGGTACGGAGCGTAATCCAGTAATTTTTACACAGCCTTAAGAAGAAAGGCCTTAGAAGTTTCAACATCTATTCCAGCAAAGATGATAACCTTGTTATTATGACAACTATTCCACTTTCTACTCATAGCCTGCGCAGTAAGCAGATTTATGGGGGAGACCCAATGGAGGGAACAGAAGCGAGCGGCCGCTCGTTCGCGCGCTCACGAAGTACGCTTACGCCGCTCATTTACGTGCTCGCCAGGCAAAACCGCCAACTGCACAGGCTAGTTTCAGACCGAAGAAAGCAAGAACTTTTTCCTTAAATTTCTTAATTGAATAGTTCCGTTCTATATAAACATGGTTATAGAAAATATCCGGTAATGCTATTCCACATGTATGCCTTAAGGCAAAACGGCTTGTTGACCAAAAAAGGCACTAGAGCTAAAAGTACTAACTACTTTGCTGATCATACGAACAGGGCCGGGCATGACTTGTGTTTTCCAGTTCATCATCTGTCTTTAGAATCTTCTGCTTCTGGTAAGGATCTCGTTCCTTCAGTAATGGATCTCTTAGGAGAGTAGTTCAAACCCTCCGGGAGAGCTCTAAAGACAAACAGAAGATACAAGACAAAAAGCTAGTCAAACTAAAAATAGCGATCTATGAGTACCCTTTCCAGGTTTTCGTGTAAATTACGCTAGAATTTTGATTCATTATATGACCTTCACCTTAAAACAACAAGGAGAAGTATTAAAAAAATTCGTCCGCTTATCTTTGAACAAACCGTTACAGATAGGGTTTCAGCGATTTATCTTAGAGAACTCTGTTAAAGTTGACTTTGGTCCAACGTTTCCAAGTCTTAGTTTGCTTTTTTCACTGTCCGTTCTTAGCCAAGTGTGGTATCCACCACGGTCAAAGGTCCAAGGCGCTTTTTTTGTTCAGTGGGATTTTATTTAACACTAGGTGAAAACAAGCGCATCCGAGAATGTCTAAAAGAATGAGTTGATTTAACTATCCTTGCAGTTTTCTCAATACAATGAGCTTCTTTTCGTTGAAAACGCTTCTTGCCGGAGTAAAATTGTGACGTGTTGATCAACAGAAAAGCCAGATCAGTTTTCACACACTTTGATCGTTTCGAGGAAACCCTAAAAAAGTTTAGTACATTAGCAGCGAATTAAAATTTACAACCTTAGTTTTAAAGTACTTTTCTAAGCCTTTGTAAATTTGTCATGTATGATCGCGGTTAAGTATGGTCAAGATGGCTCATGGTATGGTAACTTTTAGCAAGACCCTGCCACTCTTAGGGGCCTCTATTTGATACGAAGACACCCCTTTATCTGGTTCGCCAACGTCTAGTCTCTAATGACAGCAGACGCTGCCTTAAGCTGCGCCCCGCACGAAGATGAGTCCTTTTCACTGAACGTCTACAGTGAAACGAGGGCAAAGGAAAGAAATAATTCATAACAAAATGTTAACGTACCCGGGAAATGTAACCGGAACCAATTGCAAGCGTCAAAGCCCAAGGGCTCACTCAGTGCAATTAGGCGTAATTTAATAGAGGTTAACGCGCCTAGTACAGTAAAACTGAAGTAAAAGAGATCAAAACATCTGTCAACTGACGACAATGTCAGTGACTGCCGTTTTAAAAATTACATGCATCAACATTTGGCAAAACATAACCGACGGTAAGAAAAACGTCGAGTCCAAATACACAAGAATGATCTACCAGAGGGAAAATAAATGGAGAGGAAAGGAAATAAAACAAGGACGTCTTGACAAGAACACTATATATTTGACCCATGAGCTAAATAGCTGGTCGATACTAACTCTGATCATCAATTAGCCTGTCCTTAAAATGTAGTACTGACGGTATTAAAGCTAAGGTGAAATTCAATTTGGAGTAATATTGCCGATCCCAGGGGTAAATCCTGAATCTTGCGCGGCATCTGTCGCATAATTCGTCTTTAAGTGTCAATTCGGCAAAAAGCTGAGATACTCTTTGCAATCATAGGCAACTCAAGTTGGTTACATAATAAGCGCCACACGTTTAATCGTTTATTACAGCTCATACCGACAAAAAGGGTATCAATATACTGCTGACTACTGCCTTTGTATTTAGTTCCAGGCGATATTTACCTTTGGTTTGGCATCTGATCATTCACAGTAGCTTGGTTGCCTATCACACAGGTGTTTGGCCTTGTCACTTGGTTAAATGTCTGATGTAAGTGATACTCTGAAACAAGATTCATAAGACATTTAAAATATATCCCACCACCTTCTAGAAATCATTAATTTCGTAACCGATAAAACTCTTTGTGATACCCCACGCAACTGAAACTTTTTATTATGAAACAAATATCTTTTTTCATTCGTCTGACGGAAATAATTATCCTCACGTTGTGAGAAACTACTATAAATTTTTACCAGCTGATGAAAAAAAAGTACTTGTAGGAAGACTAAAGGTGTAGGAAGACATGCCATCAGGATCTCTCTGAAATTATCTATATATTTCTCCCTAAAGTTTTTAAAAGTATTTTTTAAATAGTTTAGAGCCTGTTTAAAAGTGTTATTAGTATTATTATTGTTCCAGCAAAATGCTCGCATAATCTTCGTATTTGTTACCGCTATTGAAGGAACACGGAACACTTTTTCTAGGTCCCAAATCCGGGCTTAACCTTATTCAGGGAACACATTATAGCATTTAAAAAGTGACTGACCACAAAAATCGTTGATAAGTCAGTTAAGTGTTCAATAGTCACGATGGGCGGTGAGTACTTTCAAAACATGAATTATCTCACTCAAACCGATTTACTGCACTTTTGGGAACTCAACACACAACATCGCAGAGATAAGTTAATCATGACTTTTTATATATTATCTAGCCGGTTGAAATA
>BOPM01000237.1:506799-536101 GCA_022179025.1 Porites australiensis
AAATGTATTTACATTCGGCGGAGCTAAACGTAGTGGCAGTGACAGAGAATGTAAATACTTTCCTATTGGTATGAACGCACGTGAGCCGTTATGGCGTTAATTGACTCTATTGTTGTAAGGTATATAAGGTTTTGACAGTTGTAATGTATTCATCTCAGCTCTCGAACTATCAAATTTTATTTTTATACCTTACTTTATTCATCTATCGATTGATTTTTTACCTTTAACCCCCAGAGGTTGTGCGACCGCATCGGTTGGGGAATACGTTCCCAATTTTTTCCCATTGGGTTTTTTGGGTTTTCGTATCAGGCGGCGCACGTGAATAGTTTAGCCTGAGTGACTTTATTTAGGAATATTTGTTTACCATTCTTTAGTTATGATGTTGAACTTTGTATGTTATTTGGACGGCATTAAACACTCAGGCTCCATAGTTCGAGCTGCACACCCATTCCCGTCTCTTAGTCGTGAATATAAATAGGAACTGCCTAAAAGGTCTCGAGTGCGGTCTTGAACAAATAACCCCCCCTCCCCCCACCCCCAAATTCACCATCCTTTTACTCTATGTGTTTCAGGTTAGCAATGCCAAATCCCAGACTACATCAGCCATCAACAAATGGCCAAACTTTAGCGCTTTAGCCAAAATGAAATAGGCTTTTTAAAAGGGTTTTCGCTTAAAAACCCATCAACTCCATGCATATTATCTACGAATTATCTGCCCGGACATTGAAATTCTTATTCATTTAGGAATGGTCTGGCCGGTCAGTTCTGACAAATAGTAAGCGCTCTTAGGGCCTGTTTAGAAGGAAAAAAGAAAGAAAAAAAAAGAAGAAATACGCGAGTGCTGGGGTAGCCCTACCACCAGGGTTACCCTCCCTCCTTGTAAACAGAGCCTTAGTTAAACCGTAACCAGACCTGCCTTTTTATTATTGCTTCCTGCGACCAGGGAAAGCTTCGGAGACCCTCCCAATTAATTAATAACTTCAAAACCGCTCATGATACGGCCACCAAAATTACACAGCGGTTAACTTGGTTATAGCTCGAATGGTTTTTAATTCACAAGCTATTCGATTTGTCAAGTTTTTAGTGAGGAGGGCTTCAAAATACCAACCCCCCGGTCTCAGTAGGGTTGTAGAAAGACATATCACGCTAAGTCACTGTCGTGGACCTGATCTATGACACCATGGGCATAATTCTAGGTTGAGTATGCTATAGCTACACACATTTACCTCCTTCGCTAAAATGCTTCTTGCTCGCATGCCCATTTTCTCCTTGTACACTGATTGTCCCACACAGACATCGCACTTCGTTTTTCCATTCCAGAGGAAGTTTGATTACCTTTCCTCCACTCCACCAAACAGAAGAATCTACACTGAAACTAATCATTCTGTGCTGACAGTCAGCTAGTTTGTAGTCTTCTCCGAGTTGAATACTCACTTGAAGGTTTTCGTGGTTGTAGATTCGCTTTTCATCCAATACGTCAGCGGAACGCAAGTGGACCTCCACAAAACCTTCCTTCTTGAGCTGCACTAGGGCTGAAGTCTCGTTCTCTCTGTAGAATTGTTCATGAAAGAGGTCTTGGCTTACGAACAGTAGAGCAAGTACATCGTGGACTGAAGAGGGAATGTTCTTGTTCAACAAAACGACTAACGTATACTTAAACGACAGTAAATCGAACCTGGATAGAATGTCTTTAGCGCAGATCAACGTCCAACGTAACAGAACCAAAATGAGTGAGAAATGCTCCAATTCAGTGACTACTTCTGCGGTTGCCTGATTGATCTTTGAGTTTCGAGTGACGTCTTGCCAAGTGATCTTTCCATCTCTAGCCTCTGTGCCATGCAAAATGAAAACATCGCCTCTCTTGAAACGCTTGATTTTGAGTGCAGTTGTCAACTTAAGGGGTTTCTTAAAGAAATGGCCATTGGGCTGAAGATTTACGATTGGTGCAGCTATCATGACATCATTTTCAAGATCCTTTGAAGTGATCATGCAATAGTAATTTGACGGATCCTCTAATGTTATCCTTATAGACAAGGAATCGTCAACAGCTCCAGTGGGGCAAACCAACCTGACATTCTTTCCAGCCACTATACCTCCTTCACTGGTAATGACGTCTTCGATGTTTGCCGCCTTGAGGTCACCTTGTCGTAAAAAATAAAAACAAAAATGAAACAAACTCACTTAGCTGTTGGAGGGCAGGTCAATTGTGAGTTCATATTCAAAGTATAATGTGTTTACCATTTGTAAAAGGGTGAATCAGGACACTGACGCTAAATACGGACACCCGTATTTGACGGACGGTTCGTTTGTCCCCGCGAAAAGCTCAATATATTTATTATATTAACGTTTTATACGGCTGAGGTTAATACGGACATCAGACACTTTTCTGTAATCCAAGTCACCAAATCTCGTTTGTCCGTTGTCAACCTCGCTTTACAAACACTAGAAACACTGGTTTATCAAATGAACAATGATCCTCGCAGTTGTGAAAGCAATATATTCCATTGCGTAAGAAGCCTGAAAAAAAAAATTCAAGACTTCAACGGGATTTGAACCCGTGACCTCGCGATACCGGCGGATGCTCTTATCAACTCAACTATGAAGCCACTTATGTTGGGAGCTGGTCAATTACGTTTTCATATGTTCCCGAGAAAGAGATGAATGTGAAAAATGTATATGAAATAAATCATATATAAGAACTGCGGAAATGAAATCAAATGACGAATGATTCTCGCAGTTGTGAACGCAATTTACGCAATTGCGTAAAAACCTTTAAAAAATTCAGGACTTCAACCGGCTTTGAGCCCGTCGTGACCTCGCGATACCGGTGCGATGGTCTAACCAACTAAGCTATGAAGTCACTGATGTTGCGAGCTGGTCAGTTATGTGTTGAACTGTTCCCGTGAAAGAGATGACTGTGGCAAATGTATATGAAATAAATCATATATCAGAACTGCGGAAATGAAATCAAAAGAGGAATGATCTTCTACGCAATTGCATAAACTGCGTTCCAGTGTAAGGATCATTACTTATTCCTTTCTCTTCAGTTTTGTTCCCTGCCGTAAACATGAACTCAACTTTACTTCTGAAGACATCAGGGGTCAATTTAATAAAACTTTTACAAGTGTAGCCATTGTTTTAGAGTCTGAAAATAATAGCTACATTTGTACATTACACTTGTAAAGTTTCATTAAATTGATCCCAGATTTTCAGGCAATATCTCTTGCTCATGCGGACTCTAATACCACCACAATTCGCTTTACCTAGTATGCTCGGTTTTGTCATTAACTCAAGATTAACCTTATTAAACTTGCGTAGCTAATCGACTATTCTCGTGACGTCTTTCAAGCGACCTACCTTTAAGCTTCGTTGTAGCCTTTAAGTGGCGTTCACAGTAGCCTATGGCTGTTTTGAAATCTCCGAGACTTCGATGTGTGTCGGCAAGGTTCTCGTACGAGCTTTCCTCTTGGGACTTGTTTCCAACCGCGTTTGCAACTTTTTGCTGGCATTCAAAGTGGTATATGGCCTTTCTAAATTCTCCAAGACAAAAATTGACGTTGCCAAGATTTTCATTTGCACTTCCCTCTTGCCACTTATGCCCGACTCCTTTCGCAATAGTCAGTTGCTGATCAAAGTGGCTTAAGCCCTCTGAAAAATCTCCGACACCGTAAAAAGCCTTTCCAAGATTTCCATTTGCGCTTCCTTCTTGCAACCTGTCTCCTAATTCTTTCGCGATTAGTAATTGAAGATTAAAGTAAAGGATGGACTTATCAAAATTCCCGAGACTTAGATAGGCGTTGCCAAGACTTTCGTAGGAACTACTTTCCTCTGATCTGTTTCCCAATTTTTTCGCGACTTGTTTACGGCGCTCATGATAATCTATAGATTTTTCGAAAAAACCATGATTGTGATAGACGTTTCCAAGACACCTATAAACGCTTCCTTCTTGAACCATGTCTCTCAAATTTAACGCAGTTTCTAGTTCACGTTCAAGGAGATCTACAGCCTTTTCCTTTACATAGGAGGGGCCAAGATTTCTAAGCGAGAGCAACATGTGTGACCCCTTTGAGAGTTTTTTCGCGATTTCGAGTAAACGTTCATGGCAGTCTGTGGCCATTTTGAAATTACCAAGACTTGCACAGGAAATGCCAAGATTACGGTACGCACACCCCTCTTGTGACCTGTTTTCCAATTCTCTCGCGATTTCAAGTTGACTTTCGAAGAAGTCTATGGCCATTTTAAAATAACCACGACTTGCATATGAGATGCCAAGATTCCCATACGCGATTCCCTCTTGTGATCTGTTTCCCACTGTTTTCGCAATTTCAAGTTGGCGTTCCAGGCAGTCTGCTGCCTTTATAAAATTTCCGAGACTTGCATAAGAGACACCAAGATTTCCATACGCAATTCCCTCTTGTGATCTGTAAGATAATTCTTTTGCGATTTGAAGGTGACGTTCAAGGTGTTGTATGGGCTGTTTACAATCCACGACACTGGCATAGTAGAAGCCAAGATTCCCAGACCAGTTTCCCACTCCTGATAACTGTGGTCTTTTTTCCGCCATTTTAAGGTGACGTTCAAGGTGGTCTATGGCCTCTTTACTATTCCCGACACTGGTATAGCAGATGCTAAGACAAATGTGCGCAATTGTTTCTTCTGACTTGTGTGATAATTCTTTCGCGATTTGAAGGTGACGGTCAAAGTACTGCATGGCCTTTTCATAATCCCCCACACTGGCACAGCAGAGGCCAAGATTCTTATACGTTTTTTCCAATTTCTCAACTCGTGACCTGCGTGTTACACGTAATTCTTTCACGATTTGAAGGTGACTTTCAAGGTGGTCTATGGCCTTTTTATAATCACTGACACTGGCATAGCAGATGCCGAGAGCCTCATGCGCGTTTTCCTCTTGTGACCTGTCTTCTAATGTTTTCGCGATTAGAAGGTGACGTTTAAGGTAGTCTATGGCCTTTTTACACTCCCCGACACTGGCATAGCAGATGCCAAGATTCAAATACGCATTTCCTTCTTGTACAGAATCTTTTAAGTCTTTCACCTTTTGAAGGTGACCTTCAAGGTAGCCTATGGCCCTCTTAAATTCCCCGACACTGGCATAGCAGATACCAAGAATTATATACGCGTGTCGTTGCGACCTGTCTGATGATATTCCCTCGCTTTGAAGGTAGCGTTCAAGGAAGTCTATGGCGATACTAAATATCCCGATACCGGCATAGTAGATGCCTCTACTCAAATACCATTTTTGCTCTTGTGACCTGTCTGCTAATTGTTTCTGCCTTTGAATTCCAGCATGTCCAAAAAGAGGGTGCAATAGGCTGAACCTTCTAGTTTGGACCCTGTAATCCCTGCACGCTCTTCCCAGTAGGTAATGTAGAAGTACATGGTGGTTTCTTTTCCAGTAATCGAAATCAAATTGCAAGGCATAGCTGATGCCGAGTTTTTCACACGTTTCGTCTTCTAGTATGCGTGTTAGTTCTGTCACCAGCTGGGGTTCGCAGACGGGCAAACTGACAATTGGTATGTCGATGTACTGACAGTGGTCAAGGATGGAGAAAATAATTACCGCTGAATGGGGTCTCGATAAAAGAAAGTTACTAAACAAAGCTTACTTATTTGTCAGTGTTGCTCTGCACACCATCCTACACATTATATATTTTCATTTTCATGTCTGTTTAAATGCGGTCCGTTTAAGTTGGTTTAGATCTACCGGGTGGTCGAACAGCGCTGTATGGTTAAGTGATTACCAGTTTTCTCAGATGGACATGGATTTCTTACTCCATGGTATCACGCTTTCTTTAGTAACTTCCTCTGCTGAAGAATGTATTCGCTTTGACAAACGTCTGTTTTCATCAACACAACATGCCATGGCAAGGGTGTTCCGAGCGAACCAAAATTTCGCCCGGAAAAGCTCTTGAAAACGATTCAACGCTGTATTTCTCGACACGAGTAACATCAAAGGTCACAAATTTAATTCACTAAACTTTTCACCCGATAATTTCAGGTGTCACAGGCTCAACCCTCCCGAAAAGTTTCGGGATATTTTTCGAAAAAAATGGCTGCTTTTTTGGAATCTTAGCTGATCGTGAATAGAAAAAGACACATTGACTGAACTGAGTTTAAACTAAACGAACATTAAACTGGAGAATTGGAAATTCTTCCGGCATTTTCTTTCTGAAACGAAAAGGTAAAACATTTATCTGCGAGCGTGACAAGCCCAGATACGGTTTTTGAGTTACAAAGTCTGTAACTGGGCGTCCTTTTGAGGGCCCCCCAAAATTGCGTTAGTTACACCGCACAATTTAGACACCATTTAAAACTGAAATCCCTGCTAAAATATTTCACAATTAAAAACTAAAAAGAAATGTCATTTTTAAATCTTAAACTGATCATCGAGAAATTAACATAGATAAAATTGTGCACTAAGGGGTAAAGCCACCAAATTTGGCATGGTAGTAGTATTTGGGCTGGTGAACAATATTAGCTATGGACCCCAGTCAGGCGGGACATTCTGTACTCAGGGGGGTGGGGTGGTTGCAGTTTCCAAATTAACTGTTGTTATTGAAAAGAAAGCTGCAAAGTTGAGCCGATCTTGCGATATCAATAAGGCGTGGCGTCCTAAGGAAGTTTAAAAAGGTCTATTTAATTTAACTTTCGAGGTGGCGTGGGGAAGGTTTTAACACAGGTTAGGAGGAGAAGTAGGAGTATCTCTGTATGCATGTTTGTATAGGTTTCTCCTGTGAGGAAGAATACAATGACCTTTTCAGAATTCTGGCATAATTCTGAATCATTTAGCGGTTAGTTTCTCCTCTGAACTTATCCTTCATATCCATGGTAGTGGTCATGGTGTTTATTGGGGGGGGGGGGGGGGGGGGCCCTGGTCTCGTTTCACGTGTAAATTTTTACAAATTTCACGTATCACGTGCGTTATAAACCAATTTTCACGATTCACGAATTTAGTCATCAAGTTCACCCGTTGCTCAAAGGGGTAAAGAACCGAAACCATAGTAATCATGGATCACACTTCGCCATTCACTAAACGATGGCAGCTTCTTTTCTTATCAGCAAGTCGGAGAGGTGACCATAAAGGGTGTTAACGAGCATTCGAAACCATCGTCTCATTGACAAATACAAGGAATTAGTCGGGTCTATTGGTATGAGGCTACCGCTCTATGCGACAAGGAGATAACTCTTACAAAGCGAGTGCGAATTGATCTCAACAGAAAATTAATCGGATTGCTGTCAAGATCAGAAGAAGCTCCTCGGTCTTCTTCTGAGTTCCGTTCGTGTCATTGTATTCCAACTCAACTCTCTCTCCAAGAGGTAATTCCTTTTGGTACATGTTTAAGGGAAGTGTTCCCGCAGAATCCTTTGTGGTGAGCTGCATCGCCTATCCATGCCCCGTAGCCCACTTCGCATTACGCTTTGGTCACGTTAAGACTGACATCTTTTGTGATCTTTGCTAGGCAACTCTCTTGGTGTGCTGAAATAGTGGAGAAGTTCTCAAGGTTTCTTCCCTTTTGTGCAAATAGCCAGAACTTTTTTGGCATCATTGACTCTTTGACTCCGGTTTGTGTGGTCAGACATTAGGACAACAAATCTCTCAAGCACCGGCACATAGTGTCTTGAACACCCTTCAAAGTTTCCTAAGGAATGTAAAAAGTTCAGTGGCTTCTCCATAAGGCAGCCTTGTGGCCCAGGCGGTTTTCTCGTCCTAAGAAAGCAGATGTCTGATTGCATTTTGTGATTGCGTGATAAAAGTACAACACCTTATAACAGTTTTCATATCTCGAGAGCCCTTATGATTGCTGTGCCCTGTAAAGAACCAATTGCTGGAGGAAGAACTGGGCTTAAGGTCGATTTTATCGACACCAGGAGACTTACATAAATTTGAAGTGGATTCTCACGATGAATCTTTGCGAAGTCGAATCACAAAGTTAAATCTTAAAAGCTATAAAGAACAGCTCGATCCTGTTTGATGTTGCTTGACTGTGTCTCAATACTAGCTCCATCGGCCCAGGATGATCTCAATTAAACTTCTTAAAAACTGAGAGATGTGAGGCTTCCTCACTATCAGTGTTTCTTTCTGTGGCGTTCTTCTAAACAATTGCATGGTCTTCACTTAAGGCAAAAGAGACTTCAAGACCATCTCTATATGGCGTTAAATTCACACATTGCTATAATCAAGTGCTCTTTATGTGTTTAAGATTTGTGTTGTAAACTTGCTGTGAAATGTCACTGCAAATATTACAGTGCTCCAGTCTTGATGCATCCATTCTAGATAGCTCAGAAAATCTGAACACTGAACAATCTGAATCATTCCGGTTCCTTCGAAGAACTGAAGGAACCAGTTCTGCGAGCGCAGTGCCGGCGTGGCATAGGAAGTTGTCATAAGTTTGTTTGTCGGTTTGATTTTTTACTCCTGGGATGCACAACTAGTAGTGCATCACGTACTACAAAACCTGTACCTAATAGTTTACCGAGTAGTGTTGTCTTTTAGGATGCGTCTCTTATGTTCCAGTTAGGATAAAAGTAGGGGTTCTGTGAACTGATGTGAACTATAAGATTTTTCGTTCTTTTCTCCCTTTTCTCCTCAACTCAGCACTTTTATTTTTGATAATTGTAAAGATGATAATAGAGGGTAAGAGAGATCAATATATTACTGAAGACAAGAAAAAAACAAAAGTTACGGAGTGAGGGCGACAACGATGGAAGATGAAAACGCTTTTACTCCAACACTGTGCGTCGCGCAAGTTTCAAGTGATAGATGTTCTAAACACGCGTGATCAGATTCTAAGTGACGAGAGAAGATCCAAATGCGAGTGATCAAATTGTTTTCTGGGAATTCCATTCATTCTTATAAGTGGAAGTCCAAATGAATGCTGGCCACATACCTGCGATGCATGCATAATAATAACCTTGAGATTAAAACTGCGGGCTACTCTTGTCGCCCGCAATAAAGTGGGTAATAACTCCCCGCTGCATAAATCAAAATAATAGGACCTACTCGATCGCGCTCTGAAGGTCTCTGTAAGTGTCTCATGTACTATTTTTGCAGTTGGTTAGCTGAGCAATTAAATTCCCAAAAAAGGCAATTCACTTCAATCAAAGTATCAAAATGAAACACCTTAACTTTCCAAGGGTGAAAAAAGGCATAGTCTCTCACAAACAAGAGGGCAAGAAGACCAGCCATTCCTGTCCGCCATGCTGAATTTCCTTGAGTAGCCTGGCCTTTTGTATCTTCCGTATGCAGTCTTGTTTGATCCTTCAGGAAGTGTCTCAAAAATATTAATGAAGTGTTTTGAAGTGTCAGCGGGTGCATGTGTAATATTGTTATGCTTTAACTCAAATTAATTCCGCCCTTCAGAACTTAACTTGCTTCTACTTGGCTTTTCTTTCTGACAAGAATCATTTACACACTTTTTTGAAATAATTTCACTCTCAGAAAAGTAGGTAACAGGTATTTTATAAGGTTCATCTTGCACTACTATTAAGAAAATGGGAATGCAGACGTTTTTTAGACCGCTTTCTTCCCTTTTTTGAGTCTTTTCCGGACCAAAACAAAAAGGTCATCACCCCTTCCCCCAAGGGCACAATGTGCCTCCCCCCGCGCATATTTGAGTGGGGTCCATAGCTAAATATTATTAGTACAACTAGTACTATCACCGTGCCGAGTTTGATGCTTTTACCCCAAAGTGCACAATTCAGCTATTTTTTTACACCATATGGCCGGACTAATAAAAGTACGTAAAATTTACAAAATAAGGAAAAGGGAAATCTAATAAAAACAGCTCTCACTTTAAAATAATTTCGGACAGTTTGTTTAAAGACGATTTCATTTCCCTTATAACCTCCCTAAAGAAGGTCCCCGACACCTCCCTACTCTCCTTCACCCCATCTTCTTCCTTACTTAAACCCAAATACTGAGATGATTACAGTCTGATCAACGTGTTACGATCAAGTAAAGGATACTTCCTCTTCCGTGTCCCAATCCTTGATAGCGCTAGCAGTTGCTCCTGAAAAAGAATGTAAACCAAACTATTAAGTCTCTTTGCAGTTATTCTTTTCATCATTCTAAGTTAATGGCTCTGGTTAATGGACTAACTTGTGGTAAAAATGCAGTTACAATAAATATTGATGACAATTTTTTGAGGCTGAGCTTTGCCCATTTATTGCGCTTACAAGGTTTCGCACAACAAGTACACTTTTTTCCAAGCCAGCGAAGGCAACCACAAAGCGAGCGAGGAGCACCAGACACGCGCGACGGGGGGAGGGCGCGCCACACCCGCCTCGCGCCTTCAAAAAATGTGTCAAGAAATAAGCAGATAAGAACTGACCAAAATAATTTTATGGATGAAATTGTCATAAAACGTCTTTTTTGGGTAAATGAAATGACAGAAATTTACAATTAAAAAGGCAAAATTCGATCATGTGGCTAGTACAAATTGATATTTCTCGTTAGCCGTAAACGTGATTCTAAGGCTATGTTCACGATATACAAAAAAGCTTTTCGAGCCTACACGAAAAGCTATCCAGTATAATTCGATCACTTATCCGATATGCCACTCTCCATTTTAGAGATCGGCGAGGCGCACTTTCGCTCCGTTACAGAAATCGCACCCAAGTCACGGTTCTTATGTGCGAAAAGAAGCCCTATCCGGTATGTTTTTCGTGTTGGCGCAAAAGCTATCCGGTATAGTGTAGACATAACCCAAAAGTCCCAAATCTCTTTAAAGCAGCATTTGTCGTTTAAGCGAGCATTCAGAAAGTATTTGTTTTGGAGAGCGTGGTACTACTAAAAGTGACAGTGTACACTTCATGTCGGATCCCAAGGGAAACACTTTTGTTTTCTCGAGACGAAGTCGAGGGAAACACCAGGACTCGAGGGAAAACAAAACTAACTGGTTTCCAGAGGGACCTGACATTAAGTGTTTTGTTATATTTCTTGTCTTTCACTTAACAGCAACAAAAAAATAACCGGAGTGAACCAAAACAGTCGACTTAGTACATGTTATTTATTCATTCATTTATTTATTATTGGCAACAAATTAGCGACATGTATACAAGTATACAAGTATACAAGTATTTCTTTTGCAGTAAAACCAACAGACGAAGTGTGCTTTGAGTTGAATTTGGCATTTGCATTGGAGGGGAGTCATCGAACGTGTTAAATAAAATTTGCTTGTTTGAAAGTTGTACGTTCTCTTTATGATATTTATTAAACCACCTTAACGTTTTGCCAAAGAATTCCTTTAACTCTTGACAATATAAAAGGTGTGTTCAATTGAATCTGGATTAATGACATTTGTCAACAGAGGCTAATTTATATTCCAGTAGTTCTTTCTTTGTCGTGATTTTTCTGTGCACAACATTAAAAGTGAATTGTCTAAGCTTATTATCTTTCGAGGACTTGTATATATTCACAAAACAATCACCCAATCGGGAAGTTCTGAAAAGCCTTTTTTTTCAAGCCCTTACTGCGGAGGGTTCTGAAACAAGTTCCTAGACTGTAATAATTTTTACAGCGGAATTTGGTTAAGACTATTGTTCTATCTTCCATCTGACAGTACTCTGAAGTTGCTCCGAGCAGATCAGGAACCGTGGAACCAAATGCCTTTCGTTTCAAATCCGGAGGAATGGCAGCAATTAATTGAAAATCGTGCAAATAGTTAGCTTTAATTTCAAATTTATTTTGACCTTCTTCGAAGGTTAGAAATTTAACATTTGAGTTCATTAAATCACTAATGAAAGTAAAACCCTGATCAAACCATTGCTTCCAGAAGACACTATTCCTTTCTATCGTAATTCTCCCATTATTCCAAAGAATGAGGTCATTGTTTTTATAATCGTATTCTGAGAATTTCGTTAGTTCTTGGAAATAATCTAACAACTCAGGGTAGAATAAAGGTAGATTGTTGCCGAGAATTGCAGTATTGTAGTTGCACTTAAGAACGAAGGGCAGGCCGCCATATTTGTCGAAATAGAAATTCCGTATTGCCTTCCAATAATCGTCACAGTTGCTAATCAGTCTAGCTATCCAGGCTAGTCGCAAAGATTTTACCATAATTTCAAGATTTATAATATTAAGGTCACCATTTTCAAGTGGCTGGCATACAACATTTCGTTTAATTTTATCTTTCTTATTTTTCCACAAAAACGAGAACAGGAGGCTTTGAGCCACGCGTGTTACTGCACCAGGGACAGTCATTAGTGAAGCAGTGTAGATTAACTGAGAGGCACCAAGCGTTTTGGCTAAAAAGGATTTGCCAAAAAGCGTAAGGTCACGCGTTTGCCAGAGGTTTAGTTTAGTTTTCATTTTACGAATCTTGCTGAAGAAGTAGGCATCGTTCTTCTTGCCTGCGTTATACGACAAGTACGCCCCGAGTATTTTAATGGGGTCTTTTATGATGTGAAATTCCAATATTTTGCTTTTTTTATGTTTTGAGGAGCGAATCCACGTTGCTTAGGTTTTTTTTCTCATTTAGACGTAAACCAGATATGCTGCCGAGACTTCGGATGATCTGTACCGAGAATTTAAGGGAATTGGTGTCTTTAGATATCAGCGTAGTGTCATCGCTGTCATTTTTTGGAATTAAAGAAATTACTCCTCTTCTCTGGAATACTGAGAGACTGCCTTTCTGAAAAGCTTCATTATACGAATCAAGTAGATTCTGTTTTAAAAGGTCAAAGAAAGTTTCATAGAATTCTTTGCTGAAACCGTCTTCACCAGGAGTTTTATTTTTCTCAAAAGAATGTAACACATTTTTAATTTCTTGTACAGTTAAGTCATGTTCAAACTTCGCTTGTTCCTCGTTAGACAGACGTGGAATTTCCAAGTTTTGAATAAAGTCACTGAGTCCTAATTCCTGTTCAGACAGCGGACATCAGTAAGCTTGGATTTGTATGTTTCGCTAAAAAACACCTCTATTTATTTATTTATTTATTTATCTTTTTCATATCCGAAGTGATTTCACCATTATCTAACTTAATTTGAAGCAAGGTTTTCGTTACGTAGTTTTTCTTTTCTATTGATTAAAAAAAATACTTTGGTGGTTTTTCGCCTTGTTCTATCCACTTAACTTTGGATCTAAAAATTGCCTCTTTACTTTTAATTCGTACAAAGAATTCAATTCGTTTTCTCTGCCTCATATTGATCTAGGATATGAGGTGCAAATTTTATAGTCCAGTTCATACAAATTGTGTTGGAGGACAATCTCACGTTTTTTAACCTCAGTTCTTTTTCTCTTGGAATAGCTTATAGTCTTGGCTCGAAGTTCCATCTTTATCAATTCCCAAAGAATTGAAGTCAACCCATCTCTTCTTTGGGAAATGATAAAAATGAAAGTCCGATAGAAATCAATCAGTTATGCGATTGGCAAAAGACGCCAAGCGGTAAACAAGGAAAGTGTTTTAGAGGAAAAAATTTTGTCACTTCAGAAAGATTTAGCCCGGTGTTCGGTCGGGTCAGAGTACAGCAATACCCTTACAGAAGAACTAGATCTGTGCAAAAAGGAACTAGAATATATAATACAGTGGCGCACACAAGGAGCAATTTTAAGGTGCAAAGCAAGATGGTATAATGAAGGAGAAAAAAATACTAAATATTTTCTCAATCTTGAAACTGAAAGAGGCATTGTAAGCTTAACACTATTAGTCAGCTCGAAATTAATGAGAATGAGTTTGTCACCTCTGATTCTGAAATTCTCTCTGAGTGTGAAACTTTCTACAAAACTCTTTACACATCTCAAGGAAACACAATCACATCAGATAACGAATTCTTTCAACTCGAGAATGACACATCCTTGGATGAAAATGACTGAGCTGAGCTGTGAACTATGAAGGAATGCCTAAATGCTTTAAAAGATATGGATTCCGGAAAAACCCCAGGGATTGATGGACCTCCAGCTGAATTTTACAAAACCTTTTGGGATGACTTAGCTCCTAGATTGATTGCTTCGCTTAACTACGCTTACAAGGCAGGAAAGCTTTCGGTCTCCCAGAGACGAGGAGTGATCAAACTAATACCAAAAAAAGACACTAATCCGCACCTTATCAAAAACTGGCGTCCCTTAACTCTCCTTAATTGCAATTATAAAATAGCTACGAAGGCCATCGCAAATCGAATAAAATCAGTTATTCCACAACTAATTAATAATCATCAGACTGGCTTTTTAAAACGTAGATTTATCGGAGAAAATATAAGATTGATCGATAGTCTCATAAATTATACAGCACAACAAGAAATCCCCGGTTTGTTACTTTTCATCGACTTCGAAAATGCTTTCGACTCCCTTGAGTGGTCTTTTGTTAATCACACGCTCCAATATTTTGGTTTCAGCTCACTCCTTAACAAATTGGGTTCGAACTTTTTATACCGACATTGAAAGTTGCATTTTGAACAATGAATGGTCGAGCGATTTCTTTACTTTACAAAGAGGAGTTCGGCAAGGCTGCCCTCTGTCGCCCTACTTGTTTATCCTGTCTGTTGAAGTGCTAGGGAAATCAATTACGGCTAACTCTCACATTAAAGGTGTCGCTGTTAATAACACAGAAATTAAGATAAGCCAAACGCGAATGACAATACCCCGATCCTTAACGGCGAACAAGAATCTTTATCAGCCACCCTTAATACTATAGATAATTTCGGCTATGCGTCTGGCCTCAAACTTAACGACAAGAAAACTGAAACCTTATGGATCAGGTTAGCGTGTTGCAGGCTTCGAGATATTTGGGCCCGCTGAATTGAGAGATTGGGTCAAATGTGGGCAACAACGAAAAACTCCTCCCAGAAAAAATTTTTAAATGGCCAGAAAAAAAAGTCATGGTCCTCGGTGTTTGGATTTCAACTGACCCGACTGTCACACTGAATCTAAATTACACAGAAAAACTGGAACAAATAAGAAATCTTCTAAGCTGTTGGAAGTACCGACGGCTAACGTTAATTGGCAAGATTCAGGTTTTAAAGAGCTTTGCGTTATCTCAGCTGACGTATATTTCAACACCAATGGCAACAAACCAGAGGTTTATCGGCGAGATAAACAACATTTTTTACAGTTTTCTTTGGAACAACAAGGGTGACAAGATCAAGAGAACCCTTTTGATAAGCAACTATGATCATGGCGGACTAAAGAAGGTCGATTTAAGTTCTTTCAATAAATCTCTTAAGACTACTTGGATAGTACGTAAATACCTTGATACATCAAACCACGGATAGTGGAAAGAATTTGTCGAGCTTGATCTTGAAAAATATGGCGGAAATCTTATCTTTAGGGGCAATCTTAACAAGTCTGACTCCCTCAAGACAATATCAGTTAAAACTACTTTACAAGAGAGCTGCTAGAAATATGGTCTGAAGTCAATTTTGAAGAAGTTGTTAAAACCAAGGAACATTTTCTTGAGCAACCCATATGGTACAATTCGCTAATTAGGATCAAAAATAAGCCCGTCTTCGATAAAAACCTCTTTTCTCTAGGAATTTCAAAGGTAAAGGATTTTGTGAATGAACAACATAACTTCCTTTCTCACACAGGTTTTATTGAAAAATATAATTGTCAATTCCAACCTTTAAAATATTTTGGACTTGCATCTGCCCTTAAACAAGTCAAAAATAGTAGCATCACACAAAACCCTACTCCTTCAATCCCAGAAGATTAACTTCTTACCTTACTCGATCCTTAAAAACGCAAAAGGAACTAAGGTCGTCTACAAAAAACTTGTTCGTAAAAAAACGTCCACCCCGGCGAGCAGTCAGGCGAAATGGAACACTACCGTCTCCCAGGAGGGATGTGTTGCTTATTGGAATGCAGCATATATACCTTGGCTTTCAAGTGTACTAATAGCACGACACTTATTAATTTTCAATACCGATTTCTGCATAGAATACTTCCCACAAACTCGTTTCTGACAAAGATTGGTATCACGCAAGACCCAAACTGCTCCTTTCGCTGTACCACTGAGGAAAATCTCTCTCATCTTTTCTGGCACTGTCCAAACGTTCAAATTTTGGGGGGAACCTTGACTGAAAAGCTTACTGATTTCGACTTTATATCTAGAGACTACTCGATGGATATCGCAGTTTTTTAAGGCCTAAAGTCGGATACCTCTAAATTTTTTCTTCATATAAACTTCTGCTTTCTTTTAACCAGATACTACATCTGGGGTTGTAGAACCTGTAACAGGACCCCTAAGCTAAAAATGTTTTTGAAGACCCTTCAGTCCCAAGATAAAATTGAATCCTACAAACAAGTATCCACAAACAATCCTACAGATTAACAAGAAATGGGATCCTTTGGTCCCATTCTTCGATGGTATTTGTTAGTTTAATTGGCAAATGTATATAATTATGTTCCCAAGTTACCAGCTCTAGAGACGGCTTTCTTGTAGTTGTGTACTGCTTACTATCAAACTAAGGCTTTTGTGATCAATTGACATTTATGAACTTTAAGAATACTATATTTTATGTAAAGTTTTTTTTTCTTTTTAGTTTTTCTCTTTTCCTTTATTTACTTGGTAATGTAACTAGTGTAATTAGTGTAATTGTAATTAGTGGCTACTAATGTTGTTAATTAGTTAATTGCATTGTGCTGTTTGTAGAGTTGCTAATAAAGATTCAATTGAAAAAAAAAAAGAAGAAGTTGCTCGCTTTCTACATCTTTGTATTTTTCTAGTGTCCGAGGGTAAATAAAACTTATTAGATCTATATAGTCTTGATCTTCTGACAAAGTATTATTGAATTTCCACGTCCCAGGCCCTCTTTTAAGCTCACTTTGTAACTCCATACCTAAGAAAATTGCTTTGTGGTCTGGTGCCACGGAAGAGCGCACCTCGGTTCTTTGAACATTATATGAGATAGGGCGAGATACGAGGAAAAATTCAATTCTAGAGTTCAACTTTGAATTTTTAGTTTCGTACGTACATGATTTGGTGTCTGCATGGAATTGCTTATAAATATCCAATTCTTTCATCAGGTCAATGATGGAGTTTCTATATGTGATTTCTTTCCAGACAACACAAATTTAATTCTCAAAATCACTGAATGAATGATTTTCAAAGAACTTTCCTTATATCATCCGCATCTTTCTCCTCCACTAGCTGCTGTTTCTGTGCTGGGATAACTTTCAAAATCGTTGCTTTTTAGCTTGAGGCTTCATGTTTGTGTTGTTGTGTTCATCACGTAAAAGAAAACTGGCAATGTTTTTCCCGCCTTCTGTCACGCCACTTTCCACCATGCTTTGATCACGTGCTGTAATGTATTCCGAGCGGAGAGAATCAACCAATGGCAGTCCCTGTTTAGTTGAGTGAAAGTCTAGGAATATACACGCTTTTAATAAGTCTGGGCGCCATCTTGAATTTTTAATTTATGACGTCATTCGCGGAAAGACTTCAGCCGCCATCTTTGAGTTTTTGACTAGCGTGACAGTACCATGTCAGGACGAGAGGCAAAGTCACGCCATTATGAATCGCTTTATTCCATTCTTTTCCTCTATAAACATTAACAAATACCAGCGAATCCTTTTCCCAGGCTAAAGTAATGGCAGTTGTGCGGTTCGTCTTTGCAAGTCGTACGGCGATATCATGTTCGATAACAAACGCAACACTAAGAAATGTGAGATAAGATTCCAAGCGATCAGCATGTATTAAAAGCTAGCACGGCTGCAGCGAATTAAAAGGGAGGAGTACTCGACCGTAAAGGTGTGTAACTTAGTCTTTTTGTGTGTGGGTTCTAATTCGTACCGCTATATTCATCTCTCAAATATTGCTTTTTTGCTAGGGGCAGAAACATACAATCGTCTGTTCTTTTCATTTTGGGGATGATGACTTCGGAAGTGTTGTATTGTATTGTCTTATAATAGTGGTCGCTAGCTTTTGAAAACGTGCAGCCTCCCCTCGATCGGTGTTTAAATGCCCTGAACACAAGCCATACGTTATGCCTAAGATCTAAAATAAGATAAAGTTGAACAGGAATCTGATTCGAAGGAAACCAAATATGGTAAACACCACAGGAGTAAGGTGTGTGTTGAGCCAAATGATGCTGAGCGACACAGCTTACACGAATCCGACGCTGAAATTTCTGATTATCTGAAATTTTAGCACTAAAGGTAGAAGGTAAAAAACTGCTAAATATTAAGTGAGATATAACCAGTCTTTTTTTTAAGAATATTGAAGACAGCACCACTTTTATCCTGCCCAACCCAAATGACCCTGAAATAGGTGGACCCTTTTGAGCTCAGGCTTACCATTAACTATGTGACAGTAAAACCCTGGAACAGAACCTGCCTTCTCAGGTGTCAAGTTTCATAATGTAAAAGGGCATTTTATTTCTAATAAACCATAACTTGATATTTATTATCTATCACTCTTCTGTTTGGTAAAGCAACCAACTATGACATTGTACTTGATATGACAACACCACACTCTAAGCCCTGAATATGAATGTATATGTAGATATAAATATACATGCTAAACCAGTATTTTTCATGTACTCAGCATATTTAGTTGCTGCTTAAGGCCAATTTGCCATTTAATATTATTAAAAACATCATTCTGTGACACAAGATTATTTTGAACAAACCTAGTTTGCAGTGAGAGATGAGTTTCCATTCGCAAACAAGTGCAAATTACAACTAGTTGACCTGAACCTTTTACTTTGAAACCACAACGTATTTTTGCTCTGACCTTTTCATTCTCAATTAAGGATGGATTAGGAATTTTTAAACAACTTATAAATTGCTCCTCCTGAAAATAGGGGGATTTGCAATCCCACTCAAGCTGGTGTGTCAGTGTCAATTGGGAATTCAGGAAAGGAGCCATCAACATCTCTAGGTCTTGGCACCTTGGAATAGTGGTCATGACACTGAAGTATGTTGCCTGGATGCATACAAGAGACACCTTAAACCCCCCATTTCTCCCTGAGCATTTCTCCCTGTAATAAGGACCGATGACATTATATGCCTTCTATACATTATATGAATTAGGGTTCGTACCCTAGGTCCTTGGTTTGTGTTACTCTTTTGAATTGTGCACATTACAGTTCTTGGGAATTCAGTGAATTCAAACACTTATATAATGTAAACATGTGATTGCAGTTACCATTTCCTCCTGCTGTACAAGAGCATTTATCACAACTGTTAACATTGTGAGGTAATTCATTCTTCCTCAGTGATTTAACGGATTCCCTCTACATGAATTTATTGTCCATATAAGCCTGAATCGTCGTGACAGTCATTTTCAAATAAAAATTTGTATCCCCTTTCAAGGGCGTTTTTTTGAGTTTTTCGTTGCTTGTTCAACAATGTAAATGTAAGTAGAGTGCTTTGTAAGAATTGATGCATCCCTGCTCCAGCTCTCTTTAGTGGCTACATCTCTAACCAGGAATCGAGCTGATAGCTTTCTGGATTTCTCAGCTACGCCTTCCCAGAGTGAAAAATTATTCTGTGCAAGGGTCGACTGGAGTATAAACGTTTTTATCCATCTTCTTTCTTACCCTAAAACCTATACATAATAACATAAAAAAACTGATGATGAAAAGCATAAACTTTTTATCGAGATAGAATTATCGTACATTTTGAAAGGATCAGAATAGCAACATGAAAAATCCTTTCAATTAGCTTTTATTTAATATCTGATAAACTCTTACGAGCGGTAATAATTAATCGTTTTCAGCTTTTTTAATAAAGGCCCGCGTAAAAAATGAAAAAGTGTCAAAACCATTGCTAAAAAAGATTACCTGGGAAGAAGTTAAGCTCGTGTCTGTTGACATAAGCCACGACGATTACGCACTTTTTTTTGCATTTAAATCAGCTCTCGTTTGCCCTCGATATCATCGATCCAGGAATATCTTTACACGAAAGCTTTAAAGTTACGATAACATATCCATAAAGGCATTGTAGAAAGAAAATATTCCTCTTGATATAAAGTGAAAACATTCCTTTTTATATGAACACACTGCAAAATCAACGTCAACAGAGATTTCATCTTTGGTAGCCATTTTGGCTACCTGCATGATCTTTCCGCGAATGACGTCATTCATTGAAAATTCAAGATGGCGCCCAGACTTATTAAAAGCGTGTATAACAATAGCTAATGTTCATGAATCCAAGTTACCAAGAGAGTACCATGATGGAGATCCTGAATCCGCTTTCAGTGTTTCCAACAAAATAAATACCTACTTTGTTACGAGGACAAAGTGGAAAGACTAAAAGGCAGAGCATAACCGGAGCGATTAAATTCACGTTGGCCACAATGGATAGATTATGCCTAAAATTTAATCGCGTTGAAGTGCGTTGGAAAGAAGTTTGTTTGATGATCACTCTAAAGTTCTGTCAAGTATTTGTGCGCGGCGGCGACGACCGCTGATGTCGTTAACCGTGAACGTTCACATGCCAAGTCGTTACTCCATATACAGCAAAGACATTACCTCGAGCGGTTCTGATGAGACGATGCAACTCCAAAGATTAACTGTCAATTTTATCTAATCTCACCAACGACTGGCCAGAAAAATTGTTATTTTTACCCAGAATCGTGGAAAATCCAGATAGTCCAACTAACCGAGACGATTGTTCCCTACAATAACTCTGTTGGGCTCAAAATACAGACAATTCCGGAGCCTTTGAATTTTCCATAGCTGCACTCGATGAATGGCAAATGTCGAGTTGTTACTTAATTTTGGTCTATTTGTTTAAGAAAAGGATTCAGAACGAAACTGTTTTCTCCTCACCTGCTGAGGTATCTTCATCGTCTTTCCGTGTACCCTGCGAGCTCTGCTCGAGTGCTTTCCCTGTTTCTGCGGTCGCTGGTCCGCTACTTGTTGTACTTGCAACTTTCACTGGTTTCTTAAGCGACGAAACGGCTAAAATGTAATAACAGTTTTAAATATTGTTAAATGTTCAAGCTATGGTTTACATTTGAAATCACTTAAGCCACTTTCCGTGCCTTTGACGACACAACCAATACAATCAATAAATTCAAATGACACCAAGTTCTGCTGCCTGTAACAAGGCCGTTTGCATTAAGGCGAACGAAATCCTCCTCAAAAGTAAATCAAGTACAGTTTGAAATCTTTTAAAAACAAAAGATTTTTTTCCTAACCTTTTGACGTTTCTAAGTCACCTTCCTGAGATTCTTCAGTCATGGGTCTGACGTCACCTCCACTTGCAGCTTCCACTGGACTCGACATAATAACCACTGAAACTGGAATGCACAGTTTTTTAAAAATTCTAGTCTACCATGACACTTTTGAAAAAGTACTACTTAACCACAGAATAGCGACATCTTTCCATCACCCCTGAATACCACAGGAATAGAAAGATTAGGAATTGCCTTCGCGTTGAATGCTATTAGGGAGCTTTAGCAACGACGACGGCGACGGCAGCGAGAATGTCAAAAAACAATAGGTTTGATTAGCAAAACAACAACTTTGCGACGTGCATCACGCTTTTTTGTACATTTCTTAGCCGTCACTGCACGACTACGGCGTGAAAATGCCTAATTTCACGTTTTATGGAGGACGTAAACAAGCGAAAACGAATTTTTTTCTTTCTCTTTCAAAACTTGAGTGTGGTCCCTGACAAATCAACTCCAGGGAAATTCGTCAACATTTGACATTTTCTGGGAACTGGAATAAGCGTGATAAAGTTTGAAAAAACGCGAATTCATTTTAAAAGTGACTTTTTCGCTGCCGTCGCCGTCGTCGATGCTAAAGCTCCCTATTAATAGGGACGGCAACGAGAACGTCTAAAAAACAATAGGTTAATTTTATAAGCAAAACAACAACTTCGCACGAGCATCACATTTTTTTATACATTTCTCTGCCGTTTTTGCACGACTACAACATGAAAATGCCTACATGATTTCGCGTTATATGGAGAACGTAAACAAGCAACGACGAAATTTTACTCGTTGTATTTCTCTTTCTGAACTTGGATATGGTCCCTTGGAATCCAACTTCAGGAGGATTCGCCTACATTTGACAAACTAAATGGGTAGAAATAATTGCGATAAAGACTGAAAGAACGCAAAATCTTTTTCAGCAGTGTTCTCGTCACCGTCGCGTCGTTGGATATTAGGCCTAGGCTAGCCTCCCCCGCAGGCAACTCCGCTTACACTGACCGTGTGGAGTATTAGGACGAGAACAGTAAAAAAATGGCTTAGTTGCCTGCCAAAAGTCGAAGAGTAGTACGGCGGCTTATCCAGAGAATTAAAAGATTTTTGATACAAGCACCAAACTTTCCTAATTCCAGCTTATTACCAGCGAATGAAATTTTCAGATCCGAGACCCCCCGCGAAACACTTTGTCTTGCTCTTTTTGCTTAGATTTAATGCACGTCTTATTTCAAAATACAGATACACAATACAGATGTTAAATTTGGATGCGAATTGTTGCAATTGCCATTTCTTCATTATATAAATAAAGGTCATAATTTGGAATTTATCTGCACAAGCTTTTTCTCTTTCTCTTGGTTCGGATAGTAAGAGTTTGCACTCTCATTCTAAATATAATGTGCATGCGACTCTGTGCAGCTAGAAAAGAAACTATTCTTGGCAAATTAAAGAGAAAACTGTCGGTTCAAAAAGAGGAAGTAAGAATAGGTTAATTCGAAGACGCAGGACACAGCTATTGACTGGTTAAATATGTTATCCGTTATCTCCTGTTAACTGGAGACGGCACGACACTGGTGTTGCATACTTTACTTTTGAAAAGAACTTAACGTCATTTTATGAGACGGGGGCATTAAATTTCGCAGTTGACTGGAAATGTTTTGACATGGGAAATGAAATTGCTTCTACTTTAGCAAGTCATTTGCTATGTGGCATAGATACCATGAGTTCAACAGGATCAAACTGGATCGCATGACGAAAAGAAAAATCCCTGTAGGAATCCACAACAGCAAACGGATACGCACGAGTATGTTTCTTTTCGTAACGAGAAGAAGAAGACACGAAAATGATACTTCATTTAGCTAATGCAGTACAAAATGCTAACTAGTCAAACACGATTTACACTTTTTTTCCCACTTCGTTTTGCCCACTACCTTGGAGCCTGGAACAGGCTTATTTAGACTTGAAAGAAATTTGAACGTCATATGGGACAAGAAAACCCACAACATCCTACCCACTTATCTCTTTGCAAAGGCCCTTGTGCCATCTAAATCGAAGTTTCTCCTTGTCTTCCATGCCCTAACAGTGTGTGGTACAACGTCCCTCTCCGCTGGTCATGGAATTGCCAAAATACTGAATTTTTTTGCTTTTTTTGTCTCATTGAAAGGAAACATTGTTATTGAAACCATGAAATAAAATATTGGGCCACCGCACTTGTTTTTGCGGTAGAGCTGAAGAAAGGGCACACCACCTGCATTTATTAGATTTTTGAGCAAGGACTGAGGCGAATTTTAAAACGGCATGTACATGCAAAAAAGCATTGAAAAAACACGATTTCATGAAATTACATCGAGATAAAGCAATTAGGTTAATGTGATAAAGATGAATGTCATTAAAAGTGGGTCAGCACAACATCGACTTATCGAAGGCCTCGGTGAGGACGGTACGTTGAACTAAAAACACGTGTACCGCTTACGTTATACACATTTTTAGCACTTTGAGACTCATCTCGGCTAGAAAAAAACTGCTGTGAAAATTCCATTAATGTTTCTCTTTGATTGTTGTTTCTGCAGAAGCTAAAAAACTCTTTTTCACAGGGGCCATCGTCATATGAGTAGTGAGAGGTGCACAGTGCAAAACTAGAGAAGCGCTAAATCGGCGGACACTTTATTGCCAAACCGTTTGCTGTAATAAACTTCTTTTTTTTTTAAAGTAAAAATACTTCAGTTAACACATCATGTCGATGTTCCCATCGCTACAGTACACCAGACAGGATGAACTGCGGTCAACGATTTTCGACTATTTTGACAACAATCTAGTTATGCAGAGAGCAGTTTTTGGTTACTTAACGTATCATGAGCGACTTTTCGAGATTTCTCAGTGTTTTAATGGACATAGTCGGCAGAATAACGGCTTTGTGAAGTTTAGAGATGTTTAGTTTGACGATGCTAGTGTCCTGTTTTATTTCTGTAGTATCTTATTCAAAAAAGGTGTATCTTTTAATGAAGTAACATCATTATTCATTCAAAATATTTCTCCGTTTCTGACTGGCTAAAAGCACACGCTTAATTCCCCATAACCAGCTACTGTTGACCAAATTTGGAAGAATTTTGCGATTAATCAACCGACGACGTCAAAAGTGTAACAGTTGCAGGTTAATGCACCGTTAACCGACAAGACCTGTGGACGAGGTTGAGTTGTTTTGGTTGTGAAAAGAAAAATGGCCGAACAGTTTGCGGAACATTTTACTCGTTTCAGGACGAACTATTGTCTAAAAACATAGCAAGAAGACAACTCGACGGGCAGCATCTGCTATTTGGAGTATATTTGCAGACCTGAACAGCCCTTTATCTTTTAAACATGCACTATCGAGGTGAACTTAACATCGATGAAGGTAAGCATGTTTTAGCTTGTTTTTAAACTAGGAATTATTTTGAATGAATAATAAAGCAATTAATGAATTCGGCTTTCGTAGGATATAAAGAATTATGCAGATCTCGGAGGGCGTTATAATAATAATAATAATAATAGTCTTTATTGAGGATATCAATGTCACTGATAAGTGATTTACAAAAGAGTCCTCGGCCGATAGCACCCTCCTCGATCTGCATAATTCTTCATATCCTACTCAGCCTCATTCACTAATTGCTAATTAACTGCCTAATATGGACACCCCGTTCAAACGGACACTTTCTATGGCTCCTTCAGCGGCCGTATTAACGGGGTTTGACTATATTGCTTATTAGCGAATAAATAGAGGTGCAAAGATATCTGCAGCGTTCCTCTCGGGATTGCCTAATGTATCGGTCAAATCGAAGCTTCAACATGCCCCTCGGGCATACCCCGGGCATTTGACACCTTTGCCGTCCCGGGGAGGAGGGAATTTAATTATCAGAGTCTTTCAGGGGGTGGGGAATTTGATCCCCATGCTTTAGGGGTGGGGAATTTGAACTACACCCTCGATTTCATGTAAAATATTTGGCGTGGCGAGCTATGGGGGGACGCGGTGTTAGAGGATTTTCGTGGAAAAGATTGTGCCTTTGTGGCCAATTGGTTACGAGGAAAGGGCTTAAACAAGCTTTGTGGCGTATTTGAAGTATTTAAATTTTAAAATTTTTAATATTGGATTCAGGCTTTGAATGTATGAATGTATTTTATTGTTGTGTTTACAATGAAATACAATACCTATACCGGCGATTCAATACCACAACATGAAATAAAAAAAAATAAAAAGCTCAGGTCAACTACTTTGACCCACTGCAAGTATGTTAATTAATAAGGTGAGCGATGATGCATGTCAGTGAAATGGTCATGATGTAGTAATCTCAATAGGTGGGATCTTTTTTATAGAACGCTTTGTATGTTGCATGACGAAGAAAAGCTGAGCATTCAGTGACCTTGTAGCAGCGATTTCCGCCACTTTGCACAAGACTTTTTTTCGTAGTGAATACGCCAACACTGTTCCTCAGTTTTTGTTATATTTATAAAGATTTTGTTCGACAACTGAAGGCGTTTCCGCCGTCCTTCTGCCATTTTTGTGCCTGTGAAATGTCCCCGGGGTGGGGGCATTTGATCACCTGAATGGACCCCGGTGTAGGGCATTTGAACGGCATTTTGGCCCGGGTAGGGGGGAATTTGAACAATAATTTTCAAAAAAGTCAAATACCCGAGGGGGCATGTTGAAGCTTCGATTTGACCGATACATAACTGTCAAGAATTCTACCAACCCCTATCGTGTTTACATCAGACTATGCGAACACGGAAAACGTTTTCTAATTGCTTAAATACAGCACTGTAAACCAGGGTGGAGAGAGGTAGTGTGACAAATAGTTTGCGGGCTAATAAAAGCAAGTGAAGGCACTTGGAAGGTTCAAATCAGATCTGTTGGGATCGAAAATTAAGTCTGACATCACCACCACCTCTCTACCAATATTGACACCGATGAAAAATGAATAAATGAAAATACAAAGAATAGAGGCAAATCCTTGTTTACATTTTTTGCCTCATTAACATATGCTTCTCATTAACATAAATTATGCTTATCATTATCTTGATCTGATGAAACTAATGAAATAATATCTCTGCATATTAAAAGAGCATAAAAAAGCAGGATATACCAAATAGTTTCGGAAAAATTCTCTTTCAAAATCCAAATTATTATAAACAATGTATGAGCTTATTAATGTTGTTGCTAGTAACATGTACCCATCAATTTTGCAGTTTGTGATTGCTGCTATTTCCTTTGTCATTAATTGCAATGCAAAGAGCTTTAACCTGCACAGACTACTCAAATTGACCAGCTCTTCAAAGTTTTGAACCTAATTCAGAATGACATCTTTTATGCATAGGATACTTCGTATGCTATAAATGAGCAAAAATGTTGTACCTCAATCAGCTAGGACATCACTGAGATCCTAAAAATCCTTCAGCACTAACCCTACAAGTTAAAATAAAAGAAGCAACATGTAGTAAATACATGTGGTTGTTCAATGTTATCTTTAGTGGGCAAAATATGGTGAAAGCCAAAGGTGTCCAAATTGTGCCATACTAGTACCACTGTAAAGAGTCTAATCCCTTTGTCTAATGAGAAAATCAGAACTTTGGAAACTCAAGACACAGGTGTTTTGGGTTCGGAAGGGTGGGGTGATAAGGCAAGGATGGTGGGGGAGTGAGAGGTGGAGTTAAGTAGTTGCAAGCAAGTAATGTTAAGTACATGATATATGTTGTCATAGTCTAGATCTCTTGAAGATATTAATTTTAATGTCTGTTTTTGATTCACAAACTGCGATAAAAACTTTACGCAGAAAATGAAGGACATTTATGCCCAAGCTGATGAAACCTAATCTGCACGTAGGATTAATAAATTGATTGCAGAGGTCAATATAATCTCAGTAACTGCCTTTATTAGTGTTATTCCCCTCCCACTTTGGAATGCATTGCCTTTTCATTTTGACCTCTCAGTAAGAAAAAACTTAGCAATGTTTCATCTGTAGTAAACGAGCAAGGCACAAAATAGATACAAGTTCCCAGTTGAGAAAAACATGAGATCAAGGCTACACATGAGAGCCAGTAAGTCTAAGGCTGGGGCGTCCAAACCGTAAAATCATATGGCATCCAGAGGGACACCAGGGGAACAAAAGGACTTGAATAGTAAGCGTTCTCCTTCGTTGAACGCGACAGGAAAAGCTATTAATGCATTGATTATGCATCAGCTACTTGGAGTCTTTATGCCAAGGGTACCCAGGGTTCACACAAAAAAATGCGACCATTTTTAAGGACATTTTAACGATCGACAACATTCATTAATGTGCTTTCCTTTGAGGCTTGAACTGTTTGCTCCACCAGTTTCTCTACATTTTTCAGTCCACTACTCTTAAAATGATAGTTAATTCTTGCATAAAATACAAAAAACTATGTGTAAATCACCTTTAAATTCTCTGGACTATGATTTAAATTCTGTCTTGAACAAAAAGCATTTGAAAACATTTTCCAGGCCACTACATTTTTTAAAGTTGAAGAAAATTCAAGGACTTTTCAATCAAAAATGGAATTCAAGGACTTTTCAAGGACTGTGCAAACCAGGTACCCTTATGGGGGAGGGGATAGTCCCAAACCTTTTTCTGAAAACAATGTATGGATGTACTAGGAAGTCTTGAGATTCTAAGTTTGCAAAAAAGAAAACAATGAATGATCAAACTTTTTTGACACTATTAAGTTTGATCACTAAGGAATAAAACAAAGCATGATCAAAAAGTAAAAAAATTAAAAATCTAACATGCTGCCATAATTTATGGACACTTTTTTCACATACAGTATCCCTGCAAGTACAACCGAACAGACACTCCACTGCCTTTTCAAACATATGTGGTAAGATTGTCATAAATTAATCTGAAAACTATGACAAAGTGTACACAAAAAATTCCATCCTGCTACATGAGATAAAATTCATGGATTGCTATTACACAAGCGAGAGTAATTCAAACCAGACAAATACTGCCTAATTTTTCAGTGCAAGTAGCCTTTCCATTGTTTGATTTTCAGGTGAAGATTTTGATGGAAAGGACGCTATGTGATATATAATTATGTAATGTGCTGAGTTGTTCAAACAAAAGCTGATGGACCATGTGTCCTTCAAGTTATAGGGGGTGTCAACCAATCTCTGTCAACTGTATGTCAACTTATTGGTCACTATATCAGTTGTTGGTGTTGGTTAAGAGTCGGTCGACATAATTATTAGCTGAGTAGCATTTCACTGTTAATCAAGTATTGGTCCAGTGTCAGTCAATGACAGTCGGTTGCGACAGCATTGCAGCGGCAGATCCAGGATTTTTTTAGGAGGGGGTGCACTCGTCTCTTGCTCTACTTCAACACCAATAAACCACATAGTTTTTTTTCTGCAGAATACCAGTTGTATTAGAAAACCGCAGGTCATCTCAGGGGGTGGGGGGGAGTGCGCACCCCCTGCACCCTCCCCCTAGATCCGCCCCTGCATTGGTTGTCTGTTAGCAATGCATATGTTGGTGATCTGTCTGTTGATTCAATATCCGTAAGTTAATCGGTGTGTATCAGCCAACTGTTGGCATCACCTGTATAACTCTTTAGTACCAGTCAAATGGTATGCTCTATACACATAATTATCTGCTGTGGCTGATAATGGATGAGATTTATCAGTTACTAAATCACAGGGTATTTTCATGAATCAGCCAGCATCTTGGTTGTCTGTCACTCATTGTATCTGTCACTATATCGGTCGAAGGTCAGTTTAAAGACAGTTGAGTGTCAGTAAAGAGTCAGTTGATATATTGACGATCAACATGTGGAATGACAGTCGAATGAGGTATTCCTTTTTCGTGTAGTTCAATAAAGACACCATAGTTCAATAACAACTACATGAGTTCAGAAAACAACACAAGTATCAACGTATGTTTATTAGGTATAAGTGGCAAGGTAGGGGATCTCTTGAGAGTGGGAGTGCAGGGCATCAGGTAAATTTATTATCATCTATGTTTCTTATTTTATTTTGACTTTGACTGTCACTCTATGCTATTATCTTACATATTAAGTGACAATGGGTTAAAATTCTAGAAAAAATCCACACCCCCCTCCCCGAAAGAAGGCACGGTTTCTTGACCCCCCCTCCCTTCCACTTGAATTTCAAAAACTGTTTGAGCCCCCCTCCCCTCAAGATTTC
>BOPM01000237.1:536261-567518 GCA_022179025.1 Porites australiensis
AGCCCCCCCCCCCTCAATATTTCCAAGTTCAAAGACCCCCCCCCCCCCATCCATCCGGATTTCCATAAAATTATTAGACACCATAATTTTAATTATACTTAATGTAGAGGAATTATTTTAGGCACTTAGATGACCTTTTTATTAAATAAGTCAATTTCCGTGAATTCTGTGTTTGTTTTGGAAGTTAAGATTACATTTTCACATCTTCTTAAACAGGCTTACACTTTTGGCAAATAAGCTCACAATAATGAGTGAACCTCTCTTTTTTCCTACACCAGGCAAAATATACCGCAATATATACTACAATAAAGCTTAAAACTAAGGCCTATGTACTCGAAAACAAAGTTCTCTTCTTTGCCAATAAAAAATGACTGCGAAAGACAGAAAAAGGACACATAGTGGGATATTACATGACATGCTATTCCACTAGCCACATGCTTGCCTTTAAAAATGGCTGCCAAACAATCACGAACAACTACGCTTACTAGCAAGATAAGGCGTATTTAGTGGTAAATCACCCTGAAATAGCATTGACCTTGGAAAATGTTTAATTCAAGGTAAAAATCATCATTTGCTTTACTTGAATTGAGCGCTTTTTTATGAATTATACAATTTTTCTTGATATTTAGCAAATATTGAATAAGGCTGAGTAGGATATGAAAAATTCTGCAGATCAAAGAGGGTCACTGTTATCGGCCTTGGTGGATAACACCCTCCAAGATCAGCAGAATTCTTCATATCCTACAAAAGCCGAATTCAATAATTGTTTTATTATATTCATTCAAAATAATTCCAAGTTTAAAAACAATCTACAACATGCTAACCTTGGTCGACATAAGTTCATATGGATAATGCATATATCTTCCCTGGCAAGTTTAGGAGATAAAGGTCTGTTCAGGTATGCAAATAATATACTCCAAATAACAGATGCCGTCCGCCCTCATGCTGTTCTTGCCATGTTTTTAAACAATATTTCGCCGTGAAACTGTTATTTTGTTCTGTAACTAACAAAACGACTCCACCTTGTCCCAGGTTTTCACGGTCAACAGTTCAATAACCTGCAACAAAGCTGCACTTTTGAAGTCATTTTGATGTCATTGGTTCAATAAGACAAAATTCTTTCCAAATTTGGTCAACAGTAGCTAGTTATGGTGAATTATTTGTGTGGTTTTAACCAATCAGAAACGGGGAAATATTTTGAATGAATGTAATTACTTCAAGTAAATTATCGCACGTCGCTTCAGTACAAAAGCAGACAGAAGTATAAAGGCAAGCCTATGGATGGATATTAACTTAAAATAAATAAGAGAAAAGGTCTTTTGTTTGAAGGAATAATAAAATTTTAGAAAGAAGGCACGGTTTCTTGAACCCCCTCCCTTCCACTTGAATTTCAAAAACTGCTTGAACCCCCCCTCCCCTCAAGATTCCCAAGTTCAAAGACCCCCCCATCCATCCAGATTTCCATAAAATTATTAGACACCATAATAATATTTTATTATACCTAATGTAGAGGAATTATTTTAGACACTTAGATGATCTTTTTATTAAATAAGTCTCAATTTCCGTGAATTCTGTGTTTGTTTTGGAAGTTAAGATCACATTTTCACATCTTCTTAAACAGGCTTACACTTTTGGCAAATAAGCTCACAATAATGAGTGAACTTCTCTTTTTTCCTACACCGGGCAAAATATACAGCAATATATACTACAATAAAGCTTAAAACTAAGGCCTATGTACGCGAATACAAAGTTCTCTTCTTTGCCGATAAAAAATGACTGCGAAAGAAAGAAAAAGGACACATAGTGGGATATTACATGACTTGCTATTCAACTAGCCACGTGCTTGCCTTTAAAAATGGCCGCCAAACAATCACGAACAACCACGCTTACTTGCAAGTTAAGGCGTATTTAGTGGTAAATCACCCTGAAATAGCACTGACCTTGGAAAAATGTTTAATTCAAGGTAAAAATCATCGTTTGCTTAACTTGAATTGAGCGCTTTTTTATGAATTATGCAATTTTTCTTGATACTTAACAATTATTGAATAAGGCTGAGTAGGATATGAAAAATTCTGCAGATCAAGGAGGGTCACTGTTATCGGCCTTGGTGGATAACACCCTCCAAGATCAGCAGAATTCTTCATATCCTACAAAAGCCGAATTCAATAATTGTTTTATTATATTCATTCAAAATAATTCCAAGTTTAAAAACAATCTACAACATGCTAACCTTGGTCGACATAAGTTCATATCGATAATGCATATAATTTTATCTTCCTTGGCAAGTTTAGGAGATAAAGGTCTGTTCAGGTATGCAAATAATATACTCCAAATAACAGATGCCGTCTGCCCTCATGCTGTTCTTGCCATGTTTTTAAACAATATTTCACCATGAAACGAGTAAAATGTTCTGCCGACTGTTCTGTTTTTTTGTTCTGTAACTAACAAAACGACTCCACCTTGTCCCAGGTTTTCACGGTCAACAGTTCAATAACCTGCAACAAAGCTGCACTTTTGAAGTCATTTTGATGTCATGGTTCAATAAGACAAAATTCTTTCCAAATTTGGTCAACAGTAGCTAGTTATGGTGAATTATTTGTGTGGTTTTAACCAATCAGAAACGGGGAAATATTTTGAATGAATGTAATTACTTCAAGTAAATTATCGCACGTCACTTCAGTACAAAAGCAGACAGAAGTATAAAGGCAAGCCTATGGATGGATACTAACTTAAAATAAATAAGAGAAAAGGTCTTTTGTTTGAAAGAATAATAAAACTTTAAAATGCAAAGCAATTTTTTGATAACTTATCGATTGAAGCGATTGAAACATCAATGAAATCGAATCGAAAGTAACCCCGGAGGATGTATTTTTAAGGCTCAAAGCTGAATTTCCAGAGCTGTTAGCCCCCCTCCCATGAGATTTTCCAGCATGTCTTCCATTGTGAAAGTGTGGATTTTTTCTGGAATAACCCAATGTTCAAATCCATCAATCTCCGGGGCTTGCTAATACATTTTGTTTATGCTACTGGCATAGTTCTGGGGTAAATGTAATTTCTCAGTAGGTGTAGCTTTTATTATCCTGCTGGAGCAGTTCTGTGGTAATTTCTTGGTAGGCATAGCTCAGTAAAGATACAGTAATCAATTGCTCCGAGACTATAACACGGTTCATTATAATAGTCCTAGAGGCCCCCTTTCTTTAATCTCTGCTGTCTGAGAAATTACCACAGAACTATGCCAGCAGGATAAAAAAACTGTACTAGCAAGCCCGGAGATTGATGGATTTGAACATTGTCACTTAATATGTAAGATAATAGCATAAAGTCAAAGTCAAAATAAAATAAGAAACATAGGTGATAATAAATTTAACTGATGCCCTGCGCTCCCACTCTCAAGAGATCCCCTGCCTTACCACTTCTACCTAATAAACATACGTTGATACATGTGTCGTTTTCTGAACTCATGTAGTTGTTATTGAACTATGGTGTCTTTATTGAACTACACAAAAAGGAAAACTTCCCACACTACTCTCTTCATGAAATCTATCACTCTGAACTAGGTCATGGCAGGCACCCCCCTTTTCAAAACAGCACCTCCTACATTCATTCAATATAAGAATTTGCTCACCATCTCTCAAGTATTCCAAGTTAAGGAAGCACCTAAATTTAAATCAGTCAGTAATATTAATAAAGGCATTAAAAGCCCTTATTATTCATTCAAAATATTTTCCTGATTCTGACTGGCTAAAAGCACACGCATAATTCCCCATAACCAGTTACTGATAACCAAATTTGGAAGAATTTTGTGTTTAACAAGGGAATGACATCAAAAAAGCAGTTTCTTGCAGGTTAATGCACCATTAACTGAGAAGCCCTGGGGACAAGGTTGAGTTGTTTTGGTTGAAAAAAAAATGGCGGACATTTCACTCGTTTCAAGAGTGGGAACTAGGCAAACTTATAGCTAAAAACATGGCCAGAACAGAATCAACACAACTCGAAGTGCGACATCTGCTATTTGGAGAATATTTGCGGAGCTGAACAACCCTAAAAGTGCACTATCAAAGGTGAATTCAGCTTTGGTATCATATGAAGAATTATGGAGATCTCGGAGGCTGTTATCCACCTCAGCCTACGGTGGATAACACCCTCCTCGATCTCCACAATTTTTCATATGATACTCAGCCTCATTCATTAATTGTTAATTATCCCTTAGCATCCCTAATTATAGGCTAAAAATTATTGCCTAAAAAAGCACCTCAAGAATTATAGCCTGAAAAAGCACCGCTTGAGTCATGCATTATAGGGTTTTCCTCGCCAACTTCTAAGAATTCCCAAATAAAGAAGCAACATTACTATAGGTACAGCTGTAAATAGGTTAATGCCCCTACCCCTTATCCCTAAACACAGGATAAAATATATCCCCTAAATTATAAAAATAAAATAAATTCCAAGCAAGCTATCAAAATAATCAAACAACTGATTTCAAATCTCAAAAACAATAGCTAAATGACCTACCTGTTAGCCTATTATAATCATACCATAGCAATGACAAGGCTATGTAAATATGGTAATGAAGGCAATACATCAGCAGAATTTAAAAAGGGGGGGAGCTTTAGAACTATTATAATAAAAGGCCTTGTAGTCTTGGAGCAATTGTGTCTTTACTGAGCTATGCCTACCGAGAAATTACCACAGAATTGCACCAGCAGGAAAATAAAAGCTACACCTACTGAGAAATTACCACAGAACTACGCCAGCAGGATTAAAAAAACTGTACTACCAAGGCCCGGAGATTGATGGATTTAAAGCCAAAATAAAATAACAAACATAGATGATAATAAATTTAACTGATGCCTTGCACTCCCACTCTCAAGAGATCCCCTGCCTTGCCACTTATACCCCTTAAACATACGTCGTTTTCTGAACTCATGTAGTTGTTATTGAACTATGGTGTCTTTATTGAACTATACAAAAAGGAAAACTGAGCTGTTACGTCAACCAAGTGTTGGTGATAATTATGTCAGTGATCTGTCAGTGATCCATCAATCAAGTAACAAGCCACTATTGACCGACCAGCTACCAGACTATTGACCAAATAGACTATAGCGGCTGTCTACCAATACTTGAAAAAAACTCAACCTATATTTCGACCGATATGTTGAACGACAGTCAACTGAGAAGTTCGCTGATTCATCGGTCGACACCCCCTATAAGCCACATGATTCCAGTTGATGGTATCTTGAAATGCAGCGCAAAGGCAACAAACACCACTGTCATCTATGGCTAAAGTGATCACCACTTAAGCCATCACACTAAACCCTTTGGTTTCCCTACTTGTTGAGTTTGTTACATATTCGCTACTAACATGCCGAATTCGCTGCCTCTGTTCATTCATTGTTTTAATTTCTCTTTTAACCATATACCAGAAGCAACATCTGTAATTTATACTCCCAAATTCAGCGTTAACCCCATTGCCGTAAAAAGATGAAGCTTTTGAAAGCTAATAATATTTACTTCGGCAATCAAGGTACGGCTTATTAAAACAACTTCGTTCCATTTATTACTTTTTGATTGGTGGCTGGTTATTTAGCCCCCTGGTCATTTAGCTTCTAGACGTTCGTATTAAGAATGATCAGCGATAGGATTAAGAGGAAGAGATCTGAGAATATATTGACCCGGTTGTGTTGCAAATTAACCCATACATGCACATAAGGGAAACTTCCTTTTAGTTGTAAGTAATAAATATGTTTCAATATAACAGTGGTGACGATCTTTTTGGAAATAAAGAAGAAATATCGGCAAGACAAATTACGATAAAATCGAGATTGTAATTCGAAACTCGCGTTGTTTCAAAATTTGCATATTCAAGATTTGTAATTCGAAACTGTCTTTGTATAAAAACAACTGTCCTTAGTACCCAAACTCGGTACTCGGTACTCTGCTTCAGGGTCCCAAAGGGGTTTAGGGCTCCAGGGCTCCGGCCTTAAAAATGCAGGGCTCCAGGGCTCCAAGACGAAAATTTCAGGGCTCTAGGGCTCCAGGGACTCCCCCTTTGGGACCCTGCTGCTTAGTACCGAAACTATTAAAGCCGTTATTGGGATTTTCGAGTGCATCGTATAAGATTACTCTAGTTTGCTTTTAAGCAACTGCTGAATACCCTGCCACTCTGTACCACCATTGTTTTCGTTGGTCGGCGTTCTTTGAAGAACGAAGCATAACACAATAGATGCTATTCTTATTCAATGACATGCAAATAAGTGGCAGGGTATTCTGCAGTTAAGCCCTTAAGGAGCCCTGAAAAGCTTAGCGACCAATGCAAAACGCCGCCCGCAGGCGATGAAAAGTATTCGTTGTCTTACTGCGTCCATTTAAACTGGTGCTTTTCAGCCGCTTGTGGTATTAATAGTGAAATCAGAGGAACAGTATTCCTAAAAGGAAATCAGATCAGAGAGGCAAAATAAAAAACACCACTTAAATTTTCCTCACCTCCAACTGCAGAAGCTCGGCTCTGAAATTTTGCCAAAGACGGAAGTCGTTGCCCAGAAAGATTTATGGGAAGGCGGATAAGCAATGGGTCTTTACGTCATGTAAGCCTTACGTATAATGTCCTGGGCGGGGCGGTGGAACGCTATCAAGACCTAGAAATGATACTGCGTTCGTGAAAAAAGGATCCCTTAGGGGACAACCACTTTACTTCTGAGTGGAGAAGGGAGGGTGGTTGATCTGGCCTCCTGGTCAGGCAGGATACCGTAAAACTCCGAAAATAAGCGCCGCCAAATATAAGCCCCCCAAACTCGTAACGCAAAAAACCCTCCGTTAATTCGCCCCTCTGAATATAAGCCCCCGGGGGCTTGTACTTGGAAATTGCCCTAAAATATACAAACTAAAATAAAGCAAAAACCGGTCAATTTCCTTCCAATGGCTAGCCCAATCGATTTTGAAACGCAAATTTCCCTTCACAGATAAGCCCCTCAAAAAGGCCTTTGAAAAATATAAGCCCCGGGGCTTATTTTCGGGATTTTACGGTTTTTTTTTTTCAATCCCCTCACACTGAGATTAGGAGCTTCCTAAACACCACAACAGACTGAGAATTTCTTGTTTTGGGAACAGGCAGTTTATTCTAATTATCATTATTCCTAAGTTACATAAACAATTAGATATATCTAATCAAGAATTCATATTTGTTAAACGTCTACTAAGTACGGTACATATAATAACTGATTAGAAACACTAGTAGGTGCAAAATGGTGTGCTCTCTGGCAAATGGAACTAAATCAATCCAAGTGCGGGCTACTTTCTATTACCACAAATGCTAGCTCACTTCACTTCCCCTATCCAGTATCCGATGTCCAAGTTAAGACGATGGAAACTCACCGAGAAGGACCTTGGGATTTTAGTTACTAAACTGTTTAGTAACCAAAAAACATCTAACATCTAAACAACATCTAACATCTATTTAGTAACTAGTATAGTGCCCAGTTGTTCGAAGGCTGGTTAGCGCTAACCTGGGGTTAAATTTTAACCCAGGCTATAATTTTCTCTATTCCTTTTAGATTATCCAGTCATCAAATTGTAGGCAAAGAGAATTAAACTGGATTTGTTTTTTAAGCTCTCATATCTGAGTTCAAATTTAGGACTAACCTTAGATTATCTTAACCCAGCTTCGAACAACCCGGCCCTGAAATGGACCTCCTACGTGTTGGCAGCTTGTTCGAAGGCCAATAGGATGCTTGGCTTTATCCGGAGATCAACTTTCGACATTCATGACCAGCGACCTCGCAAGTTACTTTACCTGTCACTAGTTCGCAGCAACCTCGCATATTGCTCGCAGATGTGGGCTCCTCAAGCTGTTAATCTTATCCTTGACTTCGAAAGAATTAAGCGGTGCGCAACGAAATTCATTCTGCCCTTGCCGTATCGGTCTGAATTAAGTAAGTTCCCTTATTGGCACGATTTTTTAGATTTGGTGCCTGTATTGAAATGTTCAGTTAGTCTATCGGACCTTTTATTTCAGTCATTGATTCCGCTAGACCCATGGCGCACTGTCTCCTTCAAGGGTACGCCGGTTGAATACGATTCGGGCCAACACCGCCACCTTTGAGAACAATTTTTACTGTAGAGCCCCAAGAATCTGGAATACTTTACCAGCTCACCTCTAAAACACTGACTGTTCAGTAGCGCACTTTAAGAAAGATCTTTTTAATTACTACTTGTATCTCACTAAGTCTGTTTATGATGTGGCACTAGTCAGCCATTGAACAGCTTGCTCGATCATATGTGTTGTTGATTTTTTATCGATGTCCTCCCAATTCTGTTTTTACATTTCCGTTTTTTTTTCTGTCGCTTCTAAAGTATTGTCCTTCTTGTTAGTTTTATTACTAATTTTCCGGTTTTTTTTTTTGGACCTCGAAGTGGAGCTTCCTCTGTGAGTGACCCAGGCCTCTTAGCGAAGTTTAAAAATAAATAAATGCGACGAACTGCTTGCCCCCAACCCAGACCTCCTCGTTATTAGTATCTAGATTCATATCAATGAGATAAATATCCACTGAAATCACCAGAAACGCGTTTATTTCCACCCAATTCTGAGAAAATTTTGTCTAATTTTTATCATCATTCTGTTAGTACATTTGTACTGTTGGGAGAGACAGTCAACAGTGGGAGAGACATAGTGACACTTCTGACAAACGCATGGAAGTATCTCATAGTACCTGGCACGGGATAATACGACTTTTCGTGAGTGAGCCACTTCGTAGTTCTTTCCTTCACTATGGTTCCAAAGTTTCGGATGTAGTTCAAAGCACTGAATGTTTTGTGCTTATAGTGAAAAGCCCCTTAGCTACGTTGTCAGGAGTGTTAAAAGCTCCACTTTGTCGCGCGAACAAAGGATTTATAGAACTGATATTTTCTATCAGCTTGTTCATCCCGTTGCGTATACGTAACAAGGAGGAGACCAAGACATTGGGTTTTCTTTTGGATACAAAAACTCATCGTGGTGGGGCTTTAAAAAAGTGTGCAAATGCCCCACCCCGGGACAATAACAAAATTGCATTTTCCGGTAAAAAGTTGCAAATGTCATACCAAAACGCTTGAAACCCCCTTCCTGGATCGCTCCTAGCCGCTTGTTATAATTATTGCGAAAAGATCACATCGATGTGATGAATATCAATGACAGAACTATAAAATAGAATTTTGATACCTTTCTTCTTATCAATTGAACATATGCAAAATAATAAATGATAAACAAACAACCGCCGAGCTTTCACATGAGTATTTTCTCAAGTTATAATGGAACCGTTCCGTAATTGTCGTATTGATCACACAAAACACAAAGTTTATATTAGCTTTCTAATTTCTCACAGAGTATTTCTAGGGCTTTCTGCCTCAATCATTCGCTCACAAAGAAAGAGTCGTTTCCTTTAAATCCTTCAAACAACGCATTGGTTGTTTTTCCTCCTTGTGCGAACTGAAGCAATTTTTTTTAGACGGATGCAAAAACTACTTTGGGGAAGGGTGGTGATAGAGAGAAAATCACACTTATCTTTTTCAAGCATATGTATTAAAAATATTCTTTATAGAACTATATATGCCTATCTAAATGGGCATTTTTAAGTTAAATATGTAAAAAGGAGCGATGTTAACCGCATCAAGAAGAATCAAGATGACAAATGCCTAGAGGGGATTGACTGCGCTATTAGCTACTGACCTTTGTACCTCAAAACAGACTTTGTCGACGTTCCTTCTTGCGTCCCTCAATAGGGACCTTTAGATCCGACGACGGCGACGGCGACGGCAACGGGAACGCCAAAAAAGGAATAGGTTTAATTAGCAAAACAACAATTTTGCACTTGCATCATGCCGTCACTGCACGACTACGACAGAGGAAGTACAGAAGCAACGACGAAATTTCCTCTCTCTTTCTGAAGTTGGATATGATTCTTAGGAATTCAACTTCAGGAGGGTTCACCTACATTTGACAAAGTTAGTGACTTGGAGTTATCGCGATGAAGATTGAAAGAACGCGAATTCACATTTTCTCTGCCGTCGCCGTCCTCGGATCTTAAGGTCCCTAATGTTACCTTTTCGCAAGCGTTCCTTTTTCGTTTATTTCAAAAAGTGTCCCAAAGACATCCAAAGGTTTTTAAAAGAAATGAAACTGTTTCAGAAAGACCGGTTAAATAAAAGCTTAATAGTTACAAACGCAGCTTCAGTTGCCATATCTAATGATAACTCATATAACAGTCACTTTTTTTCTTTTTCTGGATTGCCCCTTATGACAATAATTTAAAGCTATTTAACTTTTTCTCCTTTTCTAATTAGCTTAAATCTCCCAGCTAATTTTTTCACTACGCGTAACGGATGAAAAAAACTGAATTACAGGCACTAACTGAGTCTGCACTGGCCGACAAAACCAGTCCAGTCAGGGACACAAAATATTTTTTTTCGAAGAACGAATTTCACCATTAATCAGAATTGTGCAGACAGATCAGTCTATTCTTATTAGTATGCACGGGAGTTACATTTTCTTTAGCGGAAACTCGCAAAAAAAAGCTTATTCTATTTGCAAAATATATGTTAAAATTTTATCTACTGTACATCTACACAATAGAACCATTGCTAACTACTATTTAGCGATTATTGCTTCTTTTAATAATATCTTCTCTAAAAATTACGTCTTGGCAACGATACATAAAAATATGAATTATACATAAAAAGTGCTATAAGTATAAATCTTTGAAAGCATATAAAACCGAGCTTTACATTTTCAGTCAAATGCAACCTTCAGCTTATTTGTTCACTATCCTTGAAGGGTCTGTGTCACGGTCATGTTCATGTGCGGCTACAATTGACACAAGAAAGTGGGTGCACGTGACATGACATGACACGCACGTGTAATAGCGACGACCCTAAGTTGATTCACTAACTTTTTTTCCACACAGATGGCGGTACCTCTGCTAAATTATATCTCACTGTTTGGAGTGCCATTTCGCCAAGTTTTGCTACGTGTGGAAAGGAAATTTCGGTCACTTGTGCAAGTTCGGGGAAAATTGTTGGCGGCAGAGACGCCAGCGACTGCGCGAGAGGACGCTGGCGGCTCCGCTGCCAAAACTTTACCCCGAACTTTTAGGTATCGTTCAGGCCTTGTGTTCACCTTTCCTCGAAGACATCAAGTTTCTATGTAGCCTTCATACACAAACAAATGTGCTGTGACAGCCGTTCACAGATGACGTACAACTATCTGTATACCGTAATACCACTTTAAGAGTTTTCAGAAGATCGATGAAACTAAATATTTCCCATCATCGACGACAACTTTGAAAATTATCCTGTTGAATCAAAAATCAAAACGCCGAACATGCGCAGAAGGCTTAAACAGGTTATTAAATACATGAAGATGCATCCTGTGCCTCACTGGCAATAACGTCTCATTATACTTTTTTCCAAAAATATATAATAATTTCATTTTCAAGAACAGACTGCCTAAGTTGGAATAAGCAGACTGCCTTGCTTTTAAGGAAACTTCAGGAATTGATTGACCAAATTCTAACGGCTAAGAAGAAAGATCCAAATTGATTTAATTCAAACCTATTTTTAACCTAACTGCCTAACAGTTGTCCAAAGCAATGTGTACTACAAATCGCCAAAAAGGCTGCTAAGCCCCTAATGTGCGGCCCAAGAATTGATATTGCTATAGTATGCTCTACTGAGCCGAACACCCTGTGTGCAAAGCCTCCTTTTGCTTTCTTCAGTAAAGTTGAGGTCGCCCCAGCCCGAACTTCTGGACTAGTCAATCTTGTTCTTTCTCGTCAAACTGGTTTTTTTCGAGTGCGAACAGCGATTTAATGGTGAACAGATGGTCATAAACGATCACGCTGTAGCAAGTACACGGTTGTTAGGTTCGAATGGGTTCGACACTATATCCTAGCAACATGCCGCGCATGCTCAACAAAGATCTTACTCGATCCATGCAGAATCAGTCTGGATCCGAGCAAGCAAAAAAAAAGGCTCCGTTGACAAGGTGTTCGCCTAATAAGCACGCATGAGCAACGAGAACGCTGACGTCACGGACGTCATAACTAGCAACCGGAAGTTTGACGTCTCGCTTGATGGAACACTTCTGTCTCACACAATGAATCTGAATGTCTTGTTTTGACTCATGCTCTACGAATTGGCTGAGTCTGCGCACTGAAAGAGAGAAAATATCAACTTCCGGTTGCGTCCGGTCCGTCAATGTTCTCATTGCTTTAGGTCCCTAATAATGAATGAGACCCGTGAATTCTTACACAGGATTTTTTTACAGTAAGTCTGCGGATCCCGCAAGCTCACATTCCACTAAAATGTCATAAACTTCTCCAACATTTAAATGACGAGAATTTGCCACAAGATTAAGAGCAACGTCGCAAGGGTTTAAAGTTCTCTTGTCGAGGACGCGGATTTCGTCGTAAGACATACCAAGCTTCTCTGCAAGTAGTTTCCATTCGTCTCCACCTGAAATGAAATTAATTCCGTCAACTGAATTAAAATGCTCTAATACAACGCTCCAATATAAAGATCCGACGCAAGACCCTCCAAATCGCCAAAATTCGAGATTCTCTATCACAATAACTAATATTTTGACTTTTTTAAAAAGTATATATTCATCGCAATATTTTACGATATGGGCAAACCTTAAAATAATTCTATACACCTCTTATCATCAATTACGAACCCTGTATGCCCCTAACCCCTCCACCACCCCCAACCCATTGTAGGAAATTAAGGCGACAAGTGCGTCGGAAATCGCGTTTCAAGAGGCCACGATACTCTTGTCCATGCGCCCATGCGCAACTGTCCCCAATATACTGAAAGAAGCAGGTAACAAACACAAAGCTGATTCGAGGTGATCACTTCATGAAGATGATAAACTAGCTCGTACGTTATTTTACTTACCGCAGAGATTGAATGTCAAGGCCTTTCTCTGCTTAAACGGGATACCGAACATCAAGGTGTTCAGCCAACAACGGGCCTGGTGTATTGAACAGAAACACACATTTGACCATTAAGTTGGAATAATAAGTGAAGCGTTTTATTTTAAGCTCAAAGCAGCATACATTTTATTTAAGTCAACCGGTAGGAATATTGATTTTACGAGGGGAGGGGAGTGAGGGGGAAACATGGAGTTAAAACAATGCACTTATTTGAGTGTCAATGTATTTAGCACGAAAGTCCTAATTGGGGACACTATTTTTACGTCTCCTACTAGAGATGGGACCGTCATTTTACGTGATCATCCGAGCCACGGGAAGTTCTAGCCGCTTGCAGAGCAAAGGGAGTACCGTATTTCCTCGAATAATAGCCGTCCCTCGATTAATCGCCGCCCTCAGAAGGATATATTTAAAATAATCGCCTCCCTCGAAAAATTGCCCTCCCCACCTCTCTCGCCCTTTCCTCTTTCTTCTAGACCCCTCCCTGTCAAGTTGAAGTGGAGTCTGATCCAGCAGAGTTGATCAGTGACGATTCAAGCTCTGACACCGAGGATATTGACATTGAAAATTTATCAAGGAACCAAATTTGAAACACTTGAAAAGCCCATGTTCAGTTTATTTGACTTGATCATTTTCTGATTTAATGGCATAAGAAAACAAAATATTTAGGGCACGAATACCAGTAAGCAATATTTGAAATAATCGCCACCCCTGAATAATCGCCCCCGACTATTATTCGAGGAAATACGGTACCTTCATTTCTCACTTATTTTAAGACCCGGAGTATTGGTCCGGCCCCCGGAATCGGACCCGCGACCTCCCGCTCTGCAGTCACACGCTCCACCGACTGAGCTAACACTGCCGAAATAAAAGCAAAAAAGCAAGTCCAGGCAGATAATTTTGTAGGGTAATAAAGGTGTATAACTGATAAGCAATGTGAAAATGGTGAGTTGACAATCGCATATCAAAGCAAAAGAAATGTTGGATGAAGTTGTATGCAGTTTCTGAACTCATTTAAACCTATCTCGACGTTACCCAATGACACCCATTAATGTCAACTCACCGGTAGTTCCAGCGGGGACAATTGACCTCAAGTGGGTAACTATGTCCATCCTATTTTCATTTTTAGCGTTGATTGCAAGGCAACGGATCCACTGTTTGGTCTCCGCCGTTGGATCAGCTAGGGCTGCAGACTTCAACTGTAGAGTTTTTACACTTTCTTCCATCTGAGCCATAACATCCACTGCATCACACGATTGAGACCGAATGGCCTTTACAACACCATCAGGCAGAACAAGTGATTGCTCTTTGGTTTGAAAAAAAGAACGGAGGGGATTAAAAACGGGGATACTCAGGTAATGTCCACACGAATCCAGACATTTTTGAAACCGCCTATAATTGTTTTTATCCGGGTTCGTGTGGACGGGGCCTTAAACCAATCTGGAGAACGGTGTCACAACAATGCGGTTTCGCTGAGCGGATTCACTGGTTTAGTGTGGACGGAAAGCCGACTCGTGCCAAAAGGTATACTGTAGAAAAAATACCCAGATATGTGGACGTAGCCTCAGGAGGGAGGGACGCCGAAATTGAATTTCCATAATGTGACCTTTGCTTCATAACTTAAGAACGTCGAGAAGCCTCTTTTTTGCCCGAGGGGTGCTACGTAATATTACTCTATGGCAGGCTTGTTTTTAAGCCTCCCCCTCCTGATAATTTTTTGCACCACAGTCATGAGCAGTAGACGTACAAGGGAAAAACAGCAGACATAGAGTATAGGGGCCAAACTACAACATGCGCACACACCTATAATTGTTGTGGGGATGCGTCAAGTTATGGGAAAGAAAAAGACTTTTCGCAACATGTTGCGGTGACAAAACGTTTTAAGTACGCCAAAGACTTTGTTGTGAAGGGTTATGTAACATGAATTCTCCGCCAACGTAATTATAAAACTGAAGATGTACCGTAGAGGGACTTTTCAACAGCTTCAGCCTCTCGCATTGACTCATACCTTTCACGTCTGTAGCGTCACATGTAAACACTTGCTATTATCGATTTAGTTTCTGAGTTATCGCTGCGACCGCAAAAACAATCATGATGGTTCTATTGCCACTTTATACGGTAGACTGCCTTTGTCCGAGAAAGTATACCTTTCATTTGGTTTAAAAAAGAAGCATTGTAGATTATGACATTTTATTTTGGTTCTCGCAAACAAAGGAAACATTTTTCAGAGGGAGGGGTAAGGATGGGATGAGAAGGGGGAGGTTGTAGCCCCACGAATTTCAAAACTGTTGCATTGTCTCTGGTCAAATATCCGGAAAAGGCACACTATGGCAACTGAAACGAATGGCTATAAATAAAATACACCAAAAAATAAAAGAAGACGTACCTCTCGTAGAGACTGCTTTGTGTTGTTCACCTTGGTTACGTCCATTTACATCTTGTTGCTGTGACGAAATATAAATGATGATTTAATGACAGCTCCGATTTTAAGCACATCAAGTTCAGATTTAAGTAAACATTTGAGAGTTCGTCGAGGATTTCCATCTTTTTACTAGTGCAAATGCTAATGCTTTTTGTAGACAGAATTGTACAAGCAGTTTGACGGAACCTAATGCGAAAGAATTGGCATCAGTTCCTGTTACCGTTGAAAATAAGTCAACATGTAGTATATATATATATATATATATATATATATATATATATATATATATATATATATATATATATATATATATATATATATATATATATATATATATATATTCGTGAACTATAATTTGGAACGGTATATAAAAAAACCAAGACCTGATATGCAATTTTGATGAATAATTACTTAATCACTCTTTTTTTGGAATGTAGAACAACAAACCTTAGTAAGAGAAATCCTTCTTTCTTGCTCGTCTGAAAATGAAAACCAAGGTGCGAACATCTCTTTGCAAATCCTACGATCCCCACAAACAACAGGCCTTTCACAATATGGAAGGTTTTGCATCTCTAAATCTGACAACAGATGCAAACAATCGCAGCCACTTACACAATGTTTACGGCATTTGGAGCTCCCTTTCTGCAGAGAACACACAGGACAAGAGACACACATTTCGTATCTCATATGCTCTAACCAGAAGAACTCTTTACGCATGCATTCAAGAAACAATCTCATTTGTCGATGAATGTCACGGCTTACATTCCGATCAACTTCACAGCTAAAGCTTGCCTCGTCAGCAAGAGCTACACCATCTCCAACACACAAAACTATCTCGATGGACGAGGAATGGCACAGTAAGACGAGGGAAGTGGCATTATGAGGAAGGATGTGAAATAAGGCAACGTTATTGAACAGCACAGGTTTGATAGGGCTCATCCATCTTTCTTGGGTCCACTTATGCAAAAGCAGAATAAGTCGTGAAAACAGGCCTGGAGGCACTCTGCGTGATTCAAACCTCACAAAAAGTGAAGGAATTTGGGCAGAAGCAAGGAGCTTAAGAACATCATCTGTTGGGGGAGACCTCAACATGGATGGTACAAGATACTGCTCTTTGGTCCCTTCTGATGGCCATGGACAAAGCAGACTAAATCTCTCCATTATAGCAATGAGGCTCTTGCAGGTTTCTTGGTCATCAATGAAGCGTCCCCATGCATGAACTAAAACCTTTCTATCTAAGACTCCAGTCGTCTCAAAATCTTTCCACAGTCTTTCAACGCTGTTCTCCGTGGTATTGAAACTTTCAACGTTATTCTCCGGGGGATTGAAACTTTTGAACGTGATTACTTCCTTAAACACGTCTACAAGCCACTGTGGGTTCAAAATGACCATGCTTTCCAATTCCGGTAATTCATTAAAATAAATCAAAACTTTTTGATCGCTTAAGAACTTAAGTACTGTTCGAAATTTCACATCGTCGTCAATCCCGCAGTCATCCTTGGCTATCTGTCGTGCTTCCTCGATGGATATCCTCTGGCGGCCCTTGCTCATTAAAAGATACAGAAGCTTTTCATACTTTAACCACTTTAAAGGAATTTCCTCTTTCATTTGTGGAAGCTCCTTAGCAACAGAAAGTACAATTTCTCTCAATTTTTTCACGCCTTGGCACTCATCATCGCTGCCTGACTTCGTATTGTCTACAACAAAAAAGCCTTTGAGGAGATCGCGATAAATCTTGTCTTTCAAAGCTCCATAGATTTCTTTGGAGGGATTACCTTTCTTAGTGTAAGGTTCGTCAGCATGCGTACAAGCCAGGAAAACTGAAGGCAACGTTTGTGGCGACGACGTTTTCTGACGGTTAGTATTTTTACTAACCAAAGAATAAATTGATGACATCCAAAAATCAAGGTAGTCAAAGTTTGTTTTTTGGCAGTCGGTGTCTCCTATATCCTTGTACATGCCTTGTTTTATAGGAGTGTCGGCTTTCTGATACGGATAACGACTGAGATCATAAGCCAAAATGTAGATGGCCTTTTCTGTCAAGAAAATTGGATGAGTGTCGTAGAAAACAGACTGTCGTCCAAAATCCCAAATGACAGAATACATGTCGTCTCCCTCCATGAACTTTGTGTTATCTTTAAGCAGTTCTTGAACCAATGCTGCTACGTTTTCTGGTACTTTTTTATGATCTTTGGAGTCTTGAGTTGATGGGTCGCTCTCAATCTGCTCTATAACTGTTGAACTGGTTTTGAGTTCCTCTGGTTCTACAGAAACTTCTGTACGTAATGAAGGGGCTTTGGCATTCTCGACTGCTTTGGAATCTCGAAGTGACGGTTCGAACCCGTTACTGCTAGATTCCTCTGATCGTTCAGTGGGCCGTGAATTCGCTTCAGATGGCTCGACTTCTTTGACATCTATAACTGATGGCTTGGTCCAACTCGTACTAGGATCCTCTAAACGTTCTTTCTCCTTTAAGCCATTGAATATATTCTGGGCTAGCTGGCGGTCTAACAAAAATTCTGGCTCTGTTTGAGTATCTTCGCTATTACTGCCTGTCCTTTTCTGGCCTGTCCTCCAGACGTCTGTCGTGACTTTAAAATAGGAAGGATCGGTCTCTACACCTTCTGTGCTTCCTTCATTTGGATCGAACAATTCCCCCTTTAAAGACTTCTTTAGACTTGTCTTCCCTGTCCGAGCTTGCCCAATTATCATGATTGGCACTCTTCTGGCGTAACCGTATCCTTCTTTAAGTTCTCGATTGTAGACTGCCGTGGCCAGGGAACCTCGGGCCAGAATATCTAACGGAACTGATGGCGTAAAATAAAATATCAATTACGGAACATCTGCTATTTTAACACACTGATAAGCTATTTATATAGAAATATAAACTGGATGTGAGGTCTCCAACTTTTCAAATGTTTCACTTTTTATTAGACGTAAAAACGTTTCACTCTACGGGCTTCTTCAGTGTTTGATCGTCCGGGTGAACGTAGTCCTGAATAGGAATGTTATTGTTGACAGTGACTGACGTTTCGACAACCTGTGCGGTAGTCATCTTAAGAGTCAAAGTGAGTTGTATCACGTCAGTTGATGGTATTATACTCTGGTTATAATACTATCAACTGACGTGATACAACTCACTTTGACTCTGAAGATGACTACCGCACAGGTTGTCGAAACGTTAGTCACTGTCAACAACAACAGTCCTATTCAGGACTACGTTCACCCGGACGATCAAACTCAACCTACTTTTGAAATGACTCCTGGGTTCAAACCTTTCACAACAAAAATAATAATTCAAAACCTGGAAAACATTTTTAACATTTGAAGAGCTACATATACACGAACAAGGTGAAAATAAATTGATATCAAGTTACGAAAGCATATATATGTTATGTAATAGCTGTGGTCACACTACAGACTTTCACCTAGGTAAAAACTATTTACCTAGGGCAAATTCATCAAAAATCTCCCGAGGTAAATTCATCCCGGGTTTTGTTTTACCTAGGTAAAAACTCTGGGAAGGTCACACTACTGATACCGGCTCCCAAAGTTTTGACGCCAGTTGAATTTTTGGAGCGTAAATTCAAGAAGGCAAAATGCACAGGGATCTAGCTGATCAAAGAGACGTAATTTTCTTTTATCTCGCTGTTATTTCTTACGTTAGTTCAACGTGCAAGGTGAAGAAAGGCGAAGACGTAGACGACTCGTACCCCCAAAATTTCGTTCACAGCGTGATCTATGTCCGGTTCTGTCATCAAGATCTTCGCCGATGAGCGTCTATTGGCTAGCACCCTCGGTATTTCATTTTTCCCTAGCTATTAGCTAAACATAATCCCACAGTTCGTACCTTAAAGTAAAAGTAATAAGATACAAACTAAAGGCCTACGTTGTTAACGGATGAGACATCCTATCAAACGTTTGCAACATCCGCCACATCCAAAAGGGATCTTTATATCTTTTCTGCGAAGAGACCTCAGATTCCTGCAGTAGTTGTATAAAGTTCCATGGAAAAATGAAACTTCCTTAACAGGTATTCGATAACTTCACAAAATCGGATAAACCTGCAGCTTAATACAGAAAATCTTTTGTGGTTTGCTTACAAACTAAAACAAAAAACATTCCATTTCATCAATCCAAATTTTTCCGTGAACATCAGTGAAAAGTGCACTTTGGAACTGTTTCGTTGCCTAGCACGTGGCCGAAAGTCTGGTCTAAATTTCATTACAAAGTTACATGAAACTCTGCATGGGTACCTAATTGGTTCTCAATTTCACGGGTACTTAACTTCGCGATTTTGGTACGACAGGATTTCGCGGGGTTTTATTTTCGTGATTTCAAAGGCAAAAGAAACGTTCAAAATCAAGATGAAAAGGTGATACGCGAGTTTTCACAATAAGTTTCAGTTGCTGTTTCATGGGACTCACCGGTATTTCGAAACATTGAGTTTATATTGTATTAATGATGTATTTCCACGTCTATATTAACTATCAACTGAGTGTATTACAAATCGAAAATTTAAAAAAACTACTAAGCAGTTTTTAAATTACTGTGAAATTTGTAGGCGTGGACCAAATTACATACAAAAATGATGAAGAAAGTAGCCGAACGCACGTTTATAAAATTCTCCTTTCTCGCAATCGGCCAAAGCAATCCCCTATTTTCGTACACAGTTTCAGATGGAATCAAACCACTATGAGATGAAACTGCATATCCAGACCTCATAATTATTTTTTGATAATAGCTAATTAGGTTAATAGCATGTTTATTCACCGTTTTTATGACCCTTTAAACTTCGTTTCAAAATATTTCTAAAACGCTCTAAAAGAATTAATTTTGTTCAAACTTTGCCATAATCGAGGCAACTAAGGGAGGAACAAGTTCTCATAAGTGATTTCTAAAACCTCCTAATACTGAGAAATACAAAGGCAACTAAAAAACATAATGGCGTCATTTCATCCTATGTTCAATAGGTAACCAATGAAGCTGGATAAGCAACGGCGTAATATGTTCATGTCTACTAGTAAGATGAATAAGCCTAGCAGCACTATTTAGGACACTCTGCAAACGTCTTAAGATACATTTTGGCTGACCGTAGAGCAACGAGTTACAATAGTCGATCCTTGCAGTAATAAAGGCATGAATAAGAGTTTCGCATGTATCGTGAGAAAGAAACTCACGAATCTTAAAAATATTGCGTAGATGAAAAAAAGAAGACTTACATACAGCGGCAAATATCCTGAGTCCTTCTCTCTATATATATCATTTTATTTATTACGACGATAAAACCCAGTAGAAATTGGAAGCAATGGTTATGCAAAATTTGGGGGGATAAACAAAGAGCGTTTGTAACTATTAACAGGTTTACTTCATTACCATGCAATTTACTACATAGTATATTTGAAACTCGTTTACATTCTTATCCTTTACATAAATTTAACGTAGGTTGCAAGAGAGCATCACCAAGCTACTAACTATTAATCACATTTTGACAGCTTTAAAGTAAAACACAATCAGTAGAGTACTGTAATCTTCTTAACCCAGCCAATCTAACTACAACCAGTTGCAAAAATACTTTATTTTGGCTTTAATGGGCTGCCCATGATTTTGTGCTTGTGATCCCCAATCCTCCCCTTATAACAGTTGCCAGCAATTTAAGACCATGCTCAAAACTTAGAGGGACGACGTTCAACGGAAGGGAGTGGGGAGGTGAGTATTAAATCTCACAGACGTGTGACTAGCAGTTATTTGAATTAAGAAAGGCCGGTTTTTCGTCGGGTTTCTCAACATTTTGGCAACTGGTTGTAGGCTACAAAATAGGCGTTTATGTATAAAGTCAATCATGGTATGGTACCTAGCAAAGTCAACGACATTTCTAGTGATCAGTTATCCAAGTATCACTAACAAGGATTCTCATATACCCAAATTTAATACTGTACATTACGGGAAACACTCTGTGAGGTACTTTGGACCATATACACCTATTTCAATTATGGTTGCTCCCGTGAACCATGTTTCATACCCTGCATGCAGTGCACTATGGTAAACCAATTTGGTGGTGGGAAACTTAGTCTTGTTCACGTTCCTTGAAATAATGGAGACCATTTGTGAAAAGGTGTTCAAGACAGCTTTCAAGTCAAATGGCTGCTAAAATTCTTCAGCATGAGTGAGCTGAAAAATTTAATTTTTAAAATCTCATGGCAAAAAATTAGAAGCGTGTTTTACCGCCTGATCAAGCTGCGTTTTTGCATGGGCCAGCTTAAAATGCTGGTTATTTTAATAAAGCAAATCCATTCTATTCTTTTTTTTTCACTCAGTTTTAAAATAATTGCCTCAAAAATAGATAAACACGTAGTGTTAGTTATTTATTGTTGTTCGACAGACACCTTGAATTAGATTTTTTTCAACTCCATCCAAAATTCCCACGTGCACGAGTCAAGCAAACTCGTTGAAAATTTGCAGCATTTGGATATTACCGCAGAGAAAAACCTAACCTCAAATCACTGTCTTAAATTAAAAAGCCTAGGATTCAGTGTTTTGAAATACATTGTCTTAACGTTCTACTGACATAGCATAGAAGCGTTAGCAGCGTTTGCTTTCTAGGTTAATTCTAGGTTCGTTGCGGGCACATAATTGACTAGACTTGCTACAATAATGCACTGCTGGCTATGAAACATGGATCATGCGTCTTTCTTCTCAGAAGAAACCTTAATTGAAATAGGTGTATATGGTCTAGATTGGACAGCAAAGTCAAAGACAAACCTAGCTTACAATCTTTTTAGTCCAGCATACGACGCATTACCCTTGTAGATCGTATAAGCGACAATTGTGGCTCCTGTATAATTTGTAGCTCTAAGAATTTTAGTAATATTTTTTAGTATTTTCTTGTATATTTTAGTAGGATTAACTCCGTAATTTTAAATGTTTCTAAATTTCAGATTTTAGGGAATTGTACAATAATCTAATTACTCATGGACTTGTAGTCAGTAAATGGGTTTCCAGTACAACCCTTCCTACGACTTGTACCACTAGAATCTAAGGCTTCACGACTTGAACAAGTAGTGAGTATTTGACATAGATGGAGGCGAAAAGACGCCCTAATATAGCTCACAATTTGGCGCTGCGACGAAATTGCCATCCTTGTCACAGGACAAATAGCCTGTTCCAGGCTCCAAGAAGAGCGATGTTCAGCGATATAAAAACTGATGCAAATAACGCGCGGGAGTTGAGGAGAGAGAAGGTGCAATTCCCTCTTGCCCATATCACGCGTGTCTTATGTTTCCTTGACCTTGTTTTCTCAACGTCCCTACTATTCGAGGGCATGGCACGGGCTACGCGTCAAATCGCGAGAAAAACTCTGGTAAAAAGAACTCTCCATACCTCTTAAAATTTGGCCACGAAATTCCTATAACATATTTGAAATACGTCACATGCCTCTTGCTCCAACTAGTTCCAGATCTTAATGTGGTTCTCGGCCACTTTTTGAATCGAGTAATGTCGGCAGAGCTAACCTGAAGTTTGGCGAGGTAAGTATTTATTACTTCTACTTTCGTAAGCTGGAAAGAAAAGGGCAACCAAACTTTTGATCACAGTAGCACTTTAAGAGATACATGTAACAATCTACCTGACGATGGCAAAACTTCTAAATCCGCTGCATCGCTTTCTTCTGCATTAACTTGATTGGACACAAGGCAAAAATATTTCCCACTGTCATACATTGTCACAGGATCCAAGGTCAGTTCTTCATCAATCTCATCTGGTAGTTCAGCTCCATCTTTTACCCACCGATATTGTGGAGCTGGGTAGCCTGTGGCCTTGCATCTCAAGGTAACAGTCCCACCCATCCTGGCTTGCTGCGACTGGGGTTGTTTAATGATTTTCACCTCTTCTGTATTATAAATACATGTGTATAATTAATAAATTAATGCTAATAGTTAACAAAGTTAATCCAAAAATTATTATTTTATTTTAAGACTACTACAAGAAACCGAGTAAACAAAAACGAAACTGAGTAGAGGTTAACTAATGAGAATTTATCTTCAAACTAACTGTATGGAGAGGAAACATTGGGAGCAGTTTTTAGTATTAGAAAATAAAATAATGTTGCTGGTGCATCTAAATCGCCACAGTATATGTAAGCACCATTATTCATGTTTGTTGACTAGACTAGACTTTTTGAAAATCTAATTATTTATACCCGTCCCTTACATAATCGCAGTAAGAACTGCCAGTATGAAATCGTCCAGTGAAAATAAAAAGAATAGAGGTCCAGATTAACCCCTATCACTAAATAAATATTTCATTTCATATGTTCAGGTGAGATCAAACCTGTACATCATGAAAACTTTCGATCTCTTATGAAATATTACCCTTTCTAATAGACGTCAAGTTTTAATGATTATTCTACAAGTCATTTTCAGTCAAACTTTATCCTCTCATAATGCACCTTGTTTTTTCCCCTTTTGTTGCTCAGCCTTCAGCACTTTACTTCTTTCCTGTTGACTGTTAAGAATATTCGTCAATCTGGACTCCATATTTCCTAGAGTGACTGCTGAAATATCTGCTAGCAGGTCAAGATCAGTGATCCAGAAATGCTTGAGATCTTTGCGCTGAAGTGCATCTCGAAGAAATCCCACAAACCCAGTAAACCTCTCTGCAAGTTGCTCTCTCTTCCACTCAGTGGTTGTTTGGTTGTACCACAGTAGTGCAGTTTTCACATGAAAAGAGGATAATGGCGAAAAGTTTGGTTCCCGTCTGAGAACTGTGTTGGTAATCTTGAACAGGTCATGACGGCATCCTTGATCCTTATCCATGTCTTTTAGAAGAGACTTCTGCATCAGTGTGTATGACTTGACCCATGCTGTTTCGCAATCAGTTCCCGCTGAAAGTAAAATACAAGAACTAGCTTCTTTTATGGAATTCCTTCATCAGTAGTCATGAGCATGTCATGGAAGGGAGTGTGCATCGAGGATGTTGAAACCTTTATGATAAATCAGTTTTATGATTTTAGCAGTTACAAATAAATACCGTAAAATTCAGAAAATAAGCCCCTCCAAATATAAGCCCCCCAAACTCGTAACGTACAAAACCCTGCGCTTAATCGCCCCTCCAAATAAGCCCCCAGGGGGCTTGTACTTGGAAAATTGCCCTCAAATACAAAGTGAAACAAAGCAAAAACGGTAAATTTACTTCCAACTATAAAGTTAGCCCAATCGATTTTGAGACGCAAATTACCCTCCATATATAAGCCCCTCAAAAAGGGCCTTTGAAAAATATAAGCCTTGGGGCTTATTTTCGGAATTTTACAGTATGCCATGAAGCGTATAATTCATGAAATTGTGGTAATAATATTGTATGAACTTAAACTGTGACATTTGTGTTCTATGTGCAACAGCCAACTTTCCTCTGCCAGGCTCTCAAATAGTAGGGACATTGCAAAAATAAGACAGCCCATGTCCTGGGAAGGGGGTAGCCCCCAGCCCCCACACGATTTTCGCGTCGCTCTTTACTTCACTGGACTACTATCTTGGAGCCTAGAACAGCCTCTATACTACCAATCAGCAACATGGTTACATAAAAAAAACAAACTAGCTCGTACGTTATTTTACTTACCGCAGAGATTGAATGTCAAGGCCTTTCTCTGCTTAAACGGGATACACCGAACATCGAGGTTTTCAGCCAACAACGGGCCTGGCGTATTGAACAGAAACACACATTTGACCATTAAGTTGGAATAAAAAGTGAAGCGTTTTATTTTAAGCTCAAAGCAGCATAAATTTCATTTAAGTCAACCGGTAGGAATATTGATTATACGAGGGGAGGGGAGTGAGGAGGGAACACGAAGTTAAAATAATGCACTTATTTGAGCGTCAATAATTAGGGACACTATTTTTACGTCTCCTACTAGAGGCGGGACCGTCATTTTACGTGGTCATCCGAGCCACGGGAAGGTCTAGCCGCTTGCAGAGCAAAGGCAGTACCGTATTTCCTCGAATAATGGCCGTCCCTCGATTGATCGCCGCCCTCAGACGGAAATATTTAAAATAATCGCCTCCCTCGAAAAATCGCCCTCCCCACCTCTCTCGCCATCTTCTCTTTCTTCTAGACCCCTTCCTGTCAAGTTGAAGAGGAGCCTGATCCAGCAGAATTGATCAGTGACGATTCAAGCTCTGATACCGAGGATATTGACATTGAAAATTTATCAAGGAACCAAACTTGGAGCACTTTAAAAGCCCTGCATGTTCACTTTATTTGACGTGATCATTTTCTGATTTAATGGCATAAGAAGACAAAATATTTAGGGCACGAATTCCAGTGAGTAATATTTGAAATAATCGCCTCTCTCGAATAATCGTCCCCGGCTATTATTCGAGGAGATACGGCACCTTCATTTCTCACTTATTTTAAGACCCGGAGTATTGGTCCGGCCCCCGGAATCGGACCCGCGACCCTCCGCTACGCAGTCACACGCTCCACCGACTGAGCTAACACTGCCGCGATAAAAGCAAAAAAGCAAGTCCAGGCAGATAATTTTGTGGGGTAAGAAAGATGTATAACTGATAAGCAATGTAAAAATGGTGAGTTGACAATTGCATACCAAAGCAAAGAAACATTGGATGAAGTTGTATGCAGTTTCTGAACTCATTTAAACCTGACTCGACATTACCCAATGACACCCAACACTGTCTAAAAAGGACGTAAATCTCTGTTTCATTTTTATTTCTACTGTCAACTTACCGGTAGTTTCAGCGGGGGCAATGGACCTCAAGTGAGTAACTATGTCCATCCTGTTTTCATTTTTAGCGTTGATTGCTAGGCAACGAATCCACTGTTTGGTCTCCACCGTTGGATCAGCTAGGGCTGCTGGCTTCAACTGCAGACTTTCCACACTTTCTTCCATCTGAGCCATAACATCCGCTGCTTCACACGATTGAGACCGAATGGCCTTTAGAACACCATCAGGCAGAACAAGTGATTTCTCTTTGGTTTGGAAAAAAGAAAAAGAAAAACAGAGAGGATTACAAACAGGGGTCCTCAGGCCATGTCGACTCAAATCTGGACATTTTAGAAACCGCCTATTGTTGTCATCTAGATTCGTGTGGGCGAGGCCTTAAACCGCTCTGGAGAACGGTTTCAAAACAATGCGGTTTCGCTGTCCGGATTCACTGGTTTCGTGTGGAAGGAAGGCCGATTCGTGTAAAAAAAAGTAAGCGGCAGCAAAAATATCCGGATCGTGTGGACGTAGCCTAAAGGAACGACGGACGCCGACATTGAAAATATGACCTTTGCTTCATAACTTAAGTATACCGAGAAGACTGAAAGTTAGCAGCGACGTGTTACAGCCGCTGATTTACTGGAGCAGTACAATTACAAGTGACATACAGCAAAGGCATAAAGCAGGGGCCAAATTACAACATGCATACACATGAATAAATGTAGTGAGGATGCGTCAAGTGATGGGAGAGAAAGGGACTTCTTCGCAACATGTTGCGGTGACAAAATGTTTTAAGTACGCCAAAGACTTTGTTGTGAAGGGTTATATACCAGGTTTGTCCGTCAACGTAATTATAAAACTGAAGATGAACTATAGAGGGACTTTTCAACAGCTTCAGCCTCTCGCATTTTGACTCATACCCTTCACGTCTGTAGCATGACATGTAAACACTTGCTATTATCGATTTAGTTTCTGAGTTATCGCTGCGACCGCAAAAAAATCGTGATGGTTCTATTGCCACTTTGTACGGTAGACTACCTTCGGCCGAGAAAGTATACCTTTCATTTGGTTTAAAACAGGAGCATTGTAGATTATGACATTTTATTTTGGTTCTCGCAAACAAAGGAGACATTTTTCAGAGGGAGGGGTGGGGATGGGATGGGAAGGGGGAGGTTGCAGCTCCACGAATTTCAAAACTGTTGCACTGTCCCTGTTCAAATATCCGGAATAGGCAAACTATGGCAACTGAAACGAATGGCTAGAAATAAAATACACCAAAAAGTAAAAGAAGACGTACCTCTTGTAGAGACTGCTTTGTGTTGTTCACCTTCGTTACGTCCATTTGCATCTTCTTGCTGTGACGAAACATAAATGATAATTTAATGATAGCTCCGATTTTAAGTACGTCAGGTTTCAGATTTAGGTAAACATTTGAGAGTTCGTCGAGGATTTCCATCTTTTTACTACTGCAAACACTATTGCTTTCTATAGAAAGAATTGTACACACAGTTTGATGGAACCTGCTGCAAAAGAATTAGCATGTTACTTTTACTGTTGAAAAGAAGTCAAGATTGGTTAACAAGTAATCGCGTATATATTCGTGAACTATAATTTGGAACGGTATATAAAAAAACGTAAGAGTTGGTATGCAATTCTGATGAATAATTACTTAATCACTCGTTTTTTGGAATATACAACAACAAACCTTAGTAAGAGAAATCCTTCCTTCTTCCTCGTCTGAAAATGAAAACCAAGGTACGAACGTCGCTTTGCAAATCCTGCGATCCCCACAAACAACAGGCCTTTCACAATATGGATGGTTTTGCATCTCTAATTCTGACAAGAGATGCAAACATTCGCAGCCACGCACACCATGATCACGGCATTTGGAGCTCCCTTTCTGCAGAGAACACACAGGACAAGAGACGCACATTTCGTATCTCATATGCTCTAACCAGAAGAACTCTTTACGCATGCATTCAAGAAACAATCTCATTTGTCGATGAATGTCCCGGCTTACATTCAGATCAACTTCACAGCTAAAGCCTGCTTGGTCAGTAACAGCTTCGCCATCTGCAACACACAAAACTACCTCGATGGACGAGGAATGGCACAGTAAGACGAGGGAAGTGGCATTATGAGGACGGATGTGAAACAAGGCAGCATTATTGAACAGCAGAGGTTTAATAGGGCTCTTCCATCTTTCTGGGGTCCACTTATGGAAAAGCAGAATTAGTCGTGAAAATAGGCCTGGCGGCACTCTGCGTGATTCAAACCTCACAAACAGTGAAGGAATTTGGGCAGAAGCAAGGAGCTCAAGGACATCAGTTGTTGGGGGTGAACTCAGCATGGATGGTACAAGGCACTGTTTGGTGCTCTCGTCCGATGGCCATTCACAGAGCAAGCTAAATCTTTCCATTATCGCAATGAGGCTTTTGCAATTTTGGTGGTTAACAAACAAGGGCCTCCATGCATGATCAAGAAGCTTTTCACCCAAGATCCCAAAATTCTCCAAATTACGCCAAAGTTCCTCAAAGTCCTCTTCTACGTCCTCCCAACTTTCAACGGTGATCACTTTCTTGAACACGTCTATGAGCCACTGCGGACTCAAAATGACCATGTTTTCCAAATCTGGCGTTTCACTAAAATGAATCAAAACTCTCTGATCGTGTAAAAAGTTTAAAAGAGTTCGAAATTGCTCATTGTCGTCAATGCTACATTCTTCTTTAGCAATCTGTCTTGCTTTCTCAATGGGTACCCATTTATAGCCCCCCTTGCTCAAGAGATGGAATACCTTTTCATACTTCAACCACTTCAGTGGAATGGCTTCGTTCACTTGTGGATGCTTCTTGGCAAAAGAATGTACCTTTTCTCTTAGTTTTATTACGCCTCGACACTCATCACCACTTCCTGACTTGGTGTTGTCTACAACAAAAAGGCCTTTAAGAAGTTTACCATAAACTTTGTCTTTTAGGGAGCCATAGATTTCACTAGCGAGATCTCCAGGGGTTACATCAGTACGGTAGGGCTTGTCAGCATGTGTACACACCAAGAAAACCGGAGGTAACGTTTCAGGTGACAGAATTTCATGACGAATAGTATTTGGACTAACCAAAGAATAGACTGACGACATCCAAAAATTAAGACCATCGAGATTTGTTTTGCTACAGCAAGTGTCTTCTTTTTTCCCAGACATACCTTTCTTTGTAGGGGCGTTGGATTTCTGATATGGATCATGAGTCAGATCACACGTCAAAATATAGATGGCCTTTTTAGTCAGAAAAATTGGATGAGTATCATAGTAAACAGACTGTCCTCCAAAATCCCATATGATGGAATATATGTCGTCTTCATCGTTATTCATTTCCAGCAGCCTCTGAACCAATGTCGCTACATCTTCTGGTAGCTTTGGCACACGCTGATGATCTTGGGAGTTTTGAAGTGACGGTTCCATCACTTTAGTTTTAGTTTTTCCCAGACATACCTTTCTTTGTAGGGGCGTTGGATTTCTGATATGGATCATGACTCAGATCACACGTCAAAATATAGATGGCCTTTTTAGTCAGAAAAATTGGATGAGTATCATAGTAAACAGACTGTCCTCCAAAATCCCATATGATGGAATATATGTCGTCTTCATCGTTATTCATTTCCAGCAGCCTCTGAACCAATGTCGCTACATCTTCTGGTAGCTTTGGCACACGCTGATGATCTTGGGAGTTTTGAAGTGAAGGTTCCATCACTTTAGTTTTAGGTTCTTTTGCTGAATTGGCTTTGGCTTTCTCGTCTGGTTTGAGGTCTTGAAGCGACTGATCGGTCATAACGCTCTCCATTACTTTGGATGACTCGGTGCCGCTGTTGCTAGAGCTCCGTGAATAGTCTCCAGTATTAGGGGTGTTTAAGCTTTCAACTATCAACTGGGCTATCTGGTGCTCAAATGAAAACGTTGGCTCTGATTCGGTATCTTTGCTATTCTTGCCTGTCCTCCAGACATCTGTGGAGACCTTAAAATAGGACGGATCTGTCTCTATCCCTTTCGTGCTTCCCTCATTTGGATTGAACGATTCCCCTTTCAAAGACCTCTTTAAAGTGGTTTTCCCTGTTCTTTCCTGCCCAATTATCATGACTGGTACTCTTCTTGCGTAGCCTTTTCCTTCCAAAAGAGCTTTGTTGTAGGCTTCCGTGGCCCGGCTACCTCTGGCAAGAATCTCCGACGGAACTGAAGGTTTAAAATAAAACAACATTCCTAAATGAAAAATTTTTGCGTTTAAACGGACTTAAATAACTGCAGCTATAAAAAAAACCTTCTAAGCAAAGTTACGGAAAGAGTTTTAAAAAAGTCAGAATCACATTTACAACAACAAACCCTATATCTCAATTTCATATTAACAAAGGGAACACGAAAATGACATTGAAATAAATCGGCATACATCTAATTAATGGGAAGAAAAGTAGAGAAACTCTAATTTCTAGCCTACTCAGTCTCGATATCAATAAATATCATACAGATAGAACTAGCATAAATAATTGATTAACAAACAAGTACCTCAAACTGCTTAGTAAGTTTTTAAGACAAACGAGTAGCTCTGTGGACAAGAATGCCGAAACCAAGTTTCTGTTGTATTATATCGAGTAGTATACTCCTCTCTCTTACTTCCGATATTATAAAGCCGTAATGTAATCCAAAAATCGAATTTAGGGGGTGTTTACATGACACCAGGGCGACTTTCGCGCCGACGCAAGTTCACTCAGGTTCCCTCTCATGGCTCTATATTTGTTTACATGATACCACCACAGAATATTATGCCGGTGCGAGTCACCCTGGCGTGAGTTCACCCCGGTTGTTGTACCGGAACGAGAATTTCACTCCAGTACGAAATTTCGCAACGATCGATAGATAGATAGATAGATAGATAGATAGATAGATAGGTAGGTAGGTAGGTAGGTAGGTAGGTAGGTAGGTAGATAGATAGATAGATAGATAGGTAGGTAGGTAGGTAGGTAGGTAGGTAGGTAGATAGATAGATAGATAGATAGATAGATAGATAGATAGATAGATAGATAGATAGATAGATAGATAGATAGATAGATAGATAGATAGATAGATAGATAGATAGATAGATAGATAGATAGAAAGAAAAGAACTTTATCTTACCAAGATA